>NW_019168026.1:13155460-13249303 GCF_002303985.1 Durio zibethinus | reverse complement strand
AAGCTTTCATTATCCTTGTTGTTTCTGTGCTAAAAGTACTGCTCATAGTATGTAGTTCCAGCCACCTTTGGCTGAGCTGTTTGCAATAATTGTTCTATATACATCTATTATTTATAAAGGTACATTTTTCTTGGGCCTTAATCAACCCAGATGTAAAGTCTGCATGTAGCTTAATTAAACCTGACAGTTGTCCTGAATCATTTTTTATCCAGTTTGAAAATGGTACTTCTTGATTTGAATTCCTTATTTAAGGGTCATGATCTATTGTAATGTTGCAGGCAGCAATCCTCTAACTTAATGGCACAGGAGACAAGGTCTTCATTGGGGTGGCTTGTGGGAAAAGTGCAGGACAGGATTATCTTAAGTACTTTGAGACGATTTATAGTAAAGAGTACAAATAAATCAAGGTGAGATTCATATAGGTAAAGTATACACGGTATTGATGTTATAATATTTTCAAAAGGTTTAAAGTAGCTGATCAATTGTGCACTTCGTTGCCTTTGTCATAAAATTTTTAATTTCTACTCATCCACCAAAAGTGGGGTAAAGAGGAAAGGAACTGCAAAAACAGAAGCTTTTTACACTTGCATAGTACCTGATGCAGGCATTCCTTTGAGTACGTAGAGAGAGATGAGACAATCATAGCTCACTTGATTGGGGGAATTGATGCTTTCATAAAGGTGTCTCAAGGTTGGCCACTATCAAAATCTCCATTGAAATTGTTATCTGTCAAGTGCTCGGATTATCACTCAGGGGAATTTCATTGAGCTTACTTTGCAAGGTTGAGGTAAGTGGCATGCATTTCATACTGTTATTGTTCATTTTTTTTTGCTTTTAAGTGCACCGGGAAGATTCTAGTGCGTTTATAACTTTTATCTCCTTGAAACATTTCCCTCAGTTAACCAAAGTCTAACTTAAATAAAAATTTCAGTAAAATCTCTTGTTGTGCTAGTTTTTTCTGTGTTTCTGTTTTCATTTGCAGGGCAAAATATCTAACAGAAAGGTGGATGTCTGGAAGATGTTCTTTCAATAGAATATTGGTTTGTAGTAGTCTTTCATAAGTTCATACAGGATGTATGATAGAAAGGGTACGCCAATCTCGAAAGTTGTAAAAGAAGAAAACTAGTTGTTATTTGGCATGAGAAAGGAGGTTAGGTTGGGATTTTGATTAGCCTTAGAAGTTTTTAGTTCACCATCATTGATAATTTTGAGAGGTATCTTGACAAAGATTACTATCCACTCTGTTGAATGATTGAGAAGAAATCAAGAGTAAAAGTTGAAGTAGCTATGTAATCTATGGTCTTTTGTGAAGAGGTTCATGCTTTATTTATCTTAATCATCGTGGATGTCGATAAATTGTTTTGGTCATAGGTCCTTTCCATTGAAATTTATTCAGGTCCTCAAGAAATTGTTTTGAAAGGTGAAATTGCCTTTTTGCTAATTCCATTTATCATAGGATGAAAAGAGATTTTTCAGCTCTCCTGTGTCTGTTTTGCTCTTATGAATATGATGAATTCCATATTCATTAGGAAATGGCAAATTCCTTGGATATGCACATTCGACAAAATTTATCAACCTTGGCAGATGATATTGAAAAGTTACTTTTAGAACAAATGCGCGTAGAACTTCAGTCGGATGATGCCTCTGATATGTGACTGTGATGCAGCCTATATCACTCGGTAAGCTCGAACTTCAATATTGTATATAGTTTTTAAAAGTTTCCAACTCTGTTCTAAATTCCCAGGAAATCATGGTAGAGATATTTCCGGGATCGATCCCCTCTTACAAGATAGAAAGTAACAACATCTCTGGAGAAATGCTAACTATCTTTTTATCGCATAGTTTTTGTACTACTGTAATTCCCATGACCTAAACCAGTCATGTAAAACACCTAGTGATTTGATTATGATAATTGATTTGCTCATTAAAACGTTATACAGTGGTGACTTTGAAGAGTTTTTCATGTTCACATTCATAATGTTAGTTACAGATCACATGTTTTGGTCATTAGAAATCTTTCTATGTTCACATTCACAATATTAATGACTGATCAAGTCTTTTGGGTCCTCCATAACCAGAGCTCCATTGCAGTGACGTTGAAAGAGCTGGTAACAATGTGAAAGGATTAAATTATACTGCTAGTCTTCTGTTTGACTGAGGGTCAATGGTTAATTTTTTTTTGTTGCTTTTTAATACGTTTTCATAACCATGAATTTTAATAGAAAGAACTTTTTAATACTAATCTTCTGTTTGACTGAGGGTCAATGGCTACATAGGTACAATTAAGCACACTGTAATAATAATAATCCTTCGGACAGTCAAAAATAGATTCGATCATTCATGTTAGTGTATTGTGTAAAATATTATATTTATATTATATTTTATATAAAAATTATGTGTTATAATTTGTGTCAATAATAAAATATAAAGTATAATTTTTGATTTTATTAAACTTATTTATAATTTAAAAAAATTTTTGAATTGTGTTATGTTGTATTTTTTATTATTCTTATTTTTGTATCATATTTTAAATTATCAAATTTAATCAAAATAATAAAATAACTTATATGATATAAGTTTTAAAGTATAATAAAAAAATAAAAAAATAAAACATGTGATAGGTTTTTAATTTTGCTGGTAAATTTTAAAAAAATTCAGGGTGAAAAACAAATTTGGATAAATTTGTAATTTCAATTATATAGGGTTAAAATTTTGTTGAAAACAATGGCTAAATAACATGGTAATTTCAAATCAATAAATATCATTTTTACTCGATATATTTTACTAATGGACATGTTTTTCCAATGCGCTTTTCTCTGCTTTTTCCACGTAACCTACGGGCAATGATAATGCATTTAACATACAGATACGTAGCATTATGAAGCTTATAAAATATTTAATTAAAAATAATTAAATAAAAATAAATTTAATAACAAAAATCGATATATTGATAGATTTTTTAAATATAATATAATTTGAGTTTATTTGATAGAAAAGATGAAAATAAAAAAATCTTTTTAATATTTTACCACCTCTTTATTATATAATATTGTTAACAACATTTTTGGATGCGTTAGTTGAAGCAAATTGATGGAAGGTTGGAGGTGAGAAAATCTAGACCTGTGATCAGAAAATATGGTTAGGGTGAGCTAAAGTTAGTTCTTTTAGATATATTTCGATAATCAAATCAGTAAAATATTTAGGGTTTGGTGAAGAAAAAAAATAAATTATTATGAGAAAGTTACAATGAAGATTATGCTTAAATTTTAAGTATATGAGTTATTCTTTATTTTATATATGAGATGATGGATGATGATTTGATTGAAATAATTAATAGATAATGATAATTTTATAAAAAAAGTTCGTATGAATGATTACAAGTTATATTTAATGATTTTAAATAAATGTTGACTACATTTAATAATTTTAAATAAATTAAAAGTCAAGTATTCAACTTTAAAGTAATGCATTGATAGCGTGTAAATAGAGATGTCGGTTGAATCTTTTGTTAGTAAGAGATTCTAAAGTGAGGTGACTAGACAATCAAAAGAGTTGACTTTGTTAATTGAGTAAATGAGCATAACAAATATAGTTAGAAAAATTATCTAAATAATTTTTTTCATCCTCACAAATAGACTTGTTTATGGTTGGGTGATTCGCTCTTAATAGCTTATCAAAAATTTTGAAATGTTTAGATATTAATATTAAGCGTGTTAAATGAGTTTAAACAAATAAATGAGGGTTGATAAAAAAATAAGATCAAATTTGAGTTTTATCATTTAAAGTCTGATTAAAAAATTAAAAAATATTTTTTATCATAATAAGATAATTTTCGTTTGTTTTATTGTTTTATAATAAACAAAGTTTATTTATTTTATTACTTATAATATGATAAATTTATTTTTTATAAAAAATAATGATTCTATTTTTAATTATATTCAATAAAATTAAATTATATCTAAACTCAAATAACTCATAAATTTAATTAAAATTAATTAAATTAATAATTTATAAAAAATAAATTTTTTTAATTTTAAATATTAATACTTTGAATGAGTTTGAATTTTATTATTATATATAAAAATAAACTTAAAAGAAAAAAGAATCTAAAAATTTAGACAACATCGATCTAAAACCCTTTTAAAATATTAAAATATTATATCAAATTGAACTTGAACTCAAATATGATTCGATCCAATTTACGAAGAGATCCACTCTTAAATAAATAACTAAAATTGATTTTATTTTACCGTTTTCACTTCCAATACGTCTGTGACTCGGGATTCAATGATAGTATATGTTTTTCCATCTATTGAATTGACATCTCAACTAAAAGGTAGATGAAGACTCAACCAAATTAATAAAATATGGAGATGTAGGTACTATAATAAATAGGTTGATAGGATAGATGAAAATACTTTAATATTGTTTGATGAAATTTAAAAATAAATTATAAAAATAATTTCATTAACTATGAACATGAAAGATAATTCATAAAAAAAGTAAAAAAATTTGCTAAAAAATTTAATAAAAATATTTTTTTCATTTTCACTAAAAAATTTAATAAAAAATTTTGTTATTTTTTATTAAATTCAGAGTAATTATACTTAAAAATATAAATTGAACGAATCAAATTAAATTTAAATATAATTAATTTTAAAATTTAATTATTTCGAATAGAGTAATTTCGTGTAAAGGTCCCTTTTAGAAACGAGGAAAACATGAAGAAAAATGCCAACGAGTGTACTTTAGAACAAAACAAAGAAGTTGTACATTAAAGTTTGACTATATATACATATTTATATGGATAGAGGCTTGTTATTGACTTGACCATATTTCACATTTACTTTGGAAAATTTCCCCCAATTTCCGTGCAATGTGGAAACAATTCATAAAGAATACAAAAAAGGGAAAAAAAATAAGAACTTTCTCTCACTTTACTGAGAAAGTCACCAAGAAATTTCTTCTTCAGAAATATTGCTTATAAATAGTCCCACTTAGAAGCATATGCCATCCTCATTCCTCAAGCATTGTCTCTAATATTCCCAGCAATAGAAAGCCATGAAAAGCCTTTCATTTTCTGCCATCTTCCTTCTTGTCCTCTTCATTACTATTGGTAATTTTTTTATGATTACTTACTCAATTTTTTTTTTAAGTTCTATCTTTTTCGAAAAATTTTAAGTTTGTACTCACCTTCTGTACATGCATTAAATTCGATTTTGTTTTGAATTTTTTATAAATATATCTTTATTTATTTATTTATGTTTGATTCGTTCGTTATTTTTTTATGAAATATATAAAAATCCCATTTTCTACATATAATCTCACAAACTAAAAAAAAATGTACATTTTTTCGTAGGTTTAATTATAATTAGTGACTTATTTTGAAATATTTGGCACAGGGAATGAGTCAAAGATGGCAAATGCAATTGGAAGCTGTACCGCGCCCGACCATGAAGGAGGCTGCCAGACGAACGAATGCTTCAATGGTTGCAGGACGAAACATGGGCAAGCTGCTCATGGATTTTGCTACACTATAAAAACTCCCAATGATACTTGCGTCTGTCGTTACCCTTGTTGATTCCATGCATTTCTTATGCATGTTTCTGCTATTTTTATGAAATAAACTCGTGTTTTATATCATTCGTTTCCTATTGTTATATTCTTGCTCGCTCTTAGTTATAGTGATAAAGATTAGATATGGTTTGTGTAAAAATTTTAAGTTTCCTACTATCATGTACTTGTTCGTATTTAGTTCTAATGATAAAGATTAGGCGTGGTTTATGAAAAAATTTTAAGTTTAAATTACAGTGTTTTTTTCTCTTTTATTTTTTATATATAAATTTTTAAGAATAATGTAAAAAATTATATGCTATGAAATTTGAATTTAAATCTATCAAATGTTACCTCTTAATAATGGTTGTATAAACCGGTTGAGGTAAATCCTAAATTACAAAAAATATATAATTTATTTTTATGATTTATGTTAAATTAATCAAATTTCCTTTTGAATCCATATAGCAAAATCATTATATATGGTCTGAAATTTGAATATAAACTTGTTGAATGTTACTTCTTAATAATAGTTAAATGAACAAGCTGAATTAAACCCTAAATTAAAACTATATATAATTTCTTTTATGATTTATATTAAATTAATCAAATTTACTTTTGAATCTATATAGCAAAATCATTGGAATTTACTTTCAATAAAATTATATCAAATTTATAGAGTAAAATCTTTATAGACGATTTGAATTAGTGATACTGAAATTCATTTCATTAGTCAAAATTAAATGTTTCAAATTCAAATCTCAATTATAACTTAAAAGATCAAATAATTTAAATGCCATCACTGATATTAAGATATCTTAATAGATTGGCTCGATTGGGTCTAGAATTAATGAATATTTAAACATGTTTATAAAATTTAAACATTATTTATCGTCACTGATATTAAGATAATTTCCCCCAAATTTATTAACTCAATCAAAACAATTTGGTTTGTGTGAAATTTTGATTTCATACCTTTGATAAAACAACAGACACAACCTAATTATAATAAATGCTAACAGGTCGAACCTGTAAATTAGTGGCCAAGACAAGTGGCTAAATTTGTGTCATAGCTATAAATTACATCTGATTCAATGATACATGCATATAATTTTTTTTATTTAAAAGAGTTGGATTTCAATTTCTTTTTTCCCAAATTAAAAATTATATATAAATATATAAAAACCAAAGAGTTAGACAAAAAAAAAAGAAAAATTCAATGTGGATGTTCTATTTTTTTGACATGTGACAATCATGAATAAACATCATGTGTTATTTAATAAATACATTTTTAATTTTAAAAAAATCAGTATACTTGATTTGATCTGATTAATTTTTAATGTAAAAAAAAAGTAAATTTATTTCATTTAAATTATTACATTTATTTTTTAAAAAATATTCATTACTCTTACCTTATATAAATAAATTCAATTCAATTTGTAATCAAAGTTAATTGTTATTTACCTTAAATTACTCTCAATTAAATTTTACTCTTAATTTTTCATACCAACTTCAATATTATAAATAGGAATTTGTTTTTGTCAATTAGAAATAATAGTATTGGACATTTGTTCTATAATATTATTATCTTCTGATTCTATTTTTTTCTTTTTTTTTTTTTATCATTTATTCCATGATTTGTTTCTTTTTACTTTCATTTGTTTTATTTCTCTTTATTTCAAAGTGTGGTTTTCTTTTATTTTTTTAATATTAAAATTCACTTTTTACCAAAAAAAAAAAAAAAAGAAATTAATATGCTTTTAGTTTTTAGAACAATATTAGTATAATATATAAATATGTTGATATGCCTTAGAAATTAATCTAAACATTTCATACAATGATGTTGATATGATTTTCAGTTTATATTTTAATGAAGTAATTTATAATTTTAATGTGCAAATATATATATGTATGCTATGTGATTAATATTGACTACAAAATTTTACCAGCTTTTTTAATTGGTAATAAGTTGTTACCAGGAACATGTTTGGCCTCAAATATCATAGTGAAAGATCATTGCCATGAAGAAAGTAGGATATGGTATAAAAGGGAATGTCCAAACAGATATGGATAGCTTACACTAATTAGTTTGCATGGGATTAACATTTTATAAATTACAATTATTCCAATACCAAATGAAATTCAATTATCTTATACATATCAATGAAAACAAAATTTTAATTCGTTATCTAAGTTATAAATGTATTGATTTCTTAAATATTATTATATGTAATGAGAATTATGTTAATTGATTTGCTTGGTCATTTCTTTTGATAATTCAAAATGAATTTGAAATTCATAGTAATCAGTTAATATACAATTTTCATCGATTATGATTATAATTTTCTTTTAAATTTGAGAAATGCATTAATTTTGAGAAATGTGTTATAAATTTGAGAAATACATTAGAAATGTGCCAAAAAATGAAATTGGTATCCATTAATTTTAAGATTGTAGCGCATGGGCTTTTAAATTAATTGAAGTAAATTGAACGTAAAATTCGATCCAATAATAAAAAATTGTGTTAATAGGCACAAAATTTTAAGACTAAATTTATTTTTTAAATTAAAGTAAAAATAAAGTTTTTGGACAAGCTAAATTATCTTAAATTATTGATAAAAACTAAATCAAGGATATGTTATAATCAAATAATTTTTCAATGATTCAAAGAATTAATAAACACTATAATATTACGGTCATTAAACATTTTTTAATAATAAATATTCAATGGATGATAATTTGTTAGTTCATTAAGCCAATTCTTTTTTCTTTTTGGCTCAAGTTAAACAGGCATTAAAAAATAATAATACTTGCTTGGAAAAGAAGAATCATATTGGTTCTACGTGTCTTTTTATTCTTCAATTGTTTTGAAGTGCTTGTTCATGTTGTCCAGCTGTTCCCAAATGATGTTTACATAGGTGATATCATTGTTGCTGCAAAGTCTTTCAGGTTTGTTTTTTCAGTTTTTCTGACTTCAAGGTTGAATCCCAATTTAAAATTTTTTTGGCATAATGTGCATGTGTAGTAGTAGAAGGTCATTAAAGGGAATATAATTCGAACCCTAAATGTGATTTCTTGGAAAAGAAGTCCACTAAAGGACTATCCTCTTTCTTCGTTATCTTCTTTCAAATTTCAATGTCTTAGCTTCCAACCCTAAAATTACCTGCATCTCTATTCTCAACCTTTCTGCTATCCGCCCTAAATAAAACTTCACAACCATCTTTTTTGCATCTATTTTGTCTGTCATTTAGAGGTATTATCAAATTATGGTCCCATCATATTGATTCATCTATTAGCAACCAAAATTCTTCATTCAGACTTTCAGTGTTGACATGCAGTTATTTGGATCTATAACAGCAACCTGTTTGTCCTTCTTTTGGCTCATCTTTCCCTTCTTAGTTGATCTTGTTTTTCCAGGCCGTCACCTTTGAGTACGTAGACAGAGATGAGACAATCATAGCTCGCTTGATTGGGGGAATTGATTGATTTCCATAAGGTGTCTCACAGGTGCCCCTATCAAATTCCATTTGAAATTGTTATCTGTCAAGAGCTCGGGATCATCACTCCATTGGGAATTTCATTGAGCTTACTTTGCGAGGTGAGGTAAGTGGCATGCATTTCATTACTGTTATTGTTCATTTTTTTTTGCTTTTAAGTGCACCAGGAAGATTCTAGTGCGTTTAGAACTTTTATCTCCTTGAAACATTTCCCTCAGTTAACCAAAGTCTAACTTAAATACATATTTCAGTAAAATCTCTTGTTGTGCTAGTTATCTCTGTGTTTCTGTTTTCATTTGCAGGGCAAAATATCTAACAGAAAGTTGGATGTCTGGAAGATGTTCTTAAAATAGAATATTTGTGTGTAGTAGTTTTTCATAAGTTCATACAGGATGTATGATAGAAAGGGTACGCCAATCTCGAAAGTTATAAAAGAAGAAAACTGGTTGTTATTTGGCATGAGAGAGGAGGTTAGGTTGGGATTTTGATTAGCCTTAGAAGTTTTTAGTTCACCATCATTGATAATTTTGAGAGGTATCTTGACAAAGATCACTATCGAGTCTTTTGAATGGTTGAGAAGAAATCAAGAGTAAAAGTTGAAGTAGCTATGTAAACTATGGTCTGTTGTGAAGAGGCTCATGCTTTATTTAACTTAATCATCGTGGATGTCGATAAATTGTTTTGGTTATAGGTTCTTTCCATTAAAATTTATTCAGGTCCTCAAGAAATTGTTTTGAATGGTGAAATTGCCTTTTAAATTCCATTCATCGGATGAAAAGAGATTTTTCAGCTCTCCTGTGTCTGTTTTTGCTCTTATGAATATGATGAATTCCATATTTACGCAATTGCTTTCTTTTTCTCTATTTAATTCGTTAGGAAATGGCAAATTCCTTGGATATGCACATTCGACAAAAATTATCAACCTTGGCAGATGATATTGAAAAGTTACTTTTAGAACAAATGCGCGTAGAACTTCAGTCGGATGATGCCTCTGATATGTGACTGTGATGCAGCCTATATCACTCGGTAAGCTCGAACTTCAATATTCCAGGAAATCATGGTAGAGATATTCCCGGGATCGATCCCCTCTACAAGATAGAAAGTAGCAACATCTCTGGAGAAATGCTAACTATCTTTCTATCGCATAGTTTTTGTACTACTGTAATTCCCATGACCTAAACCAGTCATGTAAAACACCTAGTGATTTGATTATGATAATTGATTTGCTCATTAAAACGTTATACAGTGGTGACTTTGAAGAATTTTTCATGTTCACATTCATAATGTTAGTTACAGATCACATGTTTTGGTCATTAGAAATCTTTCTATGTTCACATTCACAATATTAATGACTGATTAAGTCTTTTGGGTCCTCCATAACCAGAGCTCCATTGCAACGATGTTGAAAGAGCTGCTAACAAATTGTCTCAGTTCATGAATGTGTGAAAGGATTAAATTATACTACTAGTCTTCTGTTTGACTGAGGGTCAATGATTAATTTTTTTTATTACTTTTTAATACGTTTTTCATAACCATGAATTTTAATAGAAAGAAATTTTTAATACTAGTCTTCTGTTTGACTGAGGGTCAATGGTTACATAGATACAATTAAGCACGCTGTAATAATAACAATAATAATCCTCCCGACAGTCGAAATTAGATTCGGTAACTCATGGTATTGTATCGTGTAAAATATTATATTTATATTATATTTTATAAAATTTTGTGTCATATTTATGTGAAAATATAAAATATAATTTTTTATTTTATTAAATTTATTTATAAATTTTTAAAAAATTTTAATTTATTAATTTAATATATTTTATTATTATCGTTTTTATATCATTTTTAAATTATCAAATTTAATCGTACTAATAAAATAACTTATGTGATATAATTTTTAAAGTATAATAAAAAATAAAAAATAAAACATGTGATAGTTTTTTTATTTTGCTGGTAAATTTTAAAAAAATTCACGGTGAAAAAACAAATTTGTATAAATTTGTAATTTTAAATTATTCAGGGTTAAAATTTTGTTAAAAACAATGGCTGTATAACATGGTAATTTCAAATCAATAAATATAATTTTTATTCAATATATTTTACTAATGGACATGTTTTTCCAATGCGCTTTTCTCTGCTTTTTCCACGTAACCTACGGGCAATGATAATGCATTTAATATACAGATACGTAGCATTTATGAAGCTTATAAAATATTTAATTAAAAATAATTAAATAAAAATAAATTTAATAACAAAAATCGATATATTGATAGATTTTTTAAATATAACATAATTTGAGTTTATTTGATAGAAAAAATGAAAATAAAAAAAAAAAACTTTTTAATATTTTGCCACCTCTTTATTATATAATATTGTTAACAATATTTTTGGATGCGTTAGTTGAAGAAAATTGATGGGAGGTTGAAGGTGAGAAAATCTAGACCTGTAATCAGACAATATGGTTAGGCTGTGCTAAAGTTAGTTTTTTTAGATATATTTCCACACTCAAATCACTAAGATACTTAGGATTTGGTGAAGAAAGTTAAGAAAGTTACAGTGAAGATAATGCTTAAATTTCATGTATACAAGTCTATTCTTTACTTTATATATGAGTCGATGAATGATGATTTGATTGGAATAATTAAGAGTTGATAGTAATTTTATGTAAAGCTTTAAAAGAGTCCATACGAATGATTACAAATTATATTTAGTTATTCTAAACAAATATTGATTATATTTAATGATTTTAAATAAGTTAAAGTTCAAGTGTTCAATTTTAAAGTGATGCATTGATGTGACGTGAGTAAAGATGTCAAGTGAATCTTTGTTAATAAAAAACGAGCTAGTTCTAGAGTTAGGTAACATGATAGTTGGGTATGCACGATAGCTAAAAGAGTTGACCTTGTTAATTGAGTTACTGAGCATAACATATATAGTTAAAAAAATTATCTAAATAAAATTTTTCATCCTCACAAATAGTTTTGCTCATAGGTGGAGCGATCCACTCGAACTTAAGAGTCTATTGAAAATTTTAAAGGATTTGAATATAAATTTTAAATCTGTTAAATGAGTTTGGATAAATAGATGAAGGTTTATCAAAAAATAAGATCAAATCTAAGTTTTATCATTTAAAGCTTGACTCAAAAATTAAAAATTAATTTTTATCGTAATAGGACAATGTTCGTCTACTTTTTTTTTTATAATAGATAAGGCATATTTTTTTATTAATTATAATATATAAAACTCATTTTTTATATAAAATAATAATTTAATTTTAAATTATATTTAACAAAATTAAATTAAATCTAAACTCAAATAACCCATAAATTCAATTAAAATTATTTACATCAATTAAATTAATAATTTATAAAAAATATTTTTTTTAAATTTTAAATACCAATATTTTAGATGATTTTAAACTTTATTATTGGGTATAAAAATAAATTTAAGCAAAAAATTAAACCTAAAAAATCAGATCAAATCTAACTTAAACTTATTTAAAATACTAAAATATCATTTCAAATTATACTCGATTATGATCCGACCAACTCATGAAGAGGTCCGCTCACAAACAAAAAACTAAAGTTGAGTATACGTTGCCCTTTTCACTTTCAATACGTCCATGACTCTAGATTCAACGAATAATACATAGTTTTTCCATCTATTGAATTGACATCTCACCTAAAAGGTTGGGGAAGACTCAACAAAATTAAAGTAGTACGGAGATTTAGGCATTATAATAAATAGGTTGATAGAATATATGAAAATACTTTAATATTGTTTGATGAAACTTAAAAATAAATTATAAAAGTAATTTCATTGACTATATACATGAAAGATAATTTAAAAACAAATTAAAATAAATTGCTAAAAAATTTAATAAAAATAAATTTTTTATTTTAATTAATCAAAATTTAATTTTCAAAGGCTTTAAATGTTAAAAAATTCAATAAAAAACTTTTTTGTCACTTTTGATTAAATTCAAGGTAATTATACTTAAACATATAAATTTTAACGAATCGAATTAAGTTTAAATTGGATTAATTTCAAATTTTAATTATTTCGAATAGAGTAATTTCGTGTAAAAATCCTTGAAAACATCAAGAATGCCAAATAGTGTACTCTTGATTAAAAACAAAGAAGTTTTACTTTAATGTTTGACTATATATTTATATATATTTTTTTGACAAAAAAAACTCAAAATAAATAAGTTATTCAGTTTTAAGATTAAAACAAAATGTGTCATACTTGACATTCTAAGACAGGTTATTACAGATTGAGTATTTAAGTTGACCATAACAAATGACAATCGTTAAGACTTGAACTTAAAATTTATTCGTAAAAAAAAAATAATTTTAACCGGTTAAATTAATCATTTCTTGATAACTTTATATATGTTAGAACCCTGTTATTGACTTGACCGCATTTCACATTTTCTTTAGAAAATTTCCCTCAACTTCCGTGGCAATGTGGAAACAGTTCACAAAGAATTCAAAAATGGGAAAAAAAATCAAAACTTTCTTCCACTTTGCTGAGAAAGTCACAAAGAAATTTCTTCTTCAGAAATATTTCTTATAAAGTAGTCCCACTTAGAAGCATATACCATCCTCATTCCTCAAGCATCGTCTCTAATATTCCCAGCAATAGAAAGCCATGAAAAGCCTTTCATTTTCTGCCATCTTCCTTCTTGTCCTCTTCATTACTATTGGTAATTTTTTATGATTACTTGCTCAATTTTTTTTTTAAATTCTATCTTTTACAAAAAATTTTAAGTTTGTACTCACCGTCTGTACATGCATTAAATTCGATTTTATTTTGAATTTTTTATAAATATATCTTTATTTATCTATTTATATTTGATTCGTTTGTTCTTTTTTTATGAAATATATATAAATCCCATTTTCTACATATAATCTCACAAACTAAAAGAAAACGTACATTTTTTGGTAGGTTTAATTATAATTAGTGACTAATTTTGAAATATTTGGCACAGGGAATGAGTCAAAGATGGCAAATGCAATTGGAAGCTGTGACGTGCTCGGCCATGGAGGAGGCTGCCAAACAAACGAATGCTTCAATGGTTGCAGGACGAAATATGGGCAAGCTGCTCATGGATTTTGCTACACTATCAATACTCCCAATGATACTTGCGTCTGTCGTTACCCTTGTTGATTCCATGCATTTTCTATGCATGTTTATGCTATATTTTATGAAATAAACTCGTGTTTTATACCCTTTGTTTTCTAATATTACGTTCTCGCTCGCTCTTAGTTCCAGTGATAAAGATTAGGTATGGTTTATGTAAAAATTTTAAGTTTCCTATTATCATATACTTGATCGTTTTTAGTTCTAATGATAAAGATAAGGCGTGGTTTGTGCAAAAGTTTTAAGTTTAAATTGTAGTGTTTTTTTCTCTTTTATTTTTTATATATATTTTTAAGAATAATGTAAGAAATTATTTGATATGAAATTTAAATTTAAATATGTTGAATGTTATCTTTTAATAATGATTGTATGAATCGACTAAGTTAAATTCGAAATTACAAAAAATATATAAATTGTTTTTATGATTTATGTTAAATTAATCAAATTTTCTTTTTCAATCCATATTGCAAAATCATTATATATGGTTTGAAATTTGAATCTAAACTTATTAAATGTTACTTCTTAATAATAGTTGGATGAATAAGTTGAATTAAACCCTAAATTAAAAAATATATAATTTCTGTTTATGATTAATGTTAAATTAATCAATTTTCCTTTTGAATTCATGTAGCAAAATTTTTAGTATTTACTTTTAATAAATTGCATCAAATTTATAGAATAAAATTTTTACAGACAATTTGAATTAGTGATATTGAAATTGATTTCGTTAGTCAAGTTTTGAATTCAAATCTTAATTATAACTCAAAAGACCAAATAATGCCATCATTGATATTAAAATATTTTAGTAGATTAGCTCGATTGGATCTAAAATTAACGAATATTCAATCATATTTATAAAATTTAAATATTATTTATCGTCACTGATATTACGATAATTTCCCTCAAGTTTATTAACTCAATCAAAACAATTTGGTTTGTGTGAAATTTTGATTTCATACCTTTGATAACAACATTCCTTCGGACCCATCTCCATTGTCATATCAGCTTTTAAGCCGTAGAGCAATTCTAAGTCAATGAAGCCTAATAAAACAACAGACACAACCTAATTATAATGAATGCTAACAGGCCGAACCTGTAAATTAGTGGCCAAGACAAGTGGCTAAATTTGTGTCATAGCTATAAATTGCATCTGAGTCAATGACACGTGCATATAATTTTTTATATTTAAAAGAGGTGCATTTCAATTTCTTTTTCCCCAAATTAAAAATTATAAATAAATATATAAAAACCAAAGAGTTAGACAAAAAAAAAAAGAAAAATTCAGCGTGGATGTTCTATTTTTTTTTGACATGTGACAATCATGAATAAACATCATGTGTTATTTAATAAATACATTTTTAATTTTAAAAAATCAGTATATTTGATTTGATCTGATTAATTTTTAATGTAAAAAAAAAGTAAATTTATTTCATTTAAATTATTACATTTATTTTTTTAAAATATTCATTACTCTTACCTTATATAAATAAATTCAATTCAATTTGTAATTAGAGTTAATTGTTATTTACCTTAAATTACTCTCAATTAAATTTTACTCTTAGTTTTTCATACCAACTTCAATATTATAAATAGGAATTTGTTTTTGTCAATTAGAAATAATAGTATTGGGCTTTTGTTCTATAATTTTATTATCTTCTGATTCTATTTTTTTTTCTTTTTTTTATCATTTATTCCATGATTTGTTTCTTTTTACTTTCAATTGTTTTATTTCTCTTTATTTCAAAGTGTGGTTTTCTTTTATTTTTTTAATATTAAAATTCACTTTTTACCAAAAAAAAAAAAAAAGAAATTAATATGCTTTTAGTTTTTAGAACAATATTAGTATAACATACAAATATGTTGATATGCCTTAATAATTAATCTAAACATTTCATACAATAATGTCGAAATGATTTTCAGTTTATATTTTAATGAAGTAATTTATAATTTTAATGTGCAAATGTATATATGTATGCTATGTGATTAATATTGACTACAAAATTTTACCAGCTTTTTGAATTGGTAATAAGTTGTTACCAGGAACATGTTTGGCCTCAAATATCATAGTGAAAGATCATTGCCATGAAGAAAGTAGGATATGGTATAAAAGGGAATGTCCAAACAGATATGGATAGCTTACACTAAATAGTTTGCATGGGATTAACATTTTATAAATTACAATTATTCCAATACCAAATGAAATTCAATTATCTTATACATATCAACGAAAACAAAATTTTAATTCGTTATCTAAATTATAAATGTATTGATTTATTAAATATTATTATATTTAATGAAAATTATGCTAATTGATTTGCTTGATCATTTCTTTTGAAAATTCAAAATGAAATTGAAATTCACAGTAATCACTTAATATATAATTTTCGTCAGTTACGATTATAATTTTCTTTTAAATTTGAGAAATGCATTAATTTTGAGAAATGTGTTACAAATTTGAGAAACATATTAGAAATATGCCGAAAAACAAAATTGTTGTCTATTAATTTTGAGACTGTAGCGCATTGGTTTTTAAATTAATTGATGTTTATTAAGTTTGAGAAATGCATTAGAAATATGTTAGCATTCATTGAAGTAAATTGAATGGAAAATTGGATCCAGTAATAAGAAATTGTGTTAATAGGCACCAAGGTTTTAAGAGTAAGTTTATTTTTTGAAATTAAAGTAAAAATAAAGTTTTTGGACAAGCTAAATTATCTTAAATTATGGATCAAAACTAAATCAATGATACATTATAATGAAATAATTTTTTAATGATTCAAAGAATTAATAAACATTATAATTACAGTCATTAAACATTTTTTAATGATTCAAATAATTTAATAACCACTATAATTCCTCCATCAATTGGAATTACAGAATAAACAATAATAAAATCAGTTCACATATGATCTTTCTAATAAACTGTGGTCCAATCCATTCAGATGTACAGTAATTTTCTTTTATAAATGATTTAAAAAATTAATAAATATTATAATTATGGTCCTAAAATATTTTGTTTAATGATTTATGAATTTTTAAAGAAATATAATTAATAAATTAATAAATACAAGAATTACAATCATAAAAGAGTTGATTCTTTAATAAATTATTTGATACAATTATATTTGACTAAATATGATATCCATTTGAATAATTGATGTATTTCATATGTGAATATAGAAAACATATATTTCAAATTAATTCTCCATAATTAAGTTAATAAAATAAAATATTTCATTCTCAATCAACCAACTATTATTTGACCATTATTCACTCACAATTTTTATTATTTAAATATTAACATTCATAATTTAAGTTGCCTTACTAATTAACCAATAACATATCTTTTATATAGATTGGTTTAGTGTTTTAATTTCCTATTTCATATAATCACCTTTGATATTCTCTAAAATCAAATAACACTACCTGCAATTCTTCTTTTACTTTTTTTTTCTATTCTTTACTGCGATTTTATTTCAAAAAAAATACTCATTATATTATATTTTTTAATGAATTGAATTGGTTTTTCATGAAATATAGAAGTTTAGTGAAGCCGAGAAAATTTTTCTAGTATATATGGTTAGAAAATTTTTATCATTATTAACTTGACCACATTTCACATTTGCTTTAGAAATCCTGAGGAAAATTTTAACTAAATTTTCATGCCATGTGGAAACAGTTCATATCAAAATAGGAAAAAAAATCAAAACTTTGATTCACTTTAGTAAGAAAGTCACAAAGAAATTTCTTCTCCGAAAATATTGCTTATAAATACTCCCACTTAGAAGCATATACCATCCTCATTCCTCAAACATTGTTTCTATATTCCTAGCAATAGAAAGCCATGAAAAACGTTTCATTTTCTGCCATTTTCCTTCTTGTCCTCTTCATTGCTATTGGTATTTTTTAATGATTACTTGCTCAATTTTTTTTTTAAATTTTATTACTTGCTCAATTTTTTTTAAAAAATTCTATCTTATTTGAAAATTTTGAAAAATTTTAATTTTATATTATCCGTTCGAGCATGTATTTAATTTGATTTGATTTTGAATTTTCTATATATATATATATATATATCTTACTTTTTTATGTTTGATTTGTTCATTATTCTTTCATGAAATATATATTGAAAATCTAATTTTTAAAATTTGAAGTTTATATTCACTGTTTGTGTGTTTAATTATAATTAGTGACTAATTTTGAAATATTTGGCACAGGCAATGAGTCAAAGATGGCAAATGCAATTGTGAATTGTGACGTGGTTGGCCATGGAGGAGGTTGCGAAATAAACGAATGCTTCAATGGTTGCAGGGCGAAATATGGGGAAGCTGCTCATGGATTTTGCTACACTATTAATACTCCCAATGATACTTGCGTCTGTCGTTACCCTTGTTGATTCCATGCATTTTCTATGCATATTTCTGCTATCCTTATGAAATAAACTCGTGTTTATAATCCACCCTCGGCTTATATCAACTTTATTTCCTACTATCATGTACTTGCTCTCTCTTACTTCTAACGATAAAGATAAGTTATGGTTTGTGTAAATATTTTAAGTCAAAATTGTAGTGTCTTTCTCCTTTTATATATTTATATATATATATATATATTTATATAAACCTCGAATTCAAATCTCATTAGCCAAGATAAAAATTATCAAATTCAAATCTCAATTATAACTTAAAAAATAAAAAAAATAAATGTAGCCATCAATCAATAATTTATTTACCTTTATTTACTTTAATAAATCGGTTCAATGAAGTTTTATTAAATTATTTTTTTAATAAATTTTAATCAATTTTAAAATTATATTAAAAGAATATATTTTAGTAAGTGATCGATCGCATCTAACAAAAAAAATAATAATAATGATTCCATTATTTTTTATTTTGTTTTTAAATTTATCGGACGGACACAAAACCGTTACGACAAAATCAATCAAAAAAATTTGGTTTGTGTGAAATTTTGATTTCATACCTTTGATAAGAACATTCATTCGGACACATCTCCATGGTCATATTAGCTTTTAAGCCATGGAGCAATTTTAAGTCAACGAAGCTTAGGAAAACGATTGACGTAACCTAATTAAAATAAATCTAAACAGGACAAAGCTGAAAATTAGTGGCCAAGACAAATAGCTAAATTTATATTATAGTTATAAATCCTGATAAATACATATTATTTTTTATTTAAAAGAGGAGGATTTTAATTTCTCTTTTCCCAAATCAAAAAAGAAAATACAAATTAATAGATGAGATAACATAGATGTAAAATTTAAATATGAAATCAAAGAAACACTTTCAAAAGTTTGCCAACAAAAATCTACTCTTATTTTAATTTTCAAATGTAAAAAATACTCTGCAAATGATGCTATTCACTCTCTTTTTTGAAAGATTTTCTTGCACACTTTTTCTCAAGGGGACAGCCTTCTGAAACATATCATTGCTTCCCTTTAAGTTCTCTGTTGGGGACTGACAATTGGGAAGGAGAGAACAACCTTTACATTAGTTGATCTCTCTCCCATCCTAAGAACAAAGGGAAAAAAAGTAGACAGAAAACCAAGAGTTTAATTATTAGATTCTGAAACTTTGGAACTTAGATGAATGCAATTGAAGCAATCCATTAACTTTGTTTAGCTGATAGAATCAAAGAGCCTGACATATTTGTATATTACAAAAAAATGTATCATTTACTGCAAGACACAGGACAGAGCATATGTTCAACAGAAGAATCTACAACGGTACAAGCAAGAGCTTGGTCATGGACATGGTCATCGTGAATATCAGGCACACATGGAAAACCAGGAGTCTAGTTAGCAGTTTCTGAAATCTCAGATGAAAGCAATTGAAGCAATCCATTACCTTTGTTTAGCTGATAGAATCAAAGAGTCCTCTTACAAATCAATGTCTTACAAAAACTGTACCAACCAGTGCAAGAGCACATAGGAAAACTACTTACCACTTTCTGAAATCTTGGATGAAAGCAATTGAAGCAATCCATTAACTTTGTTTAGCTGATAGAATCAAAGATTCTTACAAGAATGATATCAACCAGTGCAAAAGACAGGACAATGCACATATTCAACGGATGAATCTACAACAGTACAAAAAGCTTAGTCATGGTGATCAGGAATATCATGTACACATAGAAAACCAAGAACTTAATTATTAGGTTTTTGGGTCTCGAATGAAAGCTATTGAAGCTGTCTGTTAACTTTGTTTAGCTGATAGAATCAAAGAGTCTAGCAAGTCAATATATTACAAAAACCATATCAACCACTGCAAGACACAGAGAAATGCATATGTCTAACAGATTCATATATGGTCCAAGCAAGAGCTTGGTCATGGTGATCATGATCATCAGCTAGTCATAGAAACCCAAGAGTTTAACGATTAGTTTCTGAAATCTTGGATGAAAGCAATTGAAGCAATCCATTTAACTGATTTTAGATGGTAGAATCAAAGAGTCTACCAAATCAATGTTTTACAAAAACCATATTAACTCCAGAAAGCTACAGAAAAAATGTATATGTTCAACAGACGAATCTAACGGTGCAAAGCAAGAGCTTGGCCAAGGCAAGTTTCAGGAACAAAAACTTGAAACCCTAGAATACTTAACAGAGTGATAATTTTGTAATTTCACTAGAAAGCTTGAAACCCTAACCACAATAATCAAAATTCGGGAACTTTGATTGGCTGAAACCATCAACAGAATCATTGAATTAAGTTCTAAGAAATTGTATGATAATACATAACTTTAATTGTTAACAACAGTTGAAGCTCATTTACAGTAACGATCAGCTTTCTTCTTAACGCGATCATCGAGGGCTTGTTCAACGGATTTGGCTTGAGGATTTTGGGGATCGTAACCGAACTTCTTAGCCTCCACAGGGAACAGCTCCTCGTACTTCATCTTTTTAGCTGCATCAATGGTGTACACATCTCCTCCAGATTCCGAGCCTTCAACGGCAGAGGCAGCGGCGTCGAGGGAAGGCTGAGATCCGTCGTCTGCGTTCTTTTTCTTCTTGTGCTTCTTCTTGACTTTGTCGATGGATTTGCGAGTGGCTAAGCTTCCTCCCTTGAAGGTTAGTCTGCCTCCTTTCACTCTCTCGTACGCCTCCGACATCGTTCTGGTTGGCACTGCTTTTCTTCTTCTGATTTCTTTCTGGTTGATGATGATTTCTGGATTTTACTTGGAATCCAGTATTCCTTTTGCTGAAATAATTTAGGGCTCAAACAGTCGAACCGCCATTGGATTCCTTTCCCATTTTTCTTTTATATAGTTTTGGACTTCCTAATGTGTCCGGCCCATATTCAGCCGAATCAAATTATAAATGCATTTGCGGCCCATATTTATTTGGTTTTGCACGCAACAAAAAAAATATAGATACCATAATTTATATTAAATATATTTAAAATATAAAAATTATCATATCATAATTTATATTAACATGTCAAACATGAAATAATTTTTTTGTTTTGTCGCTTTTACATATTTTTCGTTTTTCATTTTCATATTGTTTTACTTTTAAATTATCAAAATTATTAGTAATAAAATATGGTGCCGTTCATAGTTTGAATCTTTTTTTTTTAATTATTAGTAAAAATCTTAAATTTATCATTTAGCCAATATAAAAATTATCTTGTTAAATTTATATCGACACATTAAAACATGAAACACATTTTTTTTTGTCAAATTTATGTATAATATTTACTAAAATTTTAAATCTTATCCTTTTTGTTAAATATATCGCAACTACCTATGATCTTGTTAGAGTGGTATCCATTGGTATGGCTAAGTTCACCGGTTTGAGTTTATGTACTTTAAATTGTGTATATTTTTTATGGCAGAACACTACAAATGAGTAGATGAGTTGTTTAACTGAGCCTGTTTGAGTTTGCAATTGATAGGATACCATTGCTTGTCTCTTAGAGAAATACATTCAGCTTAAATAGTGGCTATACGGGGGATTCAATTACAATATCAAATCATTATTGAAAACACAACTTTGCGATTAAAGCATTGGATTATCAGCAATGACATTATTGTAGTGCTTTAAATCTAAATTATGTTTTGATCTGAAACATCCTAGTTTAACTTTGCCATTTCAGACCGGAACTGTCTGAGTAGTAGATGACTGTTGGTTCTCGTTACCATGGTCTTCATTTTCACCTGTTAGCTCTTCCAATGATTTTCCCTTGGACTCAGGCACCAAAAGAGTACACACCATCCCAAGGCAGTTGATTGCACCAAGCACAAGCAGTGAATTTTTCACTCCAATACCAGGTCTGTAACCTTTATCAGTCTTTGATGGATCTGTGCTTTGTGATGCGTACAAGAACCCAAATGCACCAACTATGGCCCCAGCTTTGCCTGCTGCCGCTGATATCCCATGGCATGTTGACCTCAGCCTTGCTGGAAAAATTTCAGCTGGCACGACAAATGTGGTGGCGTTGGGTCCAAAATTTGCAAAGAAAAAGGTCAATGAGTACATGATAAGGAATCCAGCGTGGTGAGATCTCCAGTGATGGTAAGGGATGGCAAGAGCAAACATGAATACTGTCATGAAGAAGAAACCCATCAATTGAATTGTGAACCTGCCTATATAATCGATGAAAGCCACTGTAAACCAGTATCCAGGGACAGTGCCACAAAGTGCAATAAGTGTTTGTGCCTTTGCAACCCGATAAACCTCATGAGTTGCACTCATGATTTCAGGTTTTGGAAGCCAACCTATTGCACTAAAGATGTCTTTTTGAAACAGATTGGAACTGTAATAGGCAATGTCCAATAAGAACCAAGTAGTAGTTGTTCCAACCAAGTGCAGTCCATGGCGCCGGGCAAATTCCTTACTGAATAGACCAAAAGAGTTGGATGGTGCTGTTCCTATCTTTTCTACCTTCTCTTCTTCAACTTCCAGCTCCACTTGCAACACCTTGGACATGTCTGCAGCAGCCTGTTTTGCGTTTCTGGCTACGAGGGCGGTGTATCGGGCTGTTTCTGGCATCTTCATTCGCCAGTAGTAAGTGAGGAGAGCAGGAACTGCTCCAAACATCAGAATGATGCGCCAAATATAGTCAGCTTCACGCACAGTTGAGCCTGCTGCGTCAATTTTATATGGAGGGGCCTTATATGCATGATCAAATGCAGCTGACACAATAAGAGCAACAATTCCACCTGCTAAAATTCCAAATCCTTGCATTGCAAAAACTGCAGAGATAAATGCTCCACGAGTCTTCTTGTTGGCATATTCAGACATGATTGTGGCCGAGAGGGGATAGTCACCACCAATTCCAAAACCAAGCCAAAACCTGAAAAAACAAAGTGTTGCCATGACACCATTTGGAGACTTTCGAAAGGAAATCCCGGAGGCAATGGAGCACACCACCATGAGGATTAGGGTAAGCCCATAAACTCGTTTCCGACCCAATTTATCACCAAGCCAGCCAAAGAAAAGCTGACCAGCAAAAGTGCCACAAAAGGCCACACCATTAACGGCAGCTGCTACATTAGGAGGCAATATTCCAGGTTTTGGATCTCCTTCAACGTGGTAGTAAATTCGGCCAAGCAATTTTGTGATAAGAAGAGATGCTAAAACAGATCATAAGCATCCGTAAAGAATCCCATTCCTGCAATTACAATGTGCAGTCGAAATGATACCATTGTGTCCTTGCTGCATCAATGCGTTAAGAACTCCATCTTCGTTTTAGGCCATAGCTAGCTCGGTCTTAACTTGTGACTAATCTTCCTCAAAATGGGCTGATTGTTACACTGACAAGATGATGAAAAAATTAAAAAAACTAAATTCCAAATTGATCCTCTGCTCTTCACTATATGTATTCTGCCCGATAAATCATCACTAACAAATATAATTTAAGCATTGATAGAGGATCGACACGGTTTGGGTCGAGTATTTTAACAATTGCCAAAACCGACTTTTTTAAAATCAGAAATTGATCGATCCTAATTTTACATTAGTTTTTATATTTTTCCTCATCCAGGAAATGGATAAATCCAAATCAAAGAGAATAATCGTTCTAAAAGAAACAAATTAATTACTTTCCAGCTGTTCATCAAAATTATGGAAAACATCAAGTTCACATGCAGCATTCCTTGTAATACATCTTACTTCCTTAAAGATTCAGAACTGCCTGACCTTTTGAAGACAAATACCTGCTCCTTGGCCCAGGCAAAAGGAAAAACAGGCCTGAGGTTTTTTGGTGATTTAGGTGTGAGAAAAGTGTGATCAGCAGTCAAGGTATTTAAACTACATCTAATCTCTCAAGTTCCCCAAGAATCAGCTAAGGTATCAAATAATGGCATATACCATTTGAATATTTCCTTCATTATTACCTTGAAAGTCAATGGAATTTGACAAGAATTCTCATTGCTGCTGCTTCTGTCCATCAATAAAATATGTTTATTCTTACATTACATTACATTCACATTTTCTGCCCAACACACGGCAACAGTATCCTGAATAATGTCGCAGACAAATGGACATGAGGATAATCTTCAAACTGATTTGTCTGTTCTTTTGGTTTTTTCAATGATTATTTCTTTATCATTAATGTCAATGTACCAGCATATAATTAAATCTATTAAGAAGAAAAAGTTTTGGATTTTATGTATGTATGTCAAAGCTATTTGAACCAGAAACAAATTTTAAAAAGTGGCAAAGACAATAGCATTAAACAATTGATGGGTTCAAACTTTAGGGGCATTCATATTGGAAATTGATCAAGCAATTCTCAAGAAATGCAACTTGGAATATTTTGTGCATCTATCAAGAACCACATTTTTCCATTGGAGACAAGAGAGAAGTTCCAAATCAATCATAATCAAAACTTGATGATGCTGATGATCAGCTAGATAAATCTTGTTAAATTTTGTGGAAGTCAACAAGCAAGTTCTTTCACCCTTTTAAAACTAATAAAACATAACCACGTAAAGTTTTTCCAAGTACTTCTAATTCTAAATTAAAAAAAAGAAAAAACAATGTTAGCATAATTTAGATGTATGGCATTATTTCAGCTGCCCTATTGAACCAAAAGGCATGGTTTCCTAATTTTGCAAAAGGATGGAACTCAATTTTTTTTGTTGGAACTGTCAAAAATGGAATTTTAATATTTTAAGTATCGAGTATTTTATTGACAGATTACATTGCTATTGCCGGAACCCATTATTTTGAAGTAAGTTAACAATTTTTTTTTTTTTAAATGTGTTTTTGTTGATTTGAAAAACTATAATAGTCGTTTTTTTTTTTTTTAGCTTAGTACTAAGAAAGTGATTTAAACGCGTATGAAAGAGTTGAATATGCAACCTATTCACTCATCAAAACACCTATTTAACTAATTTGATGATTACTTTGTAAAATGGTTAGCCATACATAATATTTGTAGTCTCACATTTTGCTTGAAATGTAGAGATTATGATTAAAAACTTGTTAAGAAACAGCCAATGAATAAACTAATCAGCCTGTTAAGAAAGAAAATCTGGCTGGCTCATTGACCTAACTTATAATAATGAATTTGAGAACTTATTAATTTTAAGTACAATTCATTTTTTTTCTTATTTTTAAGTACAAATACTTGATTATTATTTATTAATAGTTAAAAAAGTTAGATCTGATTATGCTAAATATGATATGGTAATACAATTAAAAAAAAGACATAAATGCGATATAATTAAAATTTTAACAAAAATCATATGAGTTTGATAAAAAAAACTAAAAAAATGAATTTTGTGTTTGATATGTTAATACGAATTTTGACATGATAATTTTCGTCTTTTATATATGTTCGATGTAAATACACTAATTTAGTAGATCTAATAAAAATATCAATTAACATTGTAGGTTTCACACCTTTTGGAGTATGTTTAATATATAATTATATAGTTTAATGCAAATTATCTTGGCAATTCTATATATACAAGAGTATCTATATCTAAAACAGATTCCTAGAACATATCTACACAATACATATTGAACTACCAAGAAAGTCATAATTGGGAAAAAAAAAATACTATGGTTTTCATTATCATTTTCAACATAAGTATAAAATATGTTGCTCTCATTATTTCTTTTTTCTTTAAATGAAGGCTTTAAAAGATAAAAATTGACAAGTATGATAATTAAATAATTTAATAATTATATGGGAGCTTGAATGGTCCAACAGATTACAAATTGTTGATTTCGTATTAAACTGTTTTAGTGTAAAGGAAGAAGATTAATTGATCATTTACCATTTATTATTGAAGTAATTAAGGGTGATAATGTGATATTAGCAATAAATAATTGATTTAATAAATATGTCTGCCTTTTTTCTTTTTTATCTATGTATTTTCCTTAAAAAACAAAATCACAAAGGTAAGCTTTCGGATCACAACGAATAATATATTACATAGCAAGTGTCATTCAGTGTTGATTCATTGCATCAACAATAACGCGTATTCTATTCCTTTTCAAGGAAGATAGGGCATGCAGCTGTCATTGGAGTTGGGTTTGGCTGCCAGCTATTGAAACTCTATCTTCACTTCCATGAAGTTTCATGAGAGCAATCCAAGACGAAAAAAAAAAAAAAAACAAAACAAAATAGCAACATCATGCACTAAATCAAATATTGAGATTAGAGTAGGAAATAGGAGAAAATGCCATACTTATACTTTTTGAATCATGTGACTTTTAATTTGTGTAATTAATGTTACAGAGAATGAAAGAAAGAGATGGTGTTCACGTGCCACCCCTCCCTTTCTCCAAAATTTTATTTCTTCTTTATTTTTTGTTTTTATTTTACATTTTATTTAATTTTTTATGAAATAAATTTTGTAAAAAAAAGTAAATAAAAATAAAAATAATAAAATAATATATATTTGATTGATTTTTATTCACATTAATCTAATATAGGTGCATTCTTTTAAATTAAGATTGGATCAAGTTTTTTTTTTTCTTTTTGAAAATATAGTTGGGTTGAAAATGGATTTAAAGTGTTTTACTCCATCTCGTTGTTCACAAGATATCTCTATCGTTTTTTTTTTTTAACTTTTGATTTTTGGAATTTCATTTTAAATTTTTTTTTTTTAGTTTTAATTTTTTATCAAATAAATTTTATAATAAAAAATCAATTAAAATAGAGGTGATAAAATAACTTGTATATAATATATTTCAATTGGTTCTAATTCAATTGGTGCACATTCTTTTAATTTGATATAATTGGATCGGATTCTTTTTTTAAATTGAGCTCCAGAATCAATAAAAATTTTAGTATTATGCTTCGGCTTGGGTGTGCATAAAAAATATATGTTTTGTTATTTATTCATTCTATATTTATATATGTATTTTTAATAAAAATATATGATTTAATATTTTAAATTAATAAATTTTTTTGTCACCTCATTTGGTTTTTTTGTCATTTTTATTTTTTAAAATTTTTTTATGAGATAAATTTTATAAAAAAAAAGAGTCAATAAAAGTAAAAATGACAAAACAACCTACATCTAATAAGTTTCAATTTATCATAATCCAATTAATATGATTTTTTTTTAAATAAAGATCAAATTAAGTTTTATCTTTTTAAACAATTTAGATTAAGTCAAGATCAAGTTTGATATGTTTTATCTCTACCCTCATTTGGATGTATAAAAGAATATATTTTATTATTTATTAAATTTATATTTATAAATATTATATTAATAAAAATATTATTTAATATGATAATTTAATAAAAAATATATTTATATAATTAAGTTGTAATTTATATTAAAAAATGATACATTTAAATTTATTTATATATTACCATTTATTAAATTTTGATATAAAAATTTTACTTCACTTATATTTAAAACATAATTTAAAAAATAAAAAATAATCTCATGACAAAACAGGGATTTAATTATAATAAAAGTAACAATTTTAAAAAAAAAAAAAAGCTTCTTCGCTTCTTGAAAAATTCAATGATTTCAACTTATTATCGTAATTGAAGGTTAAAGTGATTCGTTTTCAAAAGTATTTTTTTGGCCATATATTTCCATTGCCCAAACTTCGTATGTTGGCGCAATATGTACCATGCAAAGGTATCCTCTTTCTCTCTCTTTATATCGTAATAAATTTTTATTTTAAGTGTTTACTTATAATATATATAAAAAAATTGTACATATAATTTTAAAGTAATATATTATTATATTATTATAATTATTTAAAGTTTTTATATTTTAAAAAAATTATAATTACATTATTATTAATATTATCAAATATATAATTATATAATAATTAAACAATCATTCAATTAAAAATCATTGTTAATACTATTAAATTTATTTTGATGAATTTATCAATTTTACCGACAAAAATAATTTTTAGAGAAAAATTTTAAAGATGTTTATAGAAAAAGTTTCTTTTAAATTTTTTTTTTTATATTCTAATGTTTGAAGTGTCTATGAACATTGTACTCCAACCTTCGCATCCGACACTGTATATACCCATGTATAGGATGATGATCAGCTATCGCTGTAGGGATATCCAAGAATTCTTCCTTTGTTTGATCAAAAGCAGTGATGCACTCATGTTTTTATTTTGAACCATTTGCAATTCCTTTTTAATAATATGATTTTAATACATCTTAAAGGACAATATGAATAAAACTAAGTTCTTAAATCGCATAAAATAATAAATAAAATGAGTAATTTTCATTGATCCCATTTCTTATTTTGTATGGCTTACACAAAAAATGTTGCTTTTTAATAGGATTAATATCATAAATAATTTTTAAATTATAGTAAAATATTTAATATAATATTTAAATTTTAAAAAATTTTAATGTGATATTTGAATTAATCACTCTAAATATAAGTATCAAATTAATTAATAAATTTATAATTTTAATATTAAAATTTATAATTTTAATATTATATTAAATATTTTAAAAATATAGCTTTTTAATAGGATTAATGTCATAAATAATTTTTAAGTTATAATAAAATATTTAATATAATATTTAAATTTTAAAAATTTTTAATGTGATATTTAAATTAATCATTTAAAAATAAGTATCAAATTAATTAATAATTCATAATTTAAATATCAAAATTTAAAATTTTAATATTATATTAAATATTTTATTATAATTTAAAAATCATTCATAATATTAATTTTTCATAATATTTTAATAGGTATGCTCTACTCGTTTTTATGCTACAGTTTTATATAAAGGGACCTTTTTCCTCCGTTAAAAAGTTGCTTAAAAAAAGGTTAGAGTGTGAATTGAATTTTTTTTTTTAGCGAAAGATTAGTTTTACGTTGATGAAAATATTAGAGACAGTCCTTAAAGGATAGCATTTTTTTTTCTAAATATTTCCTGATTCTACCTTATTTTTCCTTTTTTTTTTTTTTTGAAAATTCTTCAAATATCAATTATGGATGATGTTGGATCCGTCAATCATACCTGATAAGTTAAATCAGTGACCGGAGATTTTGACTACCAATCAGATTTAAAATATTGGGTCTGGAAAGGGGTTAGATTATTTTGATTAATATTTAATATTATAATTTTTTAAAAATTAATTTAAATTTGAATTAATTTTTTTAAAAAATTTAATTAATTCAAATCAAAATTTATCGACTAAATGTAATTTATTGATTTTTAAAATTTTGTTTATTATTATTTTTATATTATTTTTTAAGAAGAGGAATTAATTTACATTATTATAAATTTTTTTAATGTTATATTTTTTAAATTATTAATTTCAATAATTTAAAAAAGGAGATTAAATTATTTTTGTTTAAATTTAACTCTGTGATCTTTGAATCAATTGAAATCAATGATTCAAAAAATATAATTTTTTTTGTGTAACTTAATCTCTCTTCATTTTAAAATAAAAATTATTTTTATTTTATAAAATAATAAAATTTATATAAAAATTAATAAAAATATAATTAAGTTATTGAAGTTTTTTTAATTTAATGAATCAAAATTCATTTGAATTGAATTACAATATTCAATATCCAATCTTAATCAAATAAAAAAATTCATTATAATTTTTAATCGATTTTTGATGTCTCAATTCTTTGAAATGGTTTTCGGTTTTTTTTTTTTTTCCTCGGCCTTGCTGGCAGGAGCTTTGTTCCAACAAAAATACGTTATATATTTTGATAAAAACTTGAAATTAACTAATAGTTAGGTTGCTGGGGTCGAACACGCGTCCCATGGGTATTTTATTTTACGTGAGTAGCGTGTTTTTAATTTTTTCGTGCCTTTGAAACGAATCAGGCCCAAACTGAGACATCCTTGTTTCTTATCTTCACAGAATCCGGCGTCCTGGCACAAAGGTTTCGAGAGTAAATTTTTCTTTTGAAAATTAAAGTAAAAATAAAGTTTTTGGAAAAGCTAAATTATCATAAATTATCAATAAAAACTAAATCAATAATACGTTATAATCAAATAATTTTTTGATGATTCAAAGAATTAATAAACACTATAATTATGATCATTAAACATTTTTTATTGATTCAAATAATTTAATAACCACTATAATTCCACCATCAATAGGAGTTACAAAATAGACAATAATAAAATCAGTTCACATACGATCTTTCTAATAAACTATGATCCAATCCATTCAGATGCGTAATATATATTTTTTTATAAATGATTAAAAAATTAATAAACATTATAATTATGGTCCTATGAATTTTTAGAGAAATATAATTAATAAATTAATAAATATAAGAATTACAATCATAAAAGAGTTGATTCTCTAATCAATTATTTGATATAATTATATTTGACTAAATATGGTATTCATTTGAATAATTGATGTATTTCATATGTGAATATAAAAAATAAATATTTCAAATTAATTCTCCATAATTAAGTTAATAAAATAAAATATTTCATTCTCAATCAACCGACTATTATTTGACCATTATTCACTCACAATTTTTATTATTTAAATATTAACATTCATAATTTAAAGTTGCCTTACTAGTTAACCAATAACATATCTTTTATATACATTGCTTTAGTGTTTTAATTTCCTATTTCATGTAATCACCTTCGATATTCTCTAAAATCAAATAACACTACCTGCAATTATTCTTTTACTTTTTTTTTCTATTCTTTACTGCAATTTTATTTTTAAAAAAATACTCATTATATTATATTTTTTAATGAATTGAATTGGTTTTTCATGAAATATAGAAGTTTATTGAAGCCGAGAAAATTTTTCTAGTATATGTGGTTAGAAAATTTTATCATTATTTACTTGACCACATTTCACATTTGCTTTAGAAATCCTGAGGAAAATTTTAACTAAATTTTCATGCCATGTGGAAACAGTTCATATCAAAATAGGAAAAAAATCAAAACTTTGATTCACTTTAGTAAGAAAGTCACAAAGAAATTTCTTCTCCAAAAATATTGCTTATAAATACTCCCACTTAGAAGCATATACCATCCTCATTCCTCAAACATTGTTTCTATATTCCTAGCAATAGAAAGCCATGAAAAACGTTTCATTTTCTGCCATTTTCCTTCTTGTCCTCTTCATTGCTATTGGTATTTTTTAATGATTACTTGCTCAATTTTTTTAAAAAAATTTTATTACTTGCTCAAGTTTTTTTTAAAAATTCTTATCTTATTTGAAAATTTTGAAAAATTTTAATTTTATATTCTCCGTTTGAGCGTGCATTTAATTTGATTTGATTTTGAATTTTTTATATATATATTTACTTTTTTATGTTTGATTTGTTCATTATTCTTTCATGAAATATATATTGAAAATCTAATTTTTAAAATTTGAAGTTTATATTCACTGTTTGTTTGTTTAATTATAATTAGTGACTAATTTTGAAATATTTGGCACAGCAAATGAGTCAAAGATGGCAAATGCAATTGTAAATTGTGACGTGGTTGGCCATGGAGGAGGTTGCGAAATAAACGAATGCTTCAATGGTTGCAGGGCGAAATATGGGGAAGCTGCTCATGGATTTTGCTACACTATCAATACTCCCAATGATACTTGCGTCTGTCGTTACCCTTGTTGATTCCATGCATTTTCTATGCACGTTTCTGCTATCCTTATGAAATAAACTTGTGTTTATAATCCACCCTTGGCTTATATCAACTTTATTTCCTACTATCATGTATTTGCACGCTCTTAGTTCTAATGATAAAGATAAGTTATGGTTTGTGTAAATATTTTAAGTCAAACTTGTAGTGTTCTTTCTCTTTTTATATATATATATATATATATATGTATATGTTTATATATATATATATATATATATATTTCGAATTCAAATCTCATTAGTCAAGATAAAAATTCTCAAATTCAAATCTCAATTATAACTTAAAAAATAAAAAAAATAAATGTACGTTTAATGCCATCAATCAATAATTTATTTACTTTAATAGATCGGTTTGATGAAGTATACATTTAACGAAAAATTACACATGTTTATAAAGTTTAAACATTATTTATTGTCACCGATATTAAGATAATTTCCCTTAAGTTTTATTAAGTATGTGGACATCAAATTTGTCCGGCAAAAAAAATAATAATAAAAAATAATAAAAATAATATTATTAAATACAAAATACAAAAAAATATAAAATACAAAATACCAAAAATATAAAATACAAAAAAAAAAAACAAACAAACAGAACAGAAAAAATGGGGGATGACAGTGATGCCTTCCTCGGCACCACTGGCACCATGCCCTACCCCTCACCCTTCTGACTACCATACCCTACCCTCTACTCCTCTGATCACCCATCCCGCTAGCTCCTTGCCCTACCAGTGCTAGATCAGACGAAAATAATAAAAAGGGTATGGGGCTCGTGCTTACACCCCAAGCCAAGCCCTGTGCCTTTCCCTTAAGCACATGCACGGTCGAAGCTCTATAAATAGAGCTCCTAGCCAAACCAAGAAAAAAAAAACAGAGGAAGAGAGATTCTGCCAAAAAAAAACTCAACAGTCCTCCCCGTAGGGAGGAATCTAGTGTCGAGAAGCTTTCTGCACAAAGAAAAAATAAAGTCAGTTTCAAAACAAAAAAGAGAAAGTCAGAATAAAAAAAAAGGTTTAACCGAAAGCTCAAGAACAGATCTAGGCCGTTTGGGTTTCTTTTTAGTAAAACGGAGATCAGATTTAGGTTCAGGGAATCGAAGAGAACATTTTAGTGTTTTTTGAGAATTTTTTGATCACCGACGATGGCAGTCGGTGACCGACGAACGACGGTGGTGACGGCCGGCTGGCCACCTGTGTTTGGCTGAGAAAAAAAAAAGGATTTTTTTTCTTCTGGAAAGGAAAAATGAATGAAAATTTTTTTTAACTTTTATATAGAAGGCCAATAGCCAAAACGATGCCATTTCAATAAACACCCAAAGCGATGTCATTTTAAGCACCCAGGATTCGCACGTCAACACACGACCTGCTTCCTTTATCAGCCTCTGACCGGTCCGATTGAACCCGAAATCAAATCGCTGAACCCGACTCGAACTGGATCGAAACTGAACCGTTGAACATGACCGATCCCCTGATGCCAGATCGAACCGTCGGACCGAACCGTGCGTTGATCGGACCGTTGACCGGTCCGGTCAGATAAAAAAATTATTTTTGAATTATTTTTATTTTATATATATTATTTTATTAATATTTATGGATATTAAAATATTTATATTAATTAGATTAAATAATGAAATATGTGGTTAAAATTTTTTTAATTCTGTTAATTTTTAAAATAAACTTTAAAAATAAAAAAATAAATTTAATAATAATACTAAACTAATAAAAAATATAGGAAAAGAAAATTTTTATTCAACGATGAAATTCAAAGGTACTTTGAGTAGTGATGCTTACGAAATCTCTAGGTGAAAAGATTTTTTTTTAATACTACCAGTATATTGGAGTATTTATAAAAAAATTTTCAATACAATAAAATTTTTTTTAAGTAATAAATAAAAATTGATTAATAAATAAAAATATAAGTAATAAAAATGAGAAGAAAGAAAATTTTATCCGATGATGGATTCTAAAAGCATTTCGAGTAGAGATGTTTTTAAGAAATCCCTATGTGAGAAGATTTTTTGTAAAATATTACCAGTGTATTAGAATATTTATAGAAAATCTTTAATATAATTAAATTTCTTTTTTTTTTTAAATTTCAATTAAAAATAAATATTAATAAAATAATTAATAAATTTTTTAAAGAGAATAAAATGTATGCATCTACATGATAACATTCTGCATTGCATGCATGATATTTTTTACGAAAAGTAAATTTGAGCCTCCGAGGATGAGATTTTAAGGTATTCCGAGAAACGATGCCTAAGAAATCTCTAGGTGAGAAAAAGTTCTTCTAATGTTACCAACGTACTGAAATATTTTAAAAATTATTTCAATAAAAAGGTTTTAATTTATTTTTCTTGAGAATAAAAATTTTTTTCTAATAAATAAAAAATCAAGGAAATTATTTTTCGAACACCAAAAATTGGACTATTTTTATCAAAATAAAAAAAATAACACATTGTTAATTGGTACCGTTTTAACAGGCATTGTGGGGGTGCTAATCCTCCCCCACGCGTAACCGACTCACAAATCTAGATTGTTTCATAGACCGTAAAATTATCTTTTTAATAAATTTTAATCAATTTTAAAACTTTATTAAAATGATATGTTTTAGTAGGTGGCTAATTGCACCTAGCCAAAAAAGATGGGTGGCAACTCCGTTATTTTTTATTTCATTTTCAAATTCGTCGGACGGACACAAAACTGTTAGGACAGCTTGGCAACTCCACTGGGGATGCTTTTTGTTTTCGTGAATCAGGCCAAAATTAACTACTTGTTATCCTTAAATTTTGATTTAAACAGTTTTAATTAATTTCTTAAATTTTTATTTTTCATTTTCAGTAAAAAAGGTAAAAAAAAAAGAACAAAACAAATTGAAAATAAAAAGTAAAAAATTCACACACATTTCTTTTACTATGCCTCTTATGTTTTATTTTTTTGTATATATTACTCTCAATAAATTAGGATATATTTGCACACAATAGCACGATGTATCTCATGCATGAGCTCTATACTCGGGCTCCATCCTTTATAGGAGGAAGTAAAGTACCTATGCTCTCGTGAGGTGATAACCTCTGCAATGGCAAGTGAAATACTTTCACTCGAATTGAACCCTTTGCGTTCGTAGCATGTAATAGGTGAGGATCGGGGTGCCTTACTAGTCCAACATGGACGACAGTGAAAAATAATTTGGAAACCTTTAGACATTGTCAACCCAAACTCAGCATATAATAAGCCTAGGAAACCAACCTTATGTAAAGCTTTGTCCACCTTCTTATAAGAAATATCTAAGAATAAAAGTTATGCATAATATAATACAAAACAAAACAAAAAAATCTCAAAACATAAAAAAAAACACTAAAAAACAAAAAATATTTTTTCTTAAACCACATTCTCACACTAACTCAATTTTTTTTTTGCATTAATCATATCATACAATTTTGCATCGAGATATTTACTCTAGGACATATTTCTCCTAAGAAGTTTTCATGGATCTCATAAAACTATAGATTTGCTCATCCTCAGTCAGTGTGGCATGTGAATCGTATAATGAAGTACATATTTGGTCAAAAAAAGTTCAACAAAAGAGTGAAGATTGTTTGCCTATCGGTTATGTGTCTGAATTACCCAAAAAAGTGCATTTAGATCTCACACAAAATTATTTTAAAAAGTTAGTTGCTGTCTGGGGTCAGTTAAGTGAAGAAAGAAAAAAAAAACTTTTACAAAAAGTATGGGCAGATTGTATCCCTCATTTCAGTAGTGATTGATGAACAGCTGGTCAAGGTAACTATACAATTTTGGGATCCATCTTATAGATGCTTTACTTTTAATCAGAAAGATTTGGTGCCAACTATCGAGGAGTATTCGATTTTGCTTGGGATAGAACTATAATGTCCAAATAAAGTATTTACCCGAAAGCCAAAATCAGGCTATTGTAAAAAGTTAGCCAAGCTTATGAGGGTTAAAGTAAAAACCATCGATTCCTTTGTTAAGCCTAAAAGTGAACATCTCGCATCAATTGAGACTTTCTCTGAAACTTTATTCAGGAGCATTTAAATAATGATCAATAAATAGCTGTGTTTGCTTTAGCATCGTATAGCATGGTAATCTGTCCGAAGACTTTGGGTTACATTGAAATAATTGTGGTAGACTTTTTCGAGCAAATTGAAACCCAAGCAATTAATCCCGCTCTAGCAGTCCTAGCCGAAACCATCAGGTCATTGAATTTCTGTCGATGAAATGGAAAATTACGATTTATAGGATGTGCATCTCTATTATACGTATGGGTTAGAAGTCATTTCAAGTGTGGAAAGAGTGCATTTTCAAAATCATATCTTCGAAATAAGGCATCAATCGAAGAGTTTTGTAAAAATCAATGGCCGACATTGAAGACTAAGGAAGAGTGGGTCTTTTTTTTGCAAAGGTTTACTGGGGATGAAATCAAATGGATGGCGTCTTGGATGCCTTGTATACCCTTGTTGTATTATGAAGGAAATGAGCCATAGATACTGTTATTAGGGTTTTTGGGTGTTATAAGTTATGCTCCATTAATGGTGTGTAGGCAATTTGGTGTAAAATAGTTTGTTCCTGTTACTCATAGCCTGGTCTAAGTAGAATTCATTTATGGAGAAACGAATCCATCAAGAATCTCGAAGCAGTTGATCCAAGCATGGAAGAGAACACGAAGAATGAGGTTAGGGCCTCTTATCAACAAAGTCACTTCTGATTACCGAATTTAAAAAGTAAGGCAGTCTAGAGACATAGTACTCCCTTCTGATGACAATTTATATCAATTGGTTAATCTTTCGAAAGAGATACAATTATCAAAAGTTAAGCTTATCAAAAAAAGAATTAGAAGCTGAAAAAAAAAGAAATAAGAAGAGAAAATTTGAGACTTTGTGAGAAAGTAAGGCAATTGAAATATGAAGCAGAGATACAAAGGAGCAGATTAGAAAAAGTCATAAAAGAACGGGATGTAGCCAATAGTGATTTGAAAGATCTATACCAGAAAAATAAAAGGTTACGAGTTCAATTTAAAATTTAAAAAGTCACCAAGTTTTACCTTAGTCAGCAATACGAAATGGATGAGCTCCGAGAGGAAATGAACCAATGGAAGGGCAAAGCTTAAAAAAAGTAAGAGAAGACCACCAGAATGTCTTAAGAATGTCAGAATTGAAAGGGATTATACTCTACAACCTCAGCAAGATTGGTGGAATGCCAAAACGAAAAGGAAAGGTTGAAAGTCAAGCTCGTAAAAGAGAGAAGAAAGCACTTCGAAGTACTGAATGAAAAAGAATCACTTCACCAAGTGATCCAAAGGTTAGAGATACAACTACAAGACCACAAAAGCCATATTTCAGCAATAATAGATGAGTGGCACAGAAGAGAAAAAGATTAAATCTTCACATGTGATTTAAAAAGGGATGCTCACATGAGATGGAAGGCTGAAAGCTTAGAGAGGTAACAGTACATAAAGCACTTGACTAATCAAGTTTGTAAGGCAGTGAAGAAAGCATGAGAGATGGTTGAAAAGGTAAAGGCATTAAGAAGAGAAGTCAATCCCATAGGAGAATGTGGACAACGCCTAGTGAACTTTCTAGACGAGACAAATGACCATTATGAACAAGTCAAATGCTTCTATGGATATAACTCTAGAATAGTAAATCTCATGTAATAAAAGTTGTATGAAATCAATAAAAATTTTTAATGTTGAAATTCGTCTAAGAGAAAATATCTCCTACTTGCATTTATGCATATGTACATAATTTTTCATAAAATAAGTGAAAATAAAATTTTTAACACATAGCATTCTAATTTTTTTCTCTCTTTCCTTCTTTTTTTTTTCAAATAAAAAAAACTTTTGTGGTAATAAAGGTTCAAGAATAGCTCGTCTATCAAAAATTTTGACCCAACCTACTCGTCATTCATACAATACAAGGATTCAGACAAGAATCATGGAACAAGAATAGGTCAGTTGATTTGAGAGAATAGAAAAAGTTTAAGAAGAACTAAAAGGGGATCTCAATACGATAATGGATATGCTTAGAAAACTTGGCAAGGGAAAAGCAGTGAAAGAAAATCCTAGCTTTCAAGAGTAATCGCTAGATATGGTAGATCCTGTTTACCCTCTAGAGTTTGAGCCACGATCGACTCAACCTTTTTAAGAAACTAGAGTGTCAATTCCTACTCCTGGTGGATATCCCATCCTTATCTAGGAATGACATCCACACCTGTTCTAAGATAATTTTAAAATTTTGTTAATCAATTAATGATGGAAAAACCACCTGAGCTGATCTTACTTTCTGATTTAGATGATCTCAAGGAAAGAGAAAAGCTAGAGATACAGACACCTGAGAAAGTGAAAGATACTAGTGCCAGAAAGAAGATGAAGTTATTAGAAGAAAAGCTTAGGGCTGTAGAGGGAATGAATTTTTATGGCTCCACAGACGTAGCTGAAATTTGTTTAGTCCCAAATGTGGTCATTCCACCAAAATTTAAGGTCCTTGAATTTGAAAAATATGATGGCATGAAATGTTCAATGACTCATATCGCCATGTATTATAATAAGATGACAGCACATACTTGTGACGAGAATTTTCTGATGGCACACATTTGCAAGATAACCTTTGGGCATCTGTAAGTTAGATAGTATGTCCAGCTAGATAGCACTCGTATTCATTCCTGGCAAGAGCTCACAAGGCATTTATAACACAATATCAGCATATCAGTGATTTAGCTCCAGATCGTCTATTTTTACAATCTATGAAAAAAAAGTAACTGAGAGCTTCAAAGAATATGCACAAAGATGGAGAGACATGACTACACAAGTTCAACCTCCTCTCACTGAGAAAAAATAAACTGTGTTTATTGTGAAACACCATTGAAAAGCACCGTACTATAAGAGATTGATAGGTAATGCAACAAAGAACTTTATAGATATGGTGATATCAGGTGAGATTATTAAAAGTACCATAAAAATGGCAAGCTTGATGCAAGAGAGACAAGTGGAGCAAAAAAAAGCAGAGCTCCTAAAAAGAAAGAGAATGAAGCTCAAACAGTGAATTATGTGAGGTAATAGTTCAAAAGTTTCACATCTTATTCTGTACCAGTCTACCAGACCCATTACCTTTTCGTAAACCATGTTACATCCATCTCTCATCCATATCAACCATACCAGTCATTACCACAACCAGCTTATCTACCTCATTTTCAGCCAACCTTTTAGACACCCACTTACAATCGTTCTACTGCACCTACCAGACCAGAATGAAGACCTAGTCTTAATAGTGGTTTGAGAGCCCTAAGAAATATCTAAGAAAAAATCACTTTCGATCTTATTCCCATGACATACACAGATTTGTATCTTTGACTTATTAAGAAACATCTACTTGCTCCTGTTATCGTTGAACCCTTGAAACTTCTGTTTTCCAAATGGTATGACCCTAATGCACATTTTGATTATCACTATAAGAATCTAGGTCATTCCACTGAGAACTGTATTGCTTTGAAGCGTAAAGTGCAAGGTTAATCAATGAAGAGGTATTAAACTTTGATACCAACCAATAAAGGACTTCAAATGTTAATGGAAACCCTTTACTAAATCATACTAGACCATCAATAAATGCCTTAATTGATGGGTAAAGAAGCCATGTGAAGGAAAAAATAAATGAAGTTAAGACTACGATAGCTAAAGTGTTCGAAGTCTTAGTCAAAACTGACATATTGAAGCCAATAGAACCTCAAAATTACTCTGAAGCAATTAACTCAATTGAAAGCTGTAATTATCACAGAGGTGTTCTGGGATATTTTATCAAGAATTATCATCAATTTCATCAAGATATGCAAAAATTGATGGATATGGGTCGAATAGAGTTTTACCGAGAGAGAGAAGAGTTGGTGAAAGCTGAAGTGTCTACCATTGATTCAAAGAATAAGTTTGTGCATAGATCGATAACTATCTATTATGATGAGAAGCCAACATCGAAGCTAGAAAAGCCCCTCTCTCGATCAGTGGTGACAATTAAAGTTTCTGGCTCTTTTTCATATCAGAATGATAAAGTAGTACCTTGAAAATACGATTATGATGTCGTAGTCAACCTAAATACTGCTAACATAACGGGTGTAAGAGGTATAACTCGAAGTGAGAGGTGTTATATCCTAGAGGCTCTAGAAAAAGCTAAAAAAAAAAAAAGCTAAGGTGGGAGAAGAAAAAGAAAGTCAGAGTAGTCTTGACACAGCCCCAAAAAAAGAATGTCAGAAGTCAGTATCTGAGAGTGAAGCATATAAATTTTTAAAGTTAATAAAACATAACGAGTATAGTGTGGTAAAACAGCTTAACAAAATACCGGCTAAAATTTCATTATTGTCATTATTGCTCAGTTTAGAGTCGCACCGTAATGCTTTGTTGAATGTGCTAAATCAAGCATATATATCTCACAATACTTTTGTTAAATATATGGAACAGCTTGTTAGCAATCTGATAATTTCAAATTATATCTCTTTTAGTGATGAAGAGTTCCTCCTGAAGGTCGAGGAAGTACCAAGGCTCTTCACATTATTGTGAAATGTAAAGGTCATATAATGGCTAAAGTTTTGATTGATAATGGCTCATCCATCAATGTTATACCTGTGACTACTTTGGAAAACTTTCTGTTAGTGGATCTTATATAAAGCCTAGTCATATGATAGTGCAAACCTTTGATGAAACCAGAAGAGAGGTGCTAAAAGATATAAAAGTGCTATTGCAGATTGGCCCATACACTTTCAACATGAAATTTTAAGTTATTGACATCTCTCCTTCATACAGTTGTTTATTAGATAGGCCGTGGATCCATATGGCAAGTGCTGTTTCATCCTCATTACATCAAAAAGTTAAATTCATTGTTGAAAGAAAGCTAACATGTATGGCAGGAAAAGAAGATTTATTGGTAACTCAACTGATAAATACTCTTTATGTAGAATCAACAGATGAAGCTCTAGAATGCTCTTATCGATCCTTTGAGATTGCCAATGCAACATATATAGCTGAATGATCTAAATTGTATTCACCACACTTATCTACGATAATTAAAATGATAGTTAAACAGCTTACCAAGATGGGATGGTGACCTGAAGTCAGATTTGGAAAGAACCTACAAGGAATCATGAAGCCATCGACCATATATGAAAAGAGAGATAGATTTAGCTTGGGATATAAGCCAACAAAAGGGGACAAAATAAGAATAATGAATGAGAAAAGAGATAAGAGGATAGCTAATCTTAGGGGATATGAGCCGAAATTAGAGCCTATGATCATTTCATACCTCTATGATTCATTTCATTCAGGAGGATATATTTATCAAGATTTATCGAAAGCCCTAAGTGTAGGATTATTGGAAGAATTTTCAAAGCTGGCTATTCAAATAGTGGATGATGGAGAAAAGAAGAGTCAAAGTGCAAAGCTGTTCGTGTACCCTTGTCCTTCAGATTTTGAGCTAGATAATTAGAAAGTTATAGAACTGCCTATTGCCTTTAAAACTTTGGAAAAGTAATGTACTATGAAACTTTAAATCCTAATTGCTTTCTACGAGTATTAGGAGATCTTTTGTGGTGTGTTTATGTTTGTCGTTTTAATAAAAAACTTAGAAGATGCATCTGTATTTTTTTTATTATTTTCATCTTCATTTTGCTTTCCATTCTTCTCTTTCCATCATTTTCTTGCCATTCCATTTTTGTGTGCCAATATTCTTTTCATCTTACCCTTTGTAGGGTCCCAAACAATGAACACGAAGATAATTATGACAATAATCTCAGATTTGATTTTGAAAACTTAGTTCATGTTGATAAACTTGATAATGAGAAAGATTCAGATAACTACACACTGCCTCTTAATTTGTTAAAATTAATAGAACATGAAGATAAGCCAATTGAACCCCACCAAGAAATTACCGAATTAGTGAATTTGAGAGATGGTGAAAAACTAGTTGAAAGACAGAAGCTAGAAGAGCTGTTTCAAGAATATGTAGATGTATTTGCATGGACTTATTAGGATATGCTAGGACTCAGCACTGATATTATAGAGCATAAGTTACCTTTAAAACTAGGATTTAAGTCGATGTAGCAAAAGTTAAGGCGCATAAAACCAGAGATGCTATTGAAAATTAAAGAGGAAGTGAAGAAACAATTTAGTGCTAGATTTTTAAAGGTGGTAAAATATCCTGAATGGGTAACCAACAAAGTACCAGTTTCTAAGAAGGATGAAAAAGTGAGAATGTGTGTCGACTATCGAGATCTGAATAGGGCAAGCCTTAAGGATAATTTTTTTCTATCTCACATCGATACTTTAGTGGATAATACTGTCAGGCATTCCATATTTTATTTTATGGATGACTTCTCAGGCTATAATCAGATCAAGATGGCTCGAGATGATATGGAGAAAACTACATTTGTGACCATGTGAGGGACATTCTCTTACAAAGTCATGCCTTTTGGATTAAAAAATATTGGTGCCACTTATAAAAAAATAATGGTGACTCTTTTTCATGACATGATGCATAAAGAAATAAAGGTATATGTGAATGATGATTACGAAATCTCGTGAAGGAGAAGATCATGTAGTCAATCTCAAAAAGCTGTTTGACAGGTTGAGAAGATTTCAGCTGAAGTTGAATTATGCTAAATGTACATTTGATGCCAAATCAGGAAAACTATTGGGTTTTGTGGTCAATGAAAGAGGAATCGAAGTGGACCCAAAGAAGGTACAAGCCATTCAAAACTTATCTCCTCCTCGTACGTCAAAAGAAGTGCGAGGTTTCCTAAGGAGACTGAACTATATTGCTCGTTTCATCTCTTAATTCACCTATAAGTGTGATCCTATTTTCAAGCTTCTTAAAAAACATGATCCAGGAGAATGGAATGATGAATGCCAAGAAATTTTTGACAAAATCAAAGAATACTTATCAAATCTGCCTATATTGGTACCACTTGTTCCAGGAAAACCTTTGATCTTATACTTAACAGTACATGAAAATTTCATGGGATGTGTGCTGGGACAAAGAGATAAAACTGACATGAAAGAATGAATAATATACTACTTGAGCAAAAAATTAACTGATTATGAGTCCAAGTATTCACCATTAGATAAGAGATATTGTGCTTTAGCTTGGATAACTCGAAGGCTTAGACAATACATGCTTTATCACACTACCTGGCTCAAAGCAAAGCTGGATCCTATTAAGTATATCTTCAAAAAGCCCTCATTGATAGGAAGAATAGCATGGTGGCAAGTTATGCTTTCAGAATATGATATCATTTATGTGACTCAAAAAGCTATAAAAAGAAGTGCCATAGCCGAGTTTCTTGTTGATCGTGTTGTCAAAAATTATGAACCAATGAACCTGGATTTCCCTGATGAAGATGTGATGGCCATTGAAGAAAATGAACCTGTTGAAGAGTCTTGGAGGATGTATTTTGATGGAGCTGCTAATGCTTTAGGTCATGGTATTGGGGTAATTTTAATATCTCCTGATGGGTATTATTATCCCATTACAGCCAGATTAAATTTTAATTACACAAAAAATGTGGCTGAGTATGAGGCCTGTGTTATGGGTCTGCAAGCAGTAATTGAAAAGAAAATTAAAGTATTAGATGTGTTTGGAGATTCAGCTCTAGTCATCTATCAGTTACGAGGAGAATGAGAAATCAGAGATTCCAAGTTGATACGATACCATAAATATATCTCTCAGTTGGTCAAACAATTCGAAGAAGTTCAATTTGAGCATTTGCCTAGAGAGAAAAATCAAATTGTTGATGCACTGGCTACTCTAGTTACAATGATTAAAATAGATGCAACTACTGAAATCCAACCCATCAAGCTGGATGTGAAGGATGAACCAGTACATTGTTTAGGTGTTGAAAAAGAAGTTGATGGAAAACTATGGTATCATGACATCATGCAATATATTAAAAACCAGTAATACCCAGAACATGTAACATAAAATGATAAGAAAACTATTAGAAAGTTGGCTATGAGTTTCTTTCTTGATGGAGATGTTCTTTATAAAAAGGATTGAGATCAAGTACTCTTAAGGTGTGTGAATGCAGCTGAAGCGAAGAAGATTATTGAAGAAGTACATGATGGAGTTTGTGGGGCACATGCAAATGATCATATGATAGTTAGACAAATTATGAAGGCTGGATACTATTGGTTAACAATAGAGAGTGACTGTATTGATTATGCCAGAAAATACCATAAGTGTTAGATCTATGCTGACAAGATCCACACTCCTCCAATAACATTGAAGACACCGATTTTGTCCAGTATATTTATATATATATATATAACAATAATGATTTTAATAATAATACTAATAATAAAATCGATTTAATTAAAATTAAAAATTAATTAATTTTTTTTAAAAAAACAGAACAGAACAAAAAAATAAAAAAAAAGGGATGGTAGTGGTGCCTTCCCCGGCACCACTGCCACCATACCCTACCACCTTACCCCACCCCTCTATTCCCTGGCACCACTGCCCGTTTACCCTACTACCTATACCCTATTTACTACCCTCATTGTCAGACCAAACAAAAAATAATAAAAGGGGCATGGGGCTTGTGCTTGCACCTCATGCCAAGCTTTGTGCCACACATGGTCAGAGCTCTATAAATAGAGCTCTTGGTCGAACCGTAAAAGGAGAAGGAGGAGGGAGTGACGCTGCAAAAAAAAAAATACTGCTAAAAAAAAAACAAACAACATAGTTTTCCCTGTAAGGAGGGACTTCAGCACCAAAGCTCCCTGCAAGAATAAAAAAATCATATCAGTCTTCATTTTACAAAAAAAAAGAGGGAAATAAAAAACACAGAAAAGTTTAAACCCTGATCTACGCTGATCGGGGCTTGTTCTCCTAAAAAGGACCTCGGATCTGAACTCAGGAGGCCCAGAGGAGCATTGCGATGAATTTCAGTATTTTTTCGATCACTAGTGATCATCGATAACGACCATCTTCGACGGCCTAGGCGGCGGCCGACACGACAGTCCGACAACCAGACGACGAGAGCTCTGGAGCTTTCCCCATAGCTCTCAGCTCGTTTTTTTTCTGAAACAGAAAAATAATGAACAAAATTTTTTTTTCGTTATATATAAAGGCCTAAAGGCTAAAACGACGTCGTATTGGGCAAGGAAAGATCCACGCGTGGACCTAGACCCGACTCGAGGTCTGCGCAACTGACCCGTCAACCCAATTCCTCAGTAGCCCTGAACTGGTTTGATTAGACTGGATCGAATCGCTCCCTAGACCGGCCTAAACCGCGCCTCAGTTGGCTCAACCGAATCGCGCGCTGAATCAAACTTTTTTCGATCCAACCGAACCGTCGACTGGTTCGGTTCAGGTAAAAAAATTTTTTTTAAAATTTTTGAATTTTTTTATATCATTATTTTTGTTATTTTAAGTATTTTTTTTATATTTATGTATGATAAGTTTTAAATTTGTTAGGATAAGTTTTTTAATTGTTTTAATAATAATAAAAATGAGAATAAGTAAGATCATAATTAAAAATATATATATATTAAAAATGCTTTAAAAAATAATAATAGAATAATTATTATTATTTTTCCTGCTTAGATAATGGAAGGAATAAAAAAGTATTTTCCTAAAGAAATAATTTCGTCTAGGTGTTGGAGAATTATTATTAATAAATTTTTATAAAAAGAAATATATAAGAAATTTTTTTAATTTTCAAAAATCATTAAAATCGAATTTGCTTCGAAAATCTACCTAGATGTTGGAGATTTTTAGAGATGTTCGTATTTTCTTAAAAATGAAATCTTAAACACTAATTCTTAATTTTCAAAACCCTAGGTTTCTAAAACTCCGAAAATCCAAAATCTTTAAATCCAAAACCCCAAACCTCAAAACTCAAACCCTAAAATCTTCAAACTCTAAAATCAAAATTCTAAACCTTCCATATCATAAAATTCAAGCCTTAAAACCTTCTAAACCTTAAAAGCAAACCTTTAAAACCTCTACTCAAACCCTTACTTAAAACCTTCTGAAAATTTTAAGGACATGTGTGAAAATCTCATTTGAAGTAATTTATTCTCGAATATCGCCTAGATGATGGGGTATTTAGGAAACTTTACTTCGTTAAGTCTTTTCACATGATTTTGTAATTCGTATTAATAATAAGATTAATAAATAAAAAATATAACAATAAATTGAGATCTTAAATATAAACAATCGCACCTAAGCTCTGTCTAGATGTTGAAGAGTCGAGGTGGCCTCATTATACTTAATAATCTAATTTTTAAATTGCATCTTATCCTACATAACATTCGTTGGCATACATACTTTAGCATTATCAGTAACATTTGCACTATTCTGTCTTTAATTTTTATTTACTGCTTGGTGATAAAATATTTTATAATAAAAAAATAATACTTTTTAAAAAAAATTTTATGATATTACAAAATAAAATAAAAATAACATTCCAAAAGAAATAATTCTTGGTACTCTACCTAGATGTTGGAGAGTCACCGATAATTTTTATAAAGAGTGTTATTTCATTTTAAGGATTGTTATGTTAAATCTTAAACGAAAAGAGTTATTTTAAATTTTGCCTAGATGTTGAAGAATTTTAAGATAATTCTTTAACTTAAAGATTTTCTCAATATTTCTAAATAAAAATTTTAGCAAAAATATTTTTTAAAACGAAGGGAATTAGTATTAAATTTCAAGTCAAAACTATTTTTATCCAACACCAAAAATAGTGCATAATAAATGGTACCAATTTATAGGCGTTGTGGGAGTACTAATCCTTCTCCACACGTAACCGACTTTCGGACCCAACCTGTCTTTTTTTCTAGATCAAAATTTATCTTTTTGATAAACTTTAAACCTGTTTTTATAATTTTATTAAAAAGATAAACTTTTGAATGGCCAATCACACCCAAACAAAGATTGGTGGTGACTCTCTTTTATTTTTCTCGACTTTTAAAACCCATTACGTCTGACGGTCTCAAAATCGTTACGACAAGCATTGCATGTTTTGGCTCCCTATGGCCATTTTCTATGTGGGGTATGGATGTCATCAGTCCCATCACTCCAAAAGCTTCAAATGGATTCAAATGGACATAGATTCATCTTTGTGATGATTGATTACTTCATAAAATAGGTAAAAGCCGCATCATATGCTAGTGTGACCCGATCTGTGGTATGCAAATTCATAAAAATAGAGATAATATGTAGATATAAGCTTTCAGAGATAATTATTTCTGATAATGCCAAAAATTTAAATAGCAAAATGATGAATGAAGTTTGCACTCAATTCAAGATTCATCATCGTAATTCGGTACCATATCGTCCAAAGATGAATGAGGCAATAGAAGTTGCAAACAAGAATATCAAAAGAATCATAGAGAAAATAACTGATACTTATAAAGATTGACATGAGAAGTTGCCTTTTGCTTTGCATGCTTATAAAACATCAGTTCGAACATCTACTAGGGCCACTATATTCTCTTTGGTATATGGAATGAAAGTTGTGCTACCGGTCGAAGTGAAAATTATCTCGCTGAGAGTCTTGATAGAGTTAGAATTACAAGAAGCATAATGGGTTCGAATTCGCTACGAGTAGTTGAACCTCATTAAAGAGAAAAGACTTACAGCACTTTGTCATGGTCAATTATATCAAAAGAGGATGATGAGAGCACATGACAAAAAAATTCATCCCCGTTACATTAGGGAAGGAGATTTAGTGCTGAAAAATATCCTTCCAAATCAACATGATAATCGAAAAAAAAGGACACCAAATTGGGAAAGCCCGTATGTGGTGAAAAAGGCCTTTTCAGGTGAGACATTTATTTTGGCAGAGATGGACGAAAGTGATTTACCTACTTCGATAAACTCGGATGCTGTGAAGAAATACTTTGCTTGAAAAAAAAAAGAGAAAAAAAAGTAAAAAATGAAAAATAATGACTCATCTAAGCTGAAAACCTGAAAAAGGCAGCTTAGATGCGAAGAAGAAGCATCATTCTACAATATAAGGACAAGTGTAGTTTGATGAACTCTGAAGGATCAATAGAGTCATCTAATTTAGTTTTAGAAAAAGAATCTAGGAATATTTTGTTCATGATTATCTTATGATCATTATTTGGGCACTTTTGTTTCAACTCAAATACTTTGCCATGCACTTGTTACCAGTCTATTAAAATATTCTATCTTTTTTTTGGAAATAACACTTATCCATTCCTTTATTCTCATTTTTGTCTGCTATACGAATAGGAGAAATGTGTGATTGCATTTTATTGGTCTTGGACTTAAAATAATGAAAAGAAAAATAAACATGAAAGATCTTAGCATTACTTTTTAAAAGTTGACAAAGAAAAATGAAAAAGGATGAGAAAAGCATGACAAGACATTGATGTTGCAGACTTTTGAAGAAGAAAAATATTGTGGTAAGATGTTAAGAACATATTGGTTATATAAGAATTTTGATAAAAGAAGCCAAAAGCGAGAGATTTCGAGAACCTTTTTACCACAATGAATAATTTTGATTGCATTACATGCATTGCATTTAGAGCACTCAGTACATGCATCCATGAATAATAAGGATAGAAACTTTCCATTTCCTGATCAAACAAAAGATTTCAAAAGAGAAAAATTTACTTGTTCAAAGATAAGAACTTAGTTTTGAGAACAGATGAATTTTTAAAGTTGTTGAACCTTTGCTGAGGAAAGCTTTTTCAGATGAAATTTTTAAAATTGTTGAGCCTCTGTTGAGAGGAGCTTTTTCATGATGGATTTTAAAGTTGTTGAGCCTCTGCTGAGAGGAGCTCTTTTTCAAGATGAGATTTTTAAAGTTGTTGAGCCTCTGCTGAGATGAGCTTTTTCAAGATGGATTTTAAAGTTGTTGAACCTCTGTTGAGAGAAACTTTTTCAGATGAAATTTGAAAGTTGTTGAGCCTCTGTTGAAAGGAGCCCTTTTCAAGATGAGATTTTTAAAGTTGTTGAGCCTCTACTGAGAGGAGCTTTTCCAAGATGATTTTTAAAGTTGTTGAACCTCTGCTGAAAGTTGTTGAACCTCTGCTGAGAGAAGCTTTTTCAAGATGAATTTTAAAGTTGTTGAGCCTCTACTGAGAGGAGCTTTTTCATATGAAATTTTTAAAGTTATTAAACCTCTACTGAGAGAAGCTTTTTCAAGATGGATTTTAAAGTTGTTGAGCCTCTACTGAGAGAAACTTTTTCAGATGAAATTTTAAAGTTGTTGAATTTTAAAGTTATTGAGCTTCTGCTGAGAGGAACCCTTTTAAAGATGAGATTTTTAAAGTTGTTGAGCCTCTGCTAAGAGGAGTCTTTTTTAGATTTTAAATTTTCAAAAGTTGTCGAGCCTCAAGTGAGAAGAGCATTTTCGATTTGACGAGAAAAACTTTTTGAGTAGTTTATGCTAAAAAAAAAGAGAAAAAGAAAAGAAAAAAATATCTTTTTGGATTCCGGATAAAATTGTTGTATTTGTCTTTGCCCTATTCCTGATCCTCAACAATGTGCAAAGAAGGGCAGCTGTGGACATCAAATTTGTCTGACAAAAAAAATTAAAAAAAATAAAAATAATATTATTAAATACAAAATACAAAATATCAAAAAAAAATAAATAGAATAGAAAAAATGAGGGACTGTAGTGGTGCCTTCCTTGGCACTACTGCCACAATACCCTACCCCCCACCCCTCTGACTATCATACCCTACCCTCCACCCCTTTGATCACCCATCCCGTTGGCTCCTAGCCTTACCAATGCCAGATCAGACAAAAATAATAAAAAAGGTATGGGGCTCGTGCTTACACCCCATGCCAAGCCCTGTGCCCTTCCCTCAAGCACACGCATGGTCGGAGCTGTATAAATAGAGCTTCTAGCCAAACCAAGAAAAAAAATAGAGGAGGAAAGATTCTGCCAAAAAAACCCAAAAAAAAATCAATAGTTCTCCTCGTAGGGAGGAACATAGCATCGAGAAACTTCCTGCATAAAGAAAAAATAAAGTTAGTTTCAAAAAAAAAAAGGAAGTCAGAATACAAAAATAAAGGTTTAACCGAAAGCTCAAGAACATATCAAGGCTGTTTGGGTTTTCTTTTAGTAAAACGAAGATCAGATTTGGGTTTAAAGAACTGAGAGAAACATTTTGGTATTTTTTGAGAATTTTTCGACTACCGACGAATGCGAGCGATGACCAACGAATGGCGACGGTGACAGCGGAGACACGGCCGGCCAGCCACCTGTGTTTGGCCAAGAAAAAAAAAAGAAGAGGATTTTTTTTATTATTTTGGAAAGGAAAAATGAATGAAAAAGAAAATTTAACTTTTATATAGAAGGCCAATAGCTAAAACGATGCTGTTTCATTAAATGCCCAAAACGACGTCGTTTTAAGCACCAAGGATCCGCGCGTCAACCCGCGACTCGTTTCCTTCATCAGCCTTTGACCGAAATCCGACTGAATCGAAATCGAACCGCTGAACCCGATCTAAATCAGAACCGAATCGCTGAACCCGAACTGGACCAAAATTGAATCGCTGACGTCAGACCGAATCGCGCATTGACCAGACCGTTGACCAGTGCGGTTCAGGTAAAAAAAATTTTTTTGAATTTTTTGAATTTTTATATATATTATTTTATTAATATTTATGCATATTAAAATATTTATATTTGTTAGATTAAATAATGAAATGTGGTTAAATTTTTTTAATTCTGTTAATTTTTAAAATAAACTTTAAAAATAAAAAAATAAATTTAATAATAATACTAAACTAATTAAAAATGTAAGAAAATGAAATTTTTATCCGACGATGAGATTCAAAGGTACTCCAAGTAGTGATGCCTACGAAATCTCTAGGTGAAAATATTTTTTTAAAATACTACCAGTGTATTGGAGTATTTATAAAAATTTTTTTAATATAATAAAAAATTTTTTTAAAGTAATAAATAAAAATTGATTAATAAATAAAAATATAAATAATAAAAATAAGAAGAAAGAAAATTTTATCCAATGATGGGATTCTAAAAGCATTCCGAGTAAAAATACTTTAAGAAATCCCTAGGTGAGAAGATTTTTTGTAAAATATTACCAGTGTATTAGAATATTTATAGAAAATCTTCAATATAATTAAATTCCTTTTTCTTCAAAATTTCAATTAAAAATAAATATTAATAAAATAATTAATAAAATTTCTGAAGAGAATAAAATGTGTGAATCAATATGATAACATTCTGCATTGTATGCATGATATTTTTTACGAAAAGTAAATTTGAGCCTCCGAGGATAAGATTTTAAGGTATTCCGAGAAGTGATGCTTAAGAAATCTCTAGGTGAGAAAAAATTCTTCTAATGTTATCAACGTACTTGAACATTTTAAGAATTATTTCAATAAAAATGTTTTAATTTATTTTTCTCGAGAATAAAAATTTTTTTCTAATAAATAAAAAATCAAGGAAATTATTTTCGAACACCGAAAATTGAACTATTTTTGTCAAAATCAAAGAATAACACGTTGTTAATTGGTACCGTTTTTAACGGACGTTGTGGGGGTGCTAATACTTTCCCACGAGTAACCGACTTTCGAACCCAGATTGTTTCGCAGACCGTAAAATTATCTTTTTAATAAATTTTAATCAATTTTAAAATTTTATTAAAAGAATATATTTTAATAGGTGATCAATTGTACCTAAAAAAAAAATTGATGATGATTTCATTATTTTTTATTTTATTTTTAAATTCATCGGACGGATACAAAACCACAAAGTCAATAAAAAAATTTGGTTTGTGTGAAATTTTGATTTCATACCTTTGATAAGAACATTCATTCGAACATATCTCTAGCGTCATATTAGCTTTTAAGCCATGGAGCAATTTTAAGTCAACGAAGCTTAGTAAAACGATTGACGTAACCTAATTAAAATAAATCTAAACAGGACAAAACTGAAAATTAGTGGCCAAGACAAATAGCTAAATTTATATTATAGTTATAAATCATGATAAATGCATATTATTTTTTATTTAAAAGAGGAGGATTTTAATTTCTCTTTTCCCAAATTAAAAAAGAAAATACAAATTAATAGATGAGATAACATAGATGTAAAATTTAAATATGAAATCAAAGAAACACTGTCAAAAGTTGGACAACAAAAATCTACTCTTATTTTGATTTTCAAATGTAAAAAATACTCTGTAAATGATGCTATTCACTCTCTTTTTTGAAAGATTTTCTTGCACACTTTTTCTCGAGGGGACAGCCTTCTGAAACATATCATTGCTTCCCTTTAAGTTCTCTGTTGGGGAATGACTATTGGGAAGGAGAGAACAACCTTTACGTTAGTTGATCTCTCTCCCATCCTAAGAACAAAGGGAAAAAAAGTAGACAGAAAACCAAGAGTTTAATTATTAGATTCTGAAATTTTGGAACTTAGATGAATGCAATTGAAGCAATCCATTAACTTTGTTTAGCTGATAGAATCAAAGAGTCTGACATATTGGTATATTACAAAAAACTGTATCATTTACTGCAAGACACAGGACAGAGCATATGTTCAACAGATGAATCTACAACGGTACAAGCAAGAGCTTGGTCATGGACATGGTCATCGTGAATATCAGACACACTTGGAAAACCAGGAGTCTAGTTAGCAGTTTCTGAAATCTCAGATGAAAGCAATTGAAGCAATCCATTACCTTTGTTTAGCTGATAGAATCAAAGAGTCCTCTTACAAATCAATGTCTTACAAAAACTGTACCAACCAGTGCAAGAGCACATAGGAAAACTACTTACCACTTTCTGAAATCTTGGATGAAAGCAATTGAAGCAATCCATTAACTTTGTTTAGCTGATAGAATCAAAGATTCTTACAAGAATGATATCGACCAGTGCAAAAGAAAGGACAATGCACATATTCAACGGATGAATCTACAACAGTACAAGCAAAAGCTTAGTCATGGTGATCAGGAATATCATGTACACATAGAAAACCAAGAACTTAATTATTAGGTTTTTGGGCGTCGAATGAAAGTTATTGAAGCTGTCTGTTAACTTTGTTTAGCTGATAGAATCAAAGAGTCTAGCAAGTCAATATATTACAAAAACCATATCAACCACTGCAAGACACAGAGAAATGCATATGTCTAACAGATTCATATATGGTCCAAGCAAGAGCTTGGTCATGGTGATCATGATCATCAACTAGTCATAGAAACCCAAGAGTTTAACGATTAGTTTCTGAAATCTTGGATGAAAGCAATTGAAGCAATCCATTTAACTGATTTTAGATGGTAGAATCAAAGAGTCTAACAAATCAATGTGTTACAAAAACCATATTAACTCCAGAAAGCTACAGAAAAAATGTATATGTTCAACAGACGAATCTAACGGTGCAAAGCAATAAGATATGGTGCCATTCATGGTTTGAATCTTCCTTTTTCAATTATTAGTAAAAATCCTAAATTGATCATTTAGCCAATATAAAAATTATCTTGTTGAATTTATATCGACACATTAAAACACGAAACACATTTTTTTTGGGTCAAATTTATGTATAATATTTACTAAAATTTTAAATCTTATCCTTTTTGTTAAATATATCGCAACTACCTATGACCTTGTTAGAGTGGTATCCATTGGTATGGCTAAGTTCACCGGTTTGAATTTATGTGCTTTAAATTGTGTATATTTTTTATGACAGAACACTACAAATGCGTAGATGAGTTGTTTAACAGAGCCTGTTTGAGTTTGCTATTGATAGGATATCATTGCTTGTCTCTTAGAGAAATACATTCAGCTTAAATGGTGGCTATACGGGGGATTCAATTACAATATCAAATCATTATTGAAAACACAACTTTGCGATTAAAGTATTGGATTATCAGCAATGACATTATTGTAGTGCTTTAAATCTACATTATGTTTTGATCTGAAACATCCTAGTTTAACTTTGCCATTTCAGACCGGAACCGTCTGAGTAGTAGATGACTGTTGTATCTCGTTACCACCGTCTTCATTTTCACCTGTTAGCTCTTCCAGTGATTTTCCCTTGGACTCGGGCACCAAAAGAGTACACACCATCCCAAGGCAGTTGATTGCACCAAGCACAAGCAGTGAATTTTTCACTCCAATACCAGGTCTATAACCTTTATCAGTCTTTGATGGATCTGTGCTTTGTGATGCGTACAAGAACCCAAATGCACCAACTACGGCCCCAGCTTTTCCTGCTGCCGCTGATATCCCATGGCATGTTGACCTCAGCCTTGCTGGAAAAATTTCAGCTGGAACGACAAATGTGGTGGCGTTGGGTCCAAAATTTGCAAAGAAAAAGGTCAATGAGTACATGATAAGGAATCCAGCGTGGTGAGACCTCCAGTGATGGTAAGGGATGGCAAGAGCAAACATGAATACTGTCATGAAGAAGAAACCCATCAATTGAATTGTGAACCTGCCTATATAATCGATGAAAGCCACTGTAAACCAGTATCCAGGGACAGTGCCACAAAGTGCAATAAGTGTTTGTGCCTTTGCAACCCGATAAACCTCATGAGTTGCACTCATGGTTTCAGGTTTTGGAAGCCAGCCAATGGCACTAAAGATGTCTTTTTGAAACAGATTGGAACTGTAATAGGCAATGTCTAATAAGAACCAAGTAGTAGTTGTTCCAACCAAGTGCAGTCCATGGCGCCGGGCAAATTCCTTACTGAATAGACCAAAAGAGTTGGATGGTGCTGTTCCTATCTTTTCTACCTTCTCTTCTTCAATTTCTAGCTCCATTTGCAACACCTTGGACATGTCTGCAGCAGCCTGTTTTGCGTTTCTGGCTACGAGGGCGGTGTATCGGGCTGTTTCCGGCATCTTCATTCGCCAGTAGTAAGTGAGGAGAGCAGGAACTGCTCCAAACATCAGAATGATGCGCCAAATATAGTCAGCTTCAGACACAGTTGACCCTGCTGCGTCACTGTTATATGGAAGGGCCTTATATGCATGATCAAATGCAGCTGACACAATAAGAGCAACAATTCCACCTGCCAAAATTCCAAATCCTTGCATTGCAAAAACTGCAGATATAAATGCTCCACGAGTCTTCTTGTTGGCATATTCAGACATGATTGTGGCCGAGAGGGGATAGTCACCACCAATTCCAAAACCAAGCCAAAACCTGAAAAAACAAAGTGTTGCCATGACACCATTTGGAGACTTTCCAAAGGAAAGGCCGGAGGCAATGGAGCACACCACCATGAGGATTAGGGTAAGCCCATAAACTCGTTTCCGACCCAATTTATCACCAAGCCAGCCAAAGAAAAGCTGACCAGCTAAAGTGCCACAAAAGGCCACACCATTAACGGCAGCTGCTACATTAGGAGGCAATGTTCCAGGTTTTGGATCTCCTTCAACATGGTAGTAAATTCGGCCAAGCAATTTTGTGATAAGAGAGATGCTAAACAGATCATAAGCATCCGTAAAGAATCCCATTCCTGCAATTACAATTGCAGTGAAATGATACCATTGTGTCCTTGCTGCATCCAATGCGTTAAGAACCCCAAGCTGGTTTTTAGCCATAGCTAGCTCGGTCTTAACTTGTGACTAATCTTCCTCAAAATGGCTGATTTTTACCTAAACAAGATGATAAAAAAATTAAAAAAACATAAATTCAAGTGATCCTACTGCTCTTCACTACATTATTCCTGCCTGATAAATCATCATAACAAATATAATTTAGCTTGATAGAGATGATAACGGTTTGGATCGAAGTATTTTAACCAATTCCAAACCGACTTTTTTTAAATCAAATTGATTCGATCCTAATTTTACCAATTCAGTTTTTATACTTCCTCACTCAGGAAATGGATAAGACTCCAAATCAAGAAGAAATAATCGTTCTAAAGAAACAAATTAATACTTTCAGCTGTTCATCAAAATTATGGAAAACATCAAGTTCACATGCAGCATTCCTTGTAATACATCCTACTTCCTTAAAGATTCAGAACTGCCTGACCTTTCGAAGACAAATACCTGCTCCTTGGCTCAGGCAAAAGGAAAAACAGGCCTGAGTTTGTATGGTGATTTAGATGTGAGAAAAGTGTGATCAGCAGTCAAGGTATTTAAACTACATCCGATCTCTCAAGTTCCCCAAGAATCAGCTAAGGTATCAAATGGCATATACCATTTGATTTCTTTCATTATTACCTTGAAAGTCAATGGAATTGGACAAGAATTCCCATTTCTGCTGCTTCTGTCCATCAATAAAATATGTTTATTCTTACATTACAATACATTCACATTTTCTGCCCAACACACGGCAACAATATCCTGAATAATGTCGCAGACTAATGGACATGAGGATAATCTTCAAACTGATTTGTCTATTTTTTTGGTTTTTTTAATTATCATTAATGTCAATGTAGCAGCATATAATTAAATCTATCAAGAAGAAGAATTTTTGGTTTTTATGCATCTATGTGAAAGCTATTTGAACCAGAAACAAATTTTAAAAAATGGTGCAAAGACAATAGCATTAAACAAATGATGGGTTCAAACTTTAGGGGCATTCATATTGGAAATTGATCAAGCAATTGTCAAGAATTGCACCCTTGGAATATTTTGTGTATCTATCAAGAAACACATTTTTCCATTGGAGACAAGAGAGAAGCTCCAAATCAATCATAATCAAAACTTGATGCTGATGATTACCTAGATATATCTTGTTTAATTCGTGGAAGTTAACAAGCAAGTTCTTTCACCCTTCTAAAAATAATAAAATATAACCTCATAAAGTTTTTTCCAAGTACTTCTAATTCTAATAATAATAAAAAAAAAAAACAATGTTAGCATATTTTAAGATGTATGGCATTATTTCAGCTGCCCTATTGAACCAAAAGGCATGGTTTCTTGATTTCGCAAAAGGATGGAGCTCCTTATTTTTTTGTTGGAACTGTCAAAAATGGAATTTTAATGTTTGAAGCATCGAGTATTTTATCGACAGATTACATTGCTATTGACGGAACTCATTATTTCGAAGTAAGTTAATAATCTAAAAAAATATGTTTTTGTTGATTTGAAAAACTATAATAATCGTTTTTTTTTTAGCTTAGTACTAAGAAGGTGATTTAAACGTGTATGAAAGAGTTGAATATGCAACTTATTCACTCATCAAAACACCTATTTAACTAATTTGATGATTACTTTGTAGAATGGTTAGCCATACATAACATTTTTAGTCTCACATTTTGCTTGAAATATAGAGATTATGATTAAAAACTTGTTGAGAAACAGCCAATGAATAAACTAATCAGCCTGTTAAGAAAGAAAATCTGGCAGGCCGAGTGACCTACTTGTAATAATGAATTTGATGACTTAATAATTTTAAGTACAATGCATTTTTTTAAGTACAAACACTTAATTATTATTTATTAATAGTTAAAAAAAATTAGATTTGGTAACGTTAATATGATATCGTAACACAACTTGAAAAAAAAAAAAAAAACATAAAAGCGATACAACTAAAATTTTAACAAAAATCATATAAATTTGATAAAAAAACTTAAAAAATAAATTTTGTATTTAGTGTATCAATATGAATTATGATATGATAACTTTCTTGTTTTATAAGCATTCACTGTAAATAAAAGAAATTTGGTAGATCTAATAAAAATGTCACTCAACATTATAGTTTTCACACGGATTATGTTTAATATATAACAATAGGGTTTAATGCAAATTATCTTGGCAATTCTAGATATACAAGAATATCTATATCTAAAACAGATTCCAAGAACATAACTATAACTGCCAAGAAAGTCATAATTGGGAAAAAAAAAATACCATGGTTTTCATTATCATTTTCAACGTAAGTATAAAATATGTTGCTGTCATTATTATTATTATTATTATTTAAATGAAGGCTTTAAAAGATAAAAAATTGACAAGTATGATATTTAAATGATTTAATAATTATATGGAAGCTCGAGTGATCAAACAGATTACAAATTGTTGATTTCATATAAAACTGTTTTAGTATAAAGGAAGACAATTAATTGATCATTTACCATTTATTATTGAAGTAATTAAGGGTGATAATGTGATATTAGCATTTTTTTTTTGGTCTATCAATGCGTTTTCCTTAAAAGAACAAAATTACGAAGGTAGGCTTTCGTATCCCAGAACGAATAATATATCACATAGCAAGTGTTGTTTAGTGTTGATTCATTGCATCAACAATAACGCGTATTCTTTTCCTTTTCAAGGAAGAAAGGGCATGTAGCTGTCATTAGAGTTGGATTTGGCTGCCAGCTATTGAAACTCTATCTTCACTTCCATGAAGTTTCATGAGAGCAATCCAAGAAGGAAAAAAAAGTACAAAACAGCAACATCGTGCACTAAATCAAATATTGAGATTAGAGTAAGAAATAGGAGAAAATGCCATACACATACTTTTTGAATCATGCGAATTCTAATTTTTATAATTAATTTTGTAGAGAATGAATGAAAGAGAGGGTGTTCACATGCCACCCCTCCCATTCTCCAAAACTTTTTTTTGTTGTTTTTTATTTTTTATTTTTATTAAAATTTTTTATTATTTTATTTATTTTTATTTTTTATGAAATAAATTTTGTAAAAAAAGTCTATAGAAATAAAGATGATAAAATAATTTATATTGGATTGATTTTAATTCGCATCAATCTAATATAGGTGCATTCTGTTTAAATTAAGATTGGATTAAGTTTTTTTTTTTTTTAAATAGAGTTGGGTTGATGAAAACAGATTTAAAGTGTTATACTCTGTCTTGTTGTCCTTATGATACCTCTCTTTTTTTTTAAAAAAAAAAAAAAAACTTCTGATTTTTGGATTTTTTTAATAATTTTTTTACTTTTGATTTTTAATTAGATAAATTTTATAATAAAAAATTCAATTAAAATAGAGATAACAAAATAACATGTATATGATGGGCTTTGATTTGTCCCAATTCAATTGGTACACATTCTTTTAATTCAAGATAATTGGGTTAAGCTCTTTTTTAAATCAAGCTCAAGAAAGAATAAGATTTTTGGTATTATACTTCAACTCTGATATATATATATATATATATTATTTATTTAATTTTATATTTATATATGTATTTTATTCAAAAATATTATTTAATATTTTAATTTAATAAGTTTGTTTGTTACCATATTTTGTTTTTTTAGTCATTTTCTTTCTTTACAAATTTTTTATGAGTTAAATTTTGTAAAGAAAAAAGTCAATAAATGTAAGGATGACAAAATAAAAATAATTTATATTTGATAGGTTTCAATTTGTCATAATCCGATATAGTTTTTTTAAAAATAAAGATTGAGTTAAGTTTTATCTCTTTAAATAATTTATGTCTAAGTTGAGATCAAGTTTGATATGTTCTATTCTGACCCTCCTTTAGATATATCAAAGAATATATTTTTATTTATTAAATTTATATATTTATATATATTATATTAATAAAAATATTATTTAATACCATAATTTAATAAAAAAACTATATTTATATAATTAAGTTGTAATTTATATTAAAAAAATAAATACGCTTACATTTATTTTCATATTATCATCCATTAAAATTTGATATAAAAATTTTCTTCTCTCATATTTAAAACATAATTTAAAAAAATTAAAAATAATCTCTTGAAAAATGCAGATCTTGTTCTAATGGAAGTAAAGATTATATAAAAAAACTTTGATGACGTCCTTAGAAAAATTTTCTTTTAATTTCTTTTAATATTTAAGGTGTCTATGAACACGACAATCCAACCATTGCGTCTGTATGCAAAAACAATTCATACCCATGTATAAGATCATCATCAGCCATTTGTGTAGGGATATCCAAGAATTCTTCCTTTGTTAGATCAAAAGTAGTGATGCACTCATGTTTTTGTTTTGAACCATTTACAATTCCTCTTTAATAATATGATTTTAATACATTTTAAATTACAATGTGAATAAAACAAAGTTATTAAATCACATAAAATAACAAATAAAATTAATAATTTTTATTGATGTCATTCCTTATTTTTTATGGCCTGCCTAGAAATGTAGCTTTTTAATAGCATTAATATAATGAATAATTTTTAAATTATATTAAAATGTTTAATATGATACTTAATTTTAAATCTTTTAAATAATATTTGAACTAATCATGTTAAAGATAAATATTAAATTAATAAATAAATTTATAATTTAAATATTAAATTAAAAAATTAAAAAATTTAAATATTATATAAAATGTTTTATTATAATTTAGAATCATTCATAATATTAATTTTTCCTAATATTTTTATGGGTTTGCTCTGCTCGTTTTTATGCTATAGCTTTATATAAAGGGCCCTTTTCCTCCGTTAAAGAGTTGAGCGTGAACTGAACCTTTTTCAACGGAAGATTAGCTTCACCCTGATGAAAATATTAGACACAGTACCTTAAAAGGGCAGTATTTTTTTTTTTATTATTTTTTTAAATATTTCCTGATTCTACCCTATTCCCCCCTTCTTTTTTTTTTTTTTTTAAAAATTCTTCAAAATTCAGTTATGGATGATGTTTGATTCTTCGATCAAACCAGTCAAACAGATTCGGAGGTTTTGACTATCGATCCTATTTAAAAGGTTCGGTCTAGCAAATTGGATTGATAAGAAATGGGTTCGATTATTTTGATTAATATTTAAAATTAATTTTTTAAATATGGGTTTTGACTATTGATTTTATTTAAAAATTGATTTAAATTTGAATTGATTTTTTTTAAATTAAATTAATTTGAATTAAATTTTATTTATTGATTTTTAAAATTTGTTTACTATTATTTTTATATTATTTTTTAAAGGGAATGGTTAACTTATGTTATCATAAAATTTATTAATTTTATATTTTTTAATTAGTAGTTTTAATAGATTTAAAAAATGAGGTTAAATTATTTTTATTTATCTTTTTTATCTTTTAGATCAATTGAAATAAAAAATTAAAAATATATAAAATATCTTTGATGTAACTGATCCCTCTTTATTCTAAAATAAAAATTATTTTTTATTACAATAATAAAATTTGTATTAAAAATAATAAAATATTATTAAATTGATTTGAGTTTTAATTTAATAAATAAAAATTGATTATAAATCAAATTAAAATATTCATATCTTATTCGAATCAAATAAAAAAAAATTTATTATAATTTCTTAAATTAATTTTCAATTGTCGATTCGTTTAAAATGGTTACTTGGTTTCTTTATTTTTTTTCCGCGGCCTTGCTTGGCAGGAGCTTCTGTTCCACAAAAATATTCATATATTTTGATAAAAAATTTGAAATTAAACTAATAGTTGGGTTGCTAGTCATACGCGTCACCAGAGTAAGTTTTTATTTTTACATTGTCGGTATATGCATATTGCGTATTTTTAATTTTTTTCGTGCCTTGAAACGAATCAGTCCCAAACTGATTACCTTGTTTCTTCTTTCACGAAATCCAGCATTTTGAAACAGAAAACCAAGGCTTCCTGGCAGTAGTTTCAACTGCTCATTCAACTACCTCCCTTTATTAAAAACATGAAAGAATGGATAGAGTTTACAACAAATAGTGTGTCCTATTCATACGATGGTGACATTCTTAAGTACATGTCTTGGATTGATTTATCTTGTAATAGGTTAACTGGGCAAATCCCAGTCGAACTGGGAAACTTGAGTGAAATCCGTTCGTTAAACTTATCACACAATAACTTGGTCGGAGTTATACCTTCATCATTTTCACAACTTAAGCAAATTGAGAGTTTGGATCTTTCTTACAACAACTTGAGTGGGAAAATCCCTATACAGTTGGTTGAGTTGAACTTTCTAAAGGTTTTCAATGTGGCACACAACAACTTGTCAGGTAGTACTCCAGAACCAAAAACTCAGTTTGGGACCTTTGATGAAAGCAGTTACAAGGCAAATCCTCTTCTATGTGGGCCTTCATTGCAAAATAACTGCTCTAAAACTAAGTCACCACCAACAGTGCCGACTACAACAGATAATGAAGGAGAAGGTAGTTTTATGGACACATTTGTTTTTTGTGTAAGCTTTCTGGTTTCATATGTATTGTTTTATTGGGAATTTTTATTGTTTTATACATAAATCCATATTGGCGACAAGCATGGTTTTCTTTCATCGAGAGTTACATCACTACTTGTCACTACTCAATTGTGGGCAGTTTTCTTGAGTTATACATCTTCAAAAGCTGTGCTTAGGTGTCATGGGAGCTCTTATGATTTGCTTTTCGTTCGAATGTGGTGAAGATTTGGATAAAGTTGATTTTTGTTGTTAAAAGAAGTTTGGTGATTTGATCTTTTAAATGAGGGATTTCTTTTAGCTGATTGTTCTGTTAAGATGGTTGTAGGACAAGCTGTGGATTTGATTACTCAGATTGCTAGAAAGAGTAATTCGATGATTTTGCACTTTCAACAGAGCTTTTTGTTTCTGTCAAAACTCGATTTTTTATATTTGTTTCATTTTGAAGAAAGCCTTTTTAGCTTTGTGTCTTGTTGATTTTATGTTTGTATACAAATATTCAATTTGCTATTCTCCATCTTCTACAAGTTATTATTAATATCTTTTCCAAATCATTATTCAAATTAACAAAATTTTCCTCGTTACTTTTGAGTTGGTTTTGCGGTTATAGCAAATGATTTCTATCATAGATAGGCAACGATTGCTAACTGTGGCCCACCAAGAACATTTCTAAAGTTATATTGGTTGGATTCACTTGTTTTAACCAGATTTTGTATCAATCCTAAAAAGCTATTTCAATTTATTTTCTTTGATGCTTAAAAAATTGGATTTTAAACAATAACAATAGTAGTAGTATTAGTAAGAATTTGAATTTTAAATGAAATACATCACATTAAGTCAATAACTAAGAATTTATCAAAATTTTTAAAAGAGTTGTTATCATATTGAAATAATAGGAAATAGTCAAGAATGTGCTTTCTCTTTTTTTTTTTTTATTTATCAATTTCTCATTTCTTACTCTTTTATAGAGGTTTAAGGACTTCACACAAATAAAAGGACACTGAACTTAATAACGTGCCTGATCTTTGAGGTGGTGGTGGGATTGCAGCTATGAGATATGGATTGGAAACCATGGCTATAATCAGGGAAGTAGATAAGTGTATATGAATGAGATCAATGTCTCCAATTAACTTTGAAAAACTATAAATATATATATATATATATATATAGTTTATGAAATGTGCCACAAATCTTGTATTCTATTAATACTTATATAGAGCATTAACTCTTAACTTTTATGATCATGATTTAATCCTTGACACATTCAAATACCAAAAAAAATAAGAGTTTAAATTTACATTAGAATGACCATCAATGAGTATTATACACTTACCAACATCAAAACAATACTGATTTTAAATCTTAACACTATTTAACTTATTTAAAAATAATTAATTAAAATTAAATTAAAAATTAAGGAAACCTAAGTTGTTTTCCCATATCTTCATCTAAAATAGTTGATGAAAACCTAAGATAAAAAATTAATCACTTATCTTCAAAAATTCCCAATGAAGATTTGATTCCATTCTCTTTTATTCTTTCCTCTAGATGGTTGTAACTTCTAACAAACAAATGATAAATATTGATGGAAGAGATATCAGAAGACAATAGAAATTAAAGATATGGTTGAACGAATAAAAGTTTTCAATCAATTTTCGATTAAAAGCCAATAGACTAATCTAAAAGAGGTAATTTTTTTATCAAAATTAATGAGAAAATTGAGAAGGTGAGAAAACAGAGAAGAGAAAATTACTAGAGCTTCAAAATTAATAAGAAAATTGAGAAGATAAGAAAATAGAGAAGAGAAAAATGCTAGAGCTTCTTCATTTTCTCATTAAAGCCCTAATTCGTTTTTTTTCAATTAATTGTTAGTTATTACTTGTTAAACAGGTTAATAAAGGATTAAAGGTTGATATGGATTAGTTTGGTTTCACTCTCACAGTGACGGATTTCCATGGTATTGTAAATTTAAAGGAAATTTACATTTAAATTTTGTGCTAGATACCTCAAAATATTCTTCTGGACACTAAAACAAAGAACCGATGCTTTTTTTTTTCTTCTTTTCCTTTTCGCTATTTTTTCACAAATTTTGCATTGCCATTTTTGTACCTTTTATTTAAATTTTATAATGATTTTTTTAAATTAAATTAATTTGAATTAAATTTTATTTATTAAATTTAATTTATTGATTTTTAAAATTTGTCTACTATTATTTTTATATTATTTTTTAAAGGGAATGGTTAACTTATGTTATCATAAAATTTATTAATTTTATATTTTTAATTAGTAGTTTTAATAGATTTAAAAAATGAGGTTAAATTATTTTTATTTATCTTTTTTATCTTTTAGATCAATTGAAATCAAAAATTAAAAAAAATATAAAATATCTTTGATGTAACTTGATCCCTCTTTATTCTAAAATAAAAATTATTTTTATTTTATAAAATAATAAAATTTGTATAAAATTAATAAAAATATTATTAAATTTGATTTGAGTTTTTTAATTTAATAAATAAAAATTGATATAAATCGAATTAAAATATTCAATATCTAATTCGAATCAAATAAAAAAATTTTATTATAATTTTAAATTAATTTTCAATTTGTCGATTCGTTAAAATGGTTTCTGGTTTCTTTATTTTTTTTCCGCGGCCTTGCTGGCAGGAGCTTTGTTCCAACAAAAATATGTCATATATTTTGATAAAAATTTGAAATTAACTAATAGGTGGGTTGCTAGTGTCGAACTCGTCACCCATGAGTAAAGTTTTTTATTTTACATTGTGGTCTATTGCACAATTAGCGTACTTCTAATTTTTTCGTGCCTTCGAAACGAATCAGTCACAAACTGACTTATCCTTGTTTCTTCTTTTCACGAAATCCAGCATTCTGAAACAGAAAACCAAGGCTTCCTGGCAGTAATTTCAACTGCTCATTCAACCACCTCCCTTTTTCACCACATAAATGGTTTCAAACGATTCACTTTTTTCTTACCCTTTTCTTCTTCTTCTTCTGCTGCTGTTCTTTCTAGTAAGAAAATGTGGAGACAACCAGTGGCTTCCTCATTGCTAGAGCTTGGTGGAATCAAAATTGATAAAGATGGTAAAAAATTGCTACTTTTTATGGACTTGGGTTTTGCTGTTATATGCTTTTATTGACAGTTCCTTGAACTGAGCCATTTCAATTTTTGCAGATATAGCATTTTGACTATGACTAGTAAATTGTTAAGAGTAATGGGTATTTTGTGCCGTGTTTTAATCTGGGTTGGCAAAGGTTAATTGCATTTATGTTTTGGAGCTTTCAAAATATGCCCTTTGCGTGTGTTCAAATTGTATTTGATCAGAAAGTTGGATTGATGGTGTTTTGGGTTGATATGTTTTGGAATGGAATATATTTATAAGATGGTCAGTCTAGGTAGATTGCACCTTTCTTGGGGTTTCATGAATTAATTGAAAGTGTCAGATATTGAAATCTATTATTGAGTTTTTTGGTTTGAACATTGGCATGGTATATGCTTTGATATTTTGTTATTGGTGAAATTTGATTGATCAATTTCTATGTTTTTATAATTTATGAATGATTTAGTATTGTTTGGATGGTAGGATTTGTAGATGTGGTGAGGGATCATCCAACAAACAATGTTCTAGACACTATTTTTTCAAAACTGGGAATGCAGCTCCACTGAAGGAATAATCATCCTCTTGGGATTCTGAAAAATGGAATATATGACTATTTCGATATTAATTGCCCGAACATGTTTGATTAATTTGATGATCTCTGCCCAATTGTTTCAATAAAACAAGTACAATATTTGTCCACTAGTGCCGTTATTTTCTTTTCCTCTTTTATGCTCCTTTGAATTGGCAAATACTAATGGATAGCAAAGGAACAGCTTTTGAGTTTAAATATTTCTGTAAAATCAATCTTACTCTCTGTTTTAGAATAATTCGTCTAGGATCTTTGAAAAAAAAAAAAAGAATTTGTATCTGTGTGTACTTTTGTAGATCACCAAAGGTTGTGTATTAACTTAGGATTGCATGCCATGTAGGCTTGAACCTCTGTGTGTGAGTGTGTCTGGTTTAGTGAGTGCAAGGGAGAGAATAGTTTTGATCAAATATTGAGGCTATAGACATTTCTCTCTCCTACATATGGCCGTTAAAGCATGTCATTGTTCCATAATATATCGGCTCTCTTGTCAACTTCTTAAATTGACCATGCGATTTTGAATATCATTCAATCTCTCCAATCCAAAAAGGCTTGTACATTTCTGCAGAGCTGTTTTTGGAGCTCTGCAAGCAGTATGACCAGCCAATAAGATCATATTTTTCTCTTAACTTTTGAAGGATGTATTAAGTTATGATTTTAGCATCATTTGATTTCTAAGTGTTGGAATGGTGAACGCAGTATTTGACAAAGGACAATCTCTTCTTGTTTGGTAATTTCAATTCCGATTATTCAATCATGGCCGAAATTAAATATATTGGGCATCACGTTTTAGATTTCTTGTTCAGGTGAGTACTGTAAATATTTTGTGATTAGTATAACAAATTTAATTCCTTCACTTTCTTACATCAATATAAATTTATGATTTGGGTAAAAAATTGAGCATTTAGCCCTTCATGAGAGAAATCTTTGATCTTATCTATGGAAATTTAGTTATGACACCAGTTAGTGTGTTGATCTTGTATCATTCACTACCTTAATTAATAGTAATGAGGGTTTTGACTCAGTTTAAAACCTTCTTTCAAGTGATTGAAGCAACAGTCATAAATGATTTGAAGTTCATCTTGCTTGAGGCAAGGAACCTATAAAACCTTTGCTCTTGTTTCTGTTAAGATGACAGATTCGAGTGAGCCTCAGTATCCAGGAAAAGAACAGAACCTCAACAATCTGAACAAGGTAAAATTTGTTCCATTTTTTATTCTTTTTAAAGGTGTATATGTATATTTACTTATATAGTTAACTCTTTGGTTTTTCAGTCTGCAATATCTTTAGGAAGCCAACAAAGGGCAAAAACATAATGAAAAGGACAATAAATGAAGATAAGTTGAAGATGAAGATTCCAGAAATGGCACATCTCTGTTGCACAATCAGAAAAAGGCTTTGAAGCCTGACAATATGTTATGCTTTTCAATTGGATCCTCCAGGGGTGCTGCTTTCACTGAATCAAATACAGAATCTGACAAACCGATTTTTCAATTTGAGTCTTCGGAGGAAATTCAAGTTCAAAATGATAGCAGAGCTACAGCAACCTTAGAAACTGAGACTGAGTTTACAAAAGATGCTCGCGCTATATGTGAAAAAGTTCTTAAACGAGCAGAGGAGGCTTTGAAGGGAAAACATACAAGCTCTGGAGGAGAGAAGTTGTATAAAGGAATGCATGGCTATGTGGATCATAAGGCTGGGTTTCAAAGAGAGCAAACAGTTGCCAGCGAGAAAGCTGGTGGCTCACATGGACCTCCTCGGGCTTCTGCCCGCATCAGGGTTTCAGCAAGATTTAATTATCAGCCTGACATCTGTAAAGACTACAAAGAAACTGGTTACTGTGGTTATGGAGATTCATGTAAGTATATGCATGATTGTGGTGATTACAAGTCTGGATGGCAGTTAGAGAAGGACAGGGAAGAAGCAGAGAAAGCAAGGAAGAGAAATCTGGCTTTGGGTGGCGATGGTGATGATTAGGCAGGGGTAGACCAGAGTGATGATGACAATGATGATTCGTTGCCCTTTGCATGTTTTATTTGCCTGCAGCCTTCTGTGGATCCTGTTGTTACTAAGTGCAAGCACTACTTCTGTGAGCAGTGTGCTTTGAAGGTACCCACATATGCCTTTCCTTGTAGATTAATTTTTTTAATGTCTTTTTTGTGCTAGGTTAATATCTATTAGTTTTTGTTTCGTTTGTTGTTAATGCAATACTTAGATGCAAAACTTTTTTGGTTACTTGCATGCAAAGAATATTTTATGTGAACCAACTGTTTTTCAGCTATAGAAATAGGACATATTTTAACTTTACATCATCAACTTTTGGTGCCTCATGTCAGTATAGTTTACATTTTTATTCTCATTCCAACGTACAATAACCAACTGCATCTTTTGGTCTTTCAGCATCACACAAAGAATAAGAAATGCTTTGTATGCAACTAACCCACCCTTGGCATTTTCAATACTGCTCATGAGATAAGTATCCATTGTTGCTTTGCTTCAACTCCTGCTGCTGTGAACACTTTTATTTCTTTGTTTAGTATTGTAGGGGAAGATTCACTTGTCTGAATACCTGATCAAACGGTATCATTTCTCTGATTGAGCTTGGGGCAATTTTGGAATGATGAGCTCTTTAAAATCATTGTTGCTGCAGGCATGTGCATTAGTATTTAGGTCAGCATTTTTTCTGCGTCATTCCACAACTGACTTATGAGTTGAGTGATTGTATTAAGCAGAGTAAGTTTTAGGTTTTTACATGAAGTTCCAAGAATTGTCGAAAACAATTGAATGAGTAGACAATTGTAAAACTTGTGATTTATGTACAAAATTGGCGATCCTAATCTGCCAACAAACCCTATTGCTGCCTTTAACCCATGAAGTAGCATTTCTTCTACCTAGAGATAGCAGTACAATCCAGTATTAACTTTCCAAGAATCAGCATCCAACTTCACAACCTTTGTAACGGCCAAGAATTCAGCTTGATCAGATCAGAATCCAGGTCTCGATGACACATACTGGTAGGATCTAGGATGTTACTTCAAAGAGTTTAAGAATGTTGGATTGCAGGTAGCTTCAATTGGGTAGGGACGGCTAATGGAAGCTGTGATTTTTGTGCTGTCCAAGTCCAAAGCATAGAAAACATTACTGATCAGTTTTCTTACTGGAAAAATACGGTTCCTGCATTAAAAAAAAAAAAAGGTGAAATTAGCTAGCAAGCCTAAACTTAAACACAAGAAATAGTAATGTTTTTTGTTTTCTTTTTTCCCTCTAAAATTTTCATTTTTAGAATGAGTTTTTGTTTTCTTTTTTCCCCTTTAAAATTTTCAAATGACTGAATTCATAAGAATAAAGTATTTTTCTAGTTGATACTTACATTTCTAGTTAGAGAAGGATTCACATGAGCAAGAACTGAGGACTGCATGAGGACAGTTGTAGGAGAAAGCCTCTAGCGGCAAAATCTTCATATATGCATGATCACTCTATCCAATGTGGCTTTTGTCAACCCCAAAGTCATCAGATATCTTTTTACCTGCACCAATCTTCTAAACATAAATTCTGAGCTAATACTCAAAATAGGCTAAATGTCAGAAGGCTTGACAACCTTCCTAGTTTACAGCATATAGCTGACTACTAGAGAAAAAACTACCTATACCCGTGATTGAAACATAGCATGTCTTAACTTCATCTTTTAATTATGGATTAGTGGCTATATCAGAACACTTAGCACATTAATGTGAATATTGGCTATTTAGTTATGATGCTTTATTTCTATTAGATAGAGAATAAGTTAACTGAAAGGATTCACTGGAATTCTAGAGAAGTGAGTATATATAAGTTACTGAATGTATTGCCCTCATGTTTTTGTTTAGTCAAGGTCTGTTCTACATGCTAATCAATTATATAGCAATAGAGCTTACAACAAACCATTTGTTTTGTGGGAATGCTGAAGCATAGAAACAAAGGATGATATGGAATTAAAGTTGAAGAAAATAATAAAGGAAATATTTCAATCTTTCTCGCCATGATCAAATCTATAGTTGTTAGGAACAATAGAATACTATCGAAGTTAGTTTGGAATTGTCGACCTTGATACCTGGAACTGGAAGCTTTGTTCTTTTCTTTTCGTTGTTTTTTTCTTTGTGGTGATGTAGCAGTTAATACAGGAATAAGGCATCTTAGCTTGAGCTTGGTCTGTGAAGATTTTTCTGTGTTAGGAGATGCAACTTCTAGTTTTGGCAGTTAAAGTGGTAGGCGTAGTCATTGTTGTACATGCCATGGCTTATATCAAATTCCTGCACTGCAAATAGTTGAGTTGAATAATTGATATTGTTGATGTAATTACTGGTCTGATAGTCGAAAGTTCTACTGGAGGTTGAGAGTTTGTGTGACCTGTCACAGAGTAGAAAGTCAGCATGCCGAAAATGTTATTTTGAGACATTCTCCGATGCTCAAGTTAAGTTAGTAAGGTATACCAGAAGCAAGTAAATAAGAGAGTAAGAAGCAGTTAAAAATAGTAAAGAGAGTTCAGTAGTGAATCACCTGTCTGGTCTGGTTCTACGTTTTATACCTCTTAGACGAGGACTTGGCAAACTAGGTTTTCGTGTGTACGATGTGGCTCCTGACATGATCACTTAGGTATAATAATAATGAAGAGCTTAAAAGATGGTAAGATCTTCGTCAAGAATTTCTTTGGATAAATGATTTTTATTAACCCAAAGAAAGCAGTAGACTTGCTACAAGTAAACAGTAAGTTATCAAAACGTTACAAATTCCAAGAACAATCAAACTTTTTCAAAGTAATCAAACTAAGCAACATTAAGGAACCGGTCCCCAATCCAGACACTTTTTTCTTTTGCTAAGCCGGATATTGTTAATAAAAACAGAGTTACACAATAGGGTGAACAACAGGGGAACCTCATAACTCAGCAGTAAAACACCACCCCATAGACAGAACAGAAGACAAGCACAATACAACCAGACATACTGCCAATCATCTTAGGTGAGCAGAAGAGAAAGAACTGAGACACAAGTACTGTAACACCAAGCCAAAAACATTCAGACACAATTTCTCTTGTTGAAGAGGAAGAGTGGCACTGGAGACCGCAATCCTGTTATTGAACTAAGCCAAAAGGAACTTCTGATAGTTGAAACAATAGCTTCTATATCTTTAGATGGCCTGCCAAACTTCCTTTGGTTGTGCTCCTGCCAAATAAAATATATATGAACATCCCAAGCCAATCTAATTAAGGACAATAGATGCCAAAGCTTTGCTTTGCTCTTAAGATGGCTGACAGCTCAATCTAACTCAAAATGCCAGTCACCCGCGCCTTTTACAAAATACTAACTTGGAAACTCATTATTGTTATTTATAAATTGAGGTTAGGAATTCAAAGGACATATCCTAGTTTGCAGGCAATTTTTGTTTTTAGTTTTAAAAGCAACGCCAAGTTTAAAAAGGAGTTGAAACCTTTTTGAATTAAATTTCAAGTGCAATTACTTTAGTTAAATATTAATTAGTATATATATATAATATAGATATCACACTTATAATGCAAGAGGGTATTTAAATAATTTTATTTGAGCAATTATCTACAGCTCAAAAAATCAAAAAGAACACTTTTGCGTTATTAAGTATTCTAGAATGTTTACCAAGTGACTTTGACACTTGAATTCTGATGAAGTCACCTAGAAGATCTTCTCCATTTTCGATTCCGGTTCCATGTAAACCTATCCATCCATTTGTTTCCCATTTCATTCAGCACTGTATATCCAACAGATAACCCAATCACCAAACCACATCCATACCCAATCAATACGATTTTCCAATCAGATATACCTTCTACCCATGAATCTCCATCTTCCTTAGAGGGTGGCATTCCAAGACCAACTTCATTGCATTTCCTTGTCAAAGGCGGCCCACACAACCTTGGGTTCCCTTTGTAAGAATCGCTTGAAAATGTATTGAATTGGTAGCTCTCTGGTATGCTTCCCTCAAGTTGGTTGTAAGAGACATTCAATACTGCAAGAAAAGTTAGGCTTGTAAGCTGTAGAGGAATCTTTCCGGAGAGTTTGTTCTGGGAGAGGTCCAACGACTCAAGCTCAGTTAAGTTTCCAAGTGCTAAAGGAATTGGCCCAAGGAAGCCGTTATGGGACAAGTTTAGCACTATCAGTGACTTGAGGTTTTGTATTTCTTCCGGTATTTTCCCACGGAAACTATTATTGGAAAGGTCAAGACAAACAAAGATGGTTAAAATTTTCTCGTAAAAAAGTTCTAACCCTTTAGTTACAATTGTCACAGAGTCCTGGTAGTAATCATCTCCAATATAATCTGGCTTAGCTTTGTTGCCATCAATCATCATCTTCATTGCCTTCAAAGATTGAAAAAATCCAACAGGTAACTCACCTGAAAAGTTATTAGAAGCAAGGTCCAGTATGTGTAACTCTCGAAAAGCATTTTCATCCTCAAAAATTTTAATCGGGCCATAAAATCTATTTGCTCTTAGTACAAGAACCTTTAAAGAAAGCAATTTCACCAACCAAAAGGGAAATGTGTCTTGTATCATATTTTTTCCAACGTCCAAAACTTCAAGCTTTTTGCAATTGGCTAATGACCTCGGCAACTTTCCTTCCAGTTTATTCCCACCAATTTTGAGTGACCTTAGTTGAGGGGCTTGAAAGAATTCAGTTGGTAATTGACCAGAAAAATTATTGAAAGCAATGTCTAGTACATCCAAGTCTTGAAAATAATTTTTCACATGTTTAATTGGACCATAAAACCTATTTGCTTGCAATACAAGGACCGTCAAAGCAGGCAATTTTCCCAACCACAAAGGGAATGAGTCGTACAAAGCATTGTTTCCAAGGTTTAAAACTTGAAGGATTGTGCAATTGGCTAATGACCTTGGCAACTTCCCTTCCAATTTATTGTCATTGAGCTGTAGCCAATATAATTGGGTTGCTTTTGCAAAATCTGGTAGGCTGCCGCTGAAATTATTTTTTTGTAGATCCAAAGAGCTGAGAGAACTGATATTGCCCAAGCAACTTGGGATTGGCCCGCTTAATTTGTTAAAGGATGCATTAAAGGTCACAAGTTGACTCAAATTGCAAATAGGTCTTGATAAAGAGCGTTGTGAAGAAGTTAGAGATTGGTTTAGTGAAAATTGGTCCAAAGAAGAGAGAGAATTGTTAGAAAGATCCAGATACCGCAAACTTTTCTTCCACACCCAGTTTGGTACTACACCACTTATTTTGTTATTTGAAAGGTCAAGATTTTTTAAACTAGTTTGACTCTTTAAAAACTCTGGAAACATACTTAGGTTACAGAATCGTAAACCCAAGTAACTCAACATTGGAAAAGAGGAGTTTGCATCACCAAAAGGAAACTCTTTTGAAAAATCAATCGCATTGAAAGAAAGGTCTAACCTCAAAAGAGTGGTCTTCCACAACCAATTCGGCACAAAACCATGGATTTGGTTGTTAGAAAGATCTAGAGAAGCCAACTTGCCTTGTGTTTTGATGAATTCTGAAAATTCAGTAAAGTTGCATGAACTTAGGTATAGCTTCTCTAATTGGGGAAAAGCGAGGCTTGTGATGTCGCTTTCAATTGATAAGCTCGTATTGGAAAGGTCAAGACCCCTTAAGTTCTTGAGTTGGGAGAACATGTCAAGCTTCACGGAGCTAAAGCTATTGTAGCCTAAATACAATGCTTCAATCAATGAAGAAGATGCGTTGGGGAACTCACCAATTTCACCAATCAATTGATTTTCACTAAGATCCAAGGCCTTCAATGATGGGAGAGTAAATACAGAAGAATGTATTGATCCAGAGAGGTGGTTCCTCCACAAAAAAGATGTGTAAGATTTGGAACTCCAGATCTATGAAATGCAGGGATAAAACCACTGAAATTATTGTAGGATAGATCCAGTTCCACAAGGTTAGTAAGATTTGCAATTGAAGATGGAATTTGTCCATAGAAATTGCTACCCAAAAGATTTAAATTTGTCAAGAACTTGAGATTACCAATTGATTCTGGTAGTTTTCCACTGAAATTTGTAGAAGAAATCGTTAAGATCCGTAAAGCATTGTTTGATGGAAATTCTGGCAACTGACCTCCAAGAGCGTAATTAATTGAAATGTCAATACTTTCTATTTTTGGGAACATGAGAATTTTTGTTGGAAAATGCCCACTCAAATTGCAATCCACTAAACTGAGAGAAACCAAACGAGAGGAAATTTCCAAGAAATTGGGAGGCAAATAAGAGATCGAATTCCCATCAAGGAAAAGTTTGGAAAGAAAAGGAAGTCTTGAGAGTGAAGAACAAAATGGACCTGTCAAACCACAATTCAACAAACTTAACACATGCAGGTTAGGAAGTACTACAGAGGTGGTTTCACACCATTTAGTACTTTGAGTTGAAATGTTCACACTATCCAAGTAGAGCTCCGTAAGAGGTCTTAAATTTTGGATTAATGTCTTGAAGTTTGGGTTTTCTAGTTTCAGAGGTTGTTGAAGGTCAAAAGGTAGTGGATAGTAGTCGAAGAAGTAGTTGTATGGATGGAGAATTTGGTTATACCGTTGATAGCAAAAATCTTGATGAGATAGATCAAGAGAGACTAACCTTGTTAAGTATGAAATCCCCACTGGAATTTGGCCAAGAAAACATGAGTTTGAAAGGTTGAGATGAGTTAAATTTGGGAATCTATCAAACTCATATTGAAACAGAGTTGTATTAAAATTGTTTCCAGCAAGATTAAGGCGTTGAAGATAATGGAGATTGAAAATGGAGTGAAAGCTGCCGGAAAGGTTTTTGTAACTGAGGTCAAGCCCAATCACGTGACCCAGAGCATCACATGTAATTCCTTTCCAAGAGCAACAATCAGTGTTGGGATCCCAAAGCTCAGCTTTGGAAGTGAAAGTAAAATTTGGGGCATAGTACAGATCATGGTGCAATTGCAACAAAGCAGATTTCTGATCATCAAGGCACTGATTTTGAAGATCAGTATGAGGAGGGGAAAAAGATAGCACAAGAGATACAGAGCACGAGAAGAGAAACAAGGTAGGAAAAATGAGTGATATTAGGATATGAAAATTCTTCATGTTTTGTTGGCTCTCTATAAGAAAAAAAATGAAGGGAAGATTGTGGAATTTAAGATTTGCATACACGATATTTATAGACAAGTACTTCATATTACGATTGTTATTGTAGCTATATATCTCCCTTGATCTCAAGAGATAGGTTCAAATGTGTTTTTCCAACCACGTGTTTGTACAAATCATGAGTCTGAACTTTTTTTTGTAAGAGTTGAATCAAAGTAGGTGGAAGACAGATATAGTTATTGCTTGTCCATTTTGAATTTTAAAGAATGAATAATGGGTTTCAATGATGATAAATTTTGCTTTTGTAAATTAATCTTTATCACTATATCCTTTCTTTATTCCCATTTTTTATTTCATATTATGTATTCCTACAAAAAAAATAAATAAAAAATTAATTTTCTCAAAATTAGGTAAATAGTGGTACATAGATATCGGTAGAGAGGAATCCTCTCCAGTACAAAAGAAATAGTAAAAATTATCACTAACCTTGATGTCTAAAGAGAAGTAAAACTTATAAAGATTTATCAGTCAACTCAACTCTGATATTATAGAATTAGATGGAATAATTTTTTTTTGAAAATTTTAACTAATAAGTTTGTTTCTTCTTATTTTTCTTAGATTCAAAGTTTGAATCTCCTTTTGTTCCCTCCATCAACTTCCTCATATTTATCAATTTTTGTTTTCTAAATAAGCATTCAGAGAAAAGAATAATTACTGTAACAATTATTTCTTTATAATACTGTGCGTTATTCATTGGTCTGTAATAGAGTTTAGTCATCATAGCACATTAGATTAATAATTAAGAAAATAGGATATCGTTTAGTCATATGGATACCGTTTGGTGCATTTTTTTTCTTTTGCTGCAAAACCTGTTGTAAAATGGCATCACATGTTGTAAAAATACTGCCCACTTAACCTGAAAATCTATAAACGAAGGCAAAGATGAAAGCATGAAAGAAACATCCAGCTAACAAAGTGAAAGTGCTGATACTGAGTTTTGCTGGTATATAGATGTCAAGTCGGATGAAATAATGGGAGACAGGAGCCTAGCTTTAGACAATGCTTCACATTCCCACCCATTCAATTAGATTTGATTGATTGCTTCTCCCTTGATATTCCGTTTAGGAATGATGATGGATAGAAAATAATTGAATATTTGATATATTATCTGATCTATTTGTGTCTGATTCAAATACTTATAAATACAAATTTAACAGATTCGGATAGAATTTAGATAGTACTATTTGAATATCTAAATCCGTTCAAATTTTAAAGTATATAGTATCAATTATTTGAATCTATTATTTGTTTACGTATATAAAATTTTATTTTCGAATCTTAACAAACATTTACTTATTATTAATTAATAGTGAATTTTATATTTAAATTTAATTCTTGTTGAATTTATATTTTAGCAAAAATTTAACTTAAGTAATTGGATATTTTAAAGGATTCAAAAATGAAACAGGCGATATTTATTTAAATGGTTCATATAAAGATAATGACAGTAAATTTAATTGAATATTTAAATGAATTCACATACCATGAAAATTAAATAGATTTAAATACAAATATCTAAATAATAACATGTATTCACTCTGTTGTTATTCTTACTTCTCTCCATTTATACACATGATAAAACAAATTCGCGAAAGAGTTTTTCACTCTCTAAAATTAGTTAATATATTATTTATTGTAATAATTTTATATTAAATGCAATAGTTGATACCTAATAATTTTCATATTTATAATTTTTAATGTATTGGATGAAGATATTATATTATGTAATAACCTTAGAGTGTGCTTTTAGAGCATTGTTTGCAAAATTATTTTATTAATCTTTGAAAATTCAAAACAGCATATTAATAATTTAATATTGAATTTATCATATATATAGTCCTTTTTATTATTTTTGTTTTTAATATTGTTAAAGAATATTGATTTGAATAGTAAGAACTTAGAATATATAGATTCATATTTTATATTTTACAATGCTTCAAATAAAAATATTAACCAATATTTTTTTTAATGATAATGAACCTTAATATTAATGAATAAGTGAAAGTTACAAACGTGAACATTACAAATATAAAAGGGACAAAATGATTGTGTTTCCATAGAACAAAAATTAATGGGATTTTCCATTAATGAATTAGTCTTCAATTCATCATGCATAGTTTTTCTTTGTCGGTAAAGTCAGAAAAAGGACCTCATTTGGTTAATTTTTGTTTCAATCCCATTGTCAAGCTACACAAGAAATTAATAGTAACTTTTCTTTTCATTTAATTGTTCAAAAGGAAATTTAATTTAAATTATTCAAAATTAAATAATAAGTGTTCAACTTCAATATCTAATTAGACTATATATTTTCCAAATGTCTTCAATCATCACGTCTAAGTTTTTTATTTTTTGTTATTTTTTCCTTATTTTCAATTCATTTTCTAATTAGTAATTAATTATAATCTCACTATCTCATTTTTTTTTATCTATCATTCCCTATTCGAATATTTTAAAATTACCATTTTCGCTTTTTTGAACACAAAATGCTATTATTTTTCCATATGATTATATTCCAAAATCATTTTGATTTTTTTAATTACATTTTTGTATTTAAAACCTCAAAATATAAATTTTATATTATAAATTTATGTTTTTAATATAAAATACACTCATAATAAATTGAAATTTGACACCCCAACGAAATTAAAAAACTAAAAAGAACATTAGAAAATTTATCCATAATATCAAATACAGTCTTACTTTATATTGTTTTAAACTGAATAAGTTTTTTAATTGAAAAAAAAGAAATTAACCAAAGAGATTACATAATTTTCTCACTTTTTAATCCTCTAATTAATTGATGCTTTTGGTTTTTATTTTTTAATAAATGAATTGAAAACCAAAAACAAATAGTAAAAGAAAAAACATACAAACCAAATGAAATCTAAACTATATTTTTTAGTTGAATCTCAAGAATGTAATAATTAATCATCTTAAATAATTAGCAATTATTCACTTTGTGGAATCTTATCTATAAGATTTGAGAAAGTACAACAAAAGTGTCAAGACGTTGATCGTATTATTCAATAGATACCTAAATTTTCAATTATTTGAAAATAATAGGATCTAAATTTTCATTTATTTGAAAATAATAGGATGAAAGAAAAACTTTAGGATTTGAAAATTGTCTTTAATTTTTTTTTCAAAGTCCTTGAATCAATGGAAATTATACTTTATAGAGATCCACTTGTTAATTTTAAAGTTTCTAGATATGTATTTTTGATAAGTTATATAAATTACTAAATTTTCATATCTGGATGTAGGGAAAAAAAATGATGGTGTATCTAGAATCATCCATCATAAAATTATACTTTATAAAACATTTGTTTTTTTTTTTTTTTTTGGACTCACAAAGAAAATGATGGTATGAGATTTTTTTATTGGTCTTTAGACTTCTCTTTGCTTTATATTTTAAGTCTTCTCATCAAGCAAATGTCTAAGTCTTTTTGCCCCCAACATTACTCTATGAAAAATAATATTCTTAGTAGTTTACTTAAGTCAAGTCTGTAATTTAAAAAAGACAAAACAAACAACAATTTTCTCAATTGAAGTTGTTTTCTTGTCTTTTAGTTAAATTGACAGACTAGAAATAAATTTTAAGTATATTAATTATTATTGTTATATTTTGATCTTTTTAATAACTTAGACTACAACAACTGCTAATATTGTTATTTTTGTGAAGTAAAGATGGGGCAAAAAGATTGACACATTTGCATGCTTGATGCCAAGACTAAGTATAAAGCAAAGACTAAGACTTAAACCAATACATTACCATAGTATCTATCATTTTCTTTCTTATTCCACCATTATAAAATCACAATTTCCAAAATAAACAAGTTTAAGAAGTGAGAGAATGAATGTGTTCTTTAGATTTTTTTTTTCAAACTTTTCAGAAAAATAAAACAAAGATTTTTAATATGTTGATTTTTTTTGCCAATCAATTTGTTGATTATATAATTTTTTCTCATGATTTTGTTCCTAATGTACTGTTAGATTTCATGGTGTGCGCATTTTTTGTTTCTTCAATTTTTTATGATTAATATATTTTAAAGAGATCCTCTAATTTAAAATTTCAATAATCCAATAACCATGTAATCTGTTAATAAAATACTAAACTTTTAGTTTCAATAGTTTAAAGTTCAAATCCTAACAAACTCACATACAAAAAAAAAAGATAATCTTCTACTTTCACAAATTTCATGTATACCAGATAATTTATATATATTTCAATTTCTTCACAAATGATTAATAAAGTTTTTAAATTTTATAAACGATATTAGCATCTCATACTTTTGTAACATATTTTCTTTTAACTATTTTTTTCAAACCTAAATGTAACTTTTTTTAATTTATCAGATATGAAAATCCAATAAGTTATATAACTTATTAGAAATGTTTATTCAAAAGTTTTAAAATTAAAACGAGATGGGTAAATAAGTAATATCACTTAAAAAATTATAAAAAAAAATTAAAATGTAGAGAAAAATATGATGGTGCATTTAGAATCACTCATCACAAAATTATACTTTATAACAAAATTGATATTCTAATTTTGGAATCACAAAGAAAATGATAATATGAGATTTTTTATTAGTATTTAGTCTTTTCTTTGCTATATACTTTTAAGTCTTCCCATCATGCAAATATTTAAGTTTTCTTTCCAATTATTACTCTGTGAAGAATAATTTCTTAGCAATTTGCTTAAGTCAAGTCTGTCTTTTAAAAAAGATAAAAAAAACATAGCAATTTTTTTAATGGAGGTTGTCTTTTGTTTTCCAGTTAAATTGGAAGACTAAAAATGGATTTTAAGTATATTAATTATTATTGTTATATTTTAGTCTTTTTAATAACTTAGATTGGAGCAATTGCTAAGATTATTATTTTTGTAAAGCAAAGACGGGGGCAAAAAACTAATACATTTACATGTTTGTTGCCAAAACTAAGTATAAAACAAAGTCTAAGACTTAAACCAATACATTCCCATAGTATCTAGCAATTTGTTTCTTATTCCACCATTAAAAAATTACAATTTCCAAAATAGACAAGTTTGATAAGTGAGAATGAATATGTTCTTTAGATTTTTTTTCAAACTTTTCAGCAAAAATAAAATTCAAGTTTTTAATTTGTTGATTTTTTTGTCCAATCAATTTGTTGATTAGGCAACTTCTTTTTCATGCTTTTGTTCCTAATGTACTATTTGATTTCAAGGTATGTGCTTTTTTTTTCTATTTTTTTAGTTGTTATTGTTAATATATTTTAAAGAAATCCTCTTATTTAAAAATTCAATGAGCCAGTAACCATATAATCTATTAATAAAATGTTTAGCTCTTAGTTTTAATAGTTTAAAGTTCAAACCATAGCAACCTCATATAAAAAAAATCTTCTAATTTAAAAAATTTCTTGTATGCAAGATAATTAATATAGAGTTTTAAATTTTATAAACAATATTAAATCTCGTACTTTCTATAAGATATTTTCTCTTAATTATTTTTTTTCAAACCTAAATGTAACCTTTTTCAATTTATCAGATATGAAAATCCAGTAAGTTATATAACTTAAGAAATATATATCTAAAAGCTTTAAAATTAAAATGAGATGAGTAAATAAGTAATTTCACTTAAAAATTAAAAAAAAAAGAGTGGATATAAAGAAAAATATGATGGTGTATTCAAAATCATCCATCACAAAATTATACTTTATAAAAAAATTGATATTCTAATTTTGGACTCACAAAAAAAATTATAGTATGAGATATTTTTATTGGTGTTTAGTCTTTTCTTTACTTTATACTTTTAAGCCTTCTCATCATGCAAATGTCTAAGTCTTCTTGCCCCATCATTACTATGAGAAGAATAATCTTCTTAGCAATTTACTTAAGTCAAGTTTGTCTCTTGAAAAAAAATAAAAAAACATAACATTTTTTCAATGGTGGTTGTCTTTTGTTTTTAATTAAATTGGCAGACTAGGAAAATATTTTAAGTATATTAATTATTATTATTATATTCTAGTCTTTTTAATGATTTAGATTGAAGCAATTGCTAAAATTATTATTTTCATGAAGTAAAGTTGGGGGCAAAAAGACTAACACATTTTTGTGTTTGATGCTAAGACCAAGTATAAAGAAAAGACGATGATTTAGACCAATGCATTCCCATAGTATCTATCATTTTCTTTCTTATTCCACCATTATAAAATCACAATTTTCAAAATAGACAAGTTTGAGAAATGGGAATGAATGTATTGTTTAGATTTTTTTTTTTCAAACTTTTCAGCAAAAATAAAAGACACGTTTTTAATTTGTTGCTTTTTTTTTTTTTTGCCAATCAATTTGTTGATTAAGCAACTTCTTTCTCTTGCTTTTGTTCCTAATGGACTATTAGATCTCATGGTATGTGCATTTTTTTTAATTTTTTAGTTTTTAATTGTTAATATATTTTAAAAAGATTCTCTGATTTAAAATTAAATGAACAAATAATCATATAGTTTGTTAGAAAAATGTTGAACTCTTAATTTTAATAGTTTAAAGTTCAAATCCTAATAACCTCACATACCAAAAAAAAGGATAATTTTCTAATTTCAAAAATTCCATGTATACGAGATAATTTATATTTTTTTTATTTCATAATATATGATTAATAAAGATTTTAAATTTTATAAATGGTATTAGAATCTCATAATTAATGCAAGATATTTTCTCTTAACTATTTTTTTTCCAAACCTAAATGTAACTTTTAACTTAGCAGATATGAAAATCTAATAAGTTATATCTAAATGCTTTAAAATTAAAATGAGATGATAAATAAGTAATTTCATTTAAAAATTAAAAAAAAATGATATAGAGTAAAAATGGTCATATTTTTAGAATCAGTCATCACAAAATTATACTTTATAAAAAATTGATATTTTAATTTTGGACTCGTAAAGAAAATGATAGTATGAGATCTTTTTATTGGTATTTAATCTTTTCTTTGTTTTATACTTTTAAGTCTTCCCATCATGCAAATGCCAAAGTCTTCTTGCCCCATCATTATTATGTGAAAATAATCTTCTCATCAATTTGCTTAAGTAAGTCTACCTGTTAAAAAAAACAAAAAAAAAAAAATTTTTTCTCAATGAAAGTTGTCATTTGTCTACTAGTTAAATTGGCTCACAAGGAATAGATTTTAAGTATATTAATTATTATTGTTATATTTTAGTCTTTTTAATGACTCAGACTAAAGCAACTACTAAGATTATTTTTGTGAAGCAAATATGGGGGCAAAATGATTGACACATTTGCATGCATGATGCCAAAACTAAGTATAGAGCAAAGACTAACACTTGGACCGATACATTCCCATATTATCTATCATTTTCTTTCTTATTCCACCATTATAAAATCACAATTTTCAAATAGACAAGTTTGGGAAGTGAGAATGAATATATTTGTAGATTTTTTTTCAAACCTTTCAACAAAAATAGAACACATGTTTTTGATTTGTTAATTTTTTTTTTTGCGAATTAATTTATTGATTAAGCAACTTCTTTCTCATGCTTTTGTTCCTAATGTACTATTAGATTTCACGGTATGTGCATTTTTTTTTAGTTTTTTATTGTTAATATATTTTAAAGATATCTTCTAATTTAAAAATTCAATAAACTAATAACCATATAGTCTATTAGTAAAATGCTAAACTCTTAGTTTTAGTAGTTTAAAATTCAAATCCTAGCAATCTCACTATAAAAAAATTATAAAAAAACAATCTTAAAATGAAAAAATTTCATTATACAAGATAATTTATATATATATTTTAATTTTCTTCACATATGATTAATAGAGTTTTTAAATTTTATAAACAGTATTAAAATCTCATACTTTTATAAGATATTTTCTCTTAACTATTTTTTTCAAACCTAAATGTAATTTTTTCTAACTTACCAGATATGAAAATTCTGTAAGTTATATAACTCATTAGAAATGCATATTTAAAAGGTTTAAAATTAAAACAAGATAAGTAAATAAGTAATTTACTTAAAAATTTTCTAAAAAGGTGGATGTAGAGAAAAAATAATGGGTATTTAAAATAACCCACCACAAAATTATACTTACAAAAAAAATTGATATTCTAATTTTGGACTAACAAAAGAAAATGACAGTATGAGATTTTTCAATTGGTATTTAGTCTTTTCTTCACTTTATACTTTTAAGTCTCCCATCATACAATGTGTAAGTCTTCTTGCCCCATCGTTACTCTATGAAAAATAATCTTAGCAGTTTGCTTATGTCAAGTCTATCTTTTTAAAAAAGACAAAAAAATAGCAATTTTTCAATGGTGAGTGTCTTTTGTCTTCCAATTAATTTGCAGACTGGGAATGGATTTTAAATATATTAATTAATATTGTTATATTTTAGTCTTTTCAATGACATAGACTAAAGCAATTGCTAACATCATTTTTTTTTTTGAAGTAAAAATAGGGGCAAAAAGATTGACACATTGCATGCTTGATGCCCAAACAAGTATGAAGCAAAGACTATGATTTAGACCCATGCATTCTGATAGGATCTATCTTTTTCTTTCTCATTCCACCATTATAAAATCACAATTTCCAAAATAGACAAGTTTGAGAAATGGGAGTGAATGTGTTCTTTAGATAATTTTTTCAAACTTTTCAGTAAAATTAAAAGATAGGTTTTTAATTTTATTATTATTATTATTATTATTATTATTTTGCTAATCAATTTGGTGATTAAGCAACTTCTTTCTCATGCTTTTGTTCCTAATGTACCATTAGATCTCATGGTATGTGCCATTTTTTTTATTTTTTAGTTTTTTATTATTAATATATTTTAAAGAGATTTTTTTATTTAAAATTAAATGAGCAAATAACCATGTAGTTTGTTAGTAAAATGTTGAATTCTTAATTTTAGTAGTTTAAAGTTCAAATCTTGATAACCTCACATTACAAAAAAAAAGGACAAATTTCTAATTTCACAAATTTCATATATACGAGATAATTTTTATATATTTCAATTTCATCATATATGATTAATAGAGATTTTAAAGTTTATAAATGGTATTAGAATCTCATACTCTATGCAAGATATTTTCTCTTAATTATTTTTTTCCAAACCTAAATGTAACTTTTTTTAACTTACTGGATATGAAAATCCAATAAGTTATATCAAGATGCTTTAAAATTAAAACGAGATGAGTAAATAAGTAATTTCACTTAAAAATTAAAAAAATTGATATAGAAAAAAAATGATGGCATATTTAGAATCACTCATCACAAAATTATGCTTTATAAAAAATTTGATATTTTCATTTTGGACCCACGAAGAAAATGATAGTATGAGATCTTTTTTATTGGTATTTAATCTTTTCTTTGTTTTATACTTTTAAGTATTCCCATCATGCAAATGTCTACATCTTCTTGCCCTAACATTACTTTATGAAAATAATCTTCTTAGCAATTTGCTTACATCAGGTCTACCTTTTAAAAGGGACAAAAAAAAAAAAAAACAACAATTTTCTCAATGAAAGTTGTCTTTTGTCTTCCAGATAAATTGACACACAAGGGATGGATTTTAAGTATATTAATTATTATTGTTATATTTTAGTCTTTTTAATGACTTAGATTGAAGTAACTGCTAAGATTATTTTTGTGAAGTAAAGATGGGTGCAAAAAGATTGACTCATTTGCATGCTTGATGCCAAAATTAAGTATAGAACAAAGACTAAGACTTAGACCAATACATTCCCATAGTATCTGTCATTTTCTTCCATAGAATATATTCTGTAGATTTTTTTTCAAACCTTTCAGCAAAAATAAAACTCTGGTTTTTAATTTGTTGATTTTTTTTGGCCAATCAATTTGTTGATTAAGCAACTTCTTTCTCATGCTTTTGTTCCTAATGTACTATTAGATTTTATGGTGTGTGCATTTTTTCAGTTTTTATTGTTAATATATTTTAAAGATATCCTCTAATTTAAAAATTCAATGAGCTAATAACTATATATTCTATTAGTAAAATACTAAACTCTTAGTTTCAGTATTTAAAATTCAAATCCTAACAATCTCACATATATATATATATATATATAAAAAAAGACAATCTTCAAATGAAAAAACTTCATGTATATGAGATAATTTATATATATTTTTTTAATTTCTTCACAGATGATTAATTGAGTTTTTAAATTTTATAAACAGTATTAAAATCTCATATTTTCTGTAAGATATTTTCTTTTAACTATTTTTTTTCAAACCTAAATGTAACTTTTTCTAACTTTTTGGATATGAAAATTCTATAAGTTATATAACTCATCAGAAATGCATATTTAGAAGTTTTAAAATTAAAACAAGATAAGTAAATAAGTAATTTCACTTAAAAAATTTTTAAACAAGGTGGATGTAGAGAAAAAATGATGGTGTATTTAGAGTCACCTATCACAAAATTATACTTCACAAAAAAAATTGATATTCTAATTTTTGACTAACAAAGAAAATGATAGTATGAGATTTTTTTTATTGGTATTTATCTTTTCTTTACTTTATACTTTCAAGTCTTCCCATCATGCAAATGTCTAAGTCTTCTTGCCCCATCATTATTCTGTCAAAAATAATCTTTTTAACAGTTTGCTTAAGTCAAGTCTATCTTTTAAAAAAGACAAAAAAATAGCAATTTTCTCAATGGTGGTTTTTTTTTGTCTTCCAATTAAATTGGCTGGGAATTAATTTTAAGCATATTAATTAATATTGTTATATTTTAGTCTTTTCAATGACTTAGACTAAAGCAATTGCTAACATCACTATGTTTTTGAAGTAAAAAAGGGGGCAAAAAGATTGACACATTTGCATGCTTGATGCCAAGACTAAGTACGAAGCAAGGACTATGATTTTGACCCATGCATTCCGATAAGATCTATCTTTTTCTTTCTTATTCCATCATTATAAAATCACAATTTTAAAATAGACAAGTTTGAGAAATGGGAGTGAATGTGTTGTTTAGATTTTTTTTTCAAACTTTTCAGCAAAGATAAAACACAGGTTTTTAATTTATCGATTTTTTTGGCCAATCAATTTGTTGATTAAGCAACTTGTTTCTTATGCTTTTGTTCCTAATGTACTATTAGATTTCACGATATGTGCATTTTTTTTTTTGGGTTTTTTATTATTACTATATTTTAAAGTGATGCATTGATTTAAAAATTCAATGAGCCAATAACCATGTAATTTGTTAGTAAAATATTGAACTTTTAGTTTTAATAGTTTAAAGTTCAAAGCTTGACAACTTTATATACAAGAAAAAAAAAAAGACAATCTTCTATTTTCACAAATTTCATGTATAAAAGATAATTTATATATATTTTGATTTCTTTATATATGATTAATAGAGTTTTTAAATTTTTTTAATGGTATTAGAATATCATACTTTCTATAAGATATTTCATCTTAACCATTTTTTTTCAATCCTAAATATAATTTTTTTAACTTACCGGATATGAAAATTTGAAAAGTTATATAATTTATCATAAATGCATATCTAGAAGTTTTAAAATTAAAATGAGATGGGTAAATAAGTAATTTCACTTAAAAAACTTTTAAAATTGGATGTAGAGAAAAAAAATGATGATGTATTTTGAATCACCTATCATAAAATTATAGTTTCTAAAAAATTGATATTTTAATTTTGGACTCACAAAGAAAATGATAGTATGAGAATTTTTTATGAGATTTTAATTCTTTTCTTTGCTTTATCACATTTCTTAATTTTTTTTATATAATTTTTTAGTATATTTGTAAAAGGGTTTGTGACAGCCCTCTAACTTGTATAATCTAAAAACTCCACTAACTAATTGCATTTTCTAAGTTATATGATTCAACAAATACTAACAAGTCAATTAATAATTTAATTGTTCTATAAATTTGAAGGTAAAATAAATGAAAATTTTGCAACTAATAAAGACTATGCTTTTATTCCCATAAACAAACCAGATGAAATAGATGGAGTTAAAGAATAAACTATTTCGGGGCAAGATATCAGTACTATCTGGATTTCTTAAGCATCATAATATCAAGAAAATCTGACTAGAACAACTTTACATCATGGCAAAATTTCAAAGAAAAACCACTAGTTTCTCAATTTCATTCCTTCTTTCTCTTCCCCAAAATTACAAATTAATCTGCATCAAGTTGCATTTTTACATAAGATGTTCGCATATATCTTTCCAAAAAAAAAGTAGTAGAATGAAGTCAACAAATAAAACCAACCCTGAAACCTGTAAAAGTCGGTATATTTCCACCTCTATGTTGTTTGACAGTGTTCAATGTCCAACATTATTAACATCAGCACCACCTTTGCATTTCATCCTCTAAAAAATCGAAAAAATCTTTAGATAAGTAGGCTTCAAGTGAATCTGTTAGCCATGATTTGCATCAACAAACCTAAGATTCACTGATGTTGTTAGCTGCCATATTCAAAGCAAACTCGTTAGATGACTGGCATTTCTAGAACATGGCCAAAGAAGTCTGGTAGTTCCCTACGAACATGAATAAAACATATATATTTTACTGGAAAGGAAAAGCAAAAGGTAAAATATTATATATGTCATAACTGATCTAAAACAGAAAAAATAATTAAAGTATAAAATCAATTATAACACAATTTAGTATATATAGAAGTAGAATCATGTAGTTAATCAATAAAAAATTTAAATATTTTGTGTATAACTCTTCAAAATTTTATTGCTTATGGAAATGCTATTTTTTGCTTTTTTGCTTTCGGAAGCAAAAAAGCAAATAGCAAAAACCCAATTCAAACAAATACTAAATAAGGCAAAATAACCAAGAACTTCATATGGTTCGCTAATGCAATTAATTGTGCACAAGCAATTTTATGTCTCGGTAGTTACCTTTTTAGTTTTTTCTATTTCTGGTCATTAAGTTATATTTTATTTATTGAATTTAATTTTTTGAATTTTTTAGAATTTATGTATGTACAGTGTTTGAAATTTATATTTTATTTTGGGATTACACAATTTTTATACAAACATTGTATATAAACATATTTTTTATACCAATGTTTATATATACCGTATACATACATACATTTGTACGCACTAATATAAGGGCTATTTTTATTTCTCCGGACCCCCTCTCCCTCTAAAAAAAGGGGGGGGGGTTTTAAAACAAGGCTTATATAAGAAATCAAAACTTAATCAAACTTTAACACTAGAAATTTGAACCTTACAATTAAAACAGCTTGAACATAATGTTAAAGTATGCTTGTGATCTACTACAACAACCAAGGCTCTAAATGCAATTTTCAAAAGCTAGAGAGGAAGGGGAGGAATAGTGGGGGCCAAGTGAAAATGGAAAAGCACGAGATCAAACTCTACCATAAGCAAACCAACAAAATACTGAGACCCAGGAAGTGAACAAAGAGACAGGGCAAAAGATCTTTGCAGAATATGGATGCAACAAAGAAAAGATCAGATTATAACCACCTTTTCACATAAAACATTCCAAGTCCCAATTTGCAAGAAGAACCTGTTATGTCATATATGTTAAATCATTTTGGGAACCGGAAACACGGACGAAACTTATCTAGAACCAAGTACTTGAAAAGCAATGAAATGGAAATCCGAAAAACTTGCTCCATTCAATTGTTGGAAAATGCAAAATGTACAATTAAACAAATGATGATTGCAAGCTAGAACTCCATAAAAGGTAACACTTTCCACCCAACTATTCATTTCATTTCATTTTTCTTTCCCTTTTCAACCCTCACATTCTTCCCTATAATAACAAGAGATTCCAACTGCAATAACCATTCTTTTGCAGCAAATTCAACAGCTAGCAATTGAATGACAAATTGACAATTATGTATAGTAATAGTCAGAGAAAGTACTGCTTGGCATAACTCAATATTCCTATTCACATAGTTGTTCGATTCAAATCATAAAATTAAATGAAATATGGGTAAAACAGAAAAGACCCAACACATGATAAAGCCTAAAAAAACACAAATAATTGAAAAAAAAAAAAGAGTTATGCTTAGCTAAGAATAGAATCTTTCTACACAGTGAAAGTATAACAAGGATCATAGAAAAAATATTTAAAAGAAAAAAATACTGTGCTTAAAAAAATATTTAAAAAAATATTTAAAAAAAAATATATTTAAAAGAATGAAATCAACAAATAAAACCAACCCTGAAACCTGAAATAGGCTGTGAAGAAAAAAAACAAAAAAAGCCGCTATATTTCCTCCTCTATGTTGTTTGACAGTGTTCAATCTTCAATGTCCATTGTTATTAACATCAGCACCACCTCTGTATTTCATCCTCCAAAATAGTATTTGAGTTTAAAATATTCCTGTACGATCAATCTTATGCTCTGTTTTGGAATAATTGGTCGAGGATCTTTAAAAATAATAAAAAAAAAAGTCTCTGAAATTTGTATCTGTATGGGCTTTTGTAGATCCCCAAAGGTATGTGTTTTAACTTAGGATTACATATGTTACCATGTAGGCTTGAACCCATGTGTGTGGCTTGTGTGTGTGTTAGTGAGTGCAAGGGAAAACAATAGTTTTGCTAAAATATTGAGTTTATGGACATTGCTTCTCCCGTACATATGGCCCATTAAAGCATGTTGTTGTTCCACAATACACGGTCTCTAGTCACCTTTTTAATTTGACCATGTGATTTTGAATATCATTCCATCTCTCCAATCTAAAAAGGCTTTTATATTTCCACAGAGCTGTTTTTGGAGCTATGCAAGCAGTATGACCAGCCAATAGGGTCTTTTTTTGCCCGTAAGTTTTCAAGGATGTATTAATTTGGATACTTATAGTCAAGTTTGATTTCCTTAAAATTGAAGTTAACAGTTTCAAGAAATTTTTTCATGCCTTTCTAAGCTCATGTACTCATTAGAATTGTTCAAAATTGTAATTGACCGATTCTGGACCTCCATTTGTGTCCAATTTTATATGCTCATAATTGGATTACAAGTAAGAAAGTTATGCCTCGTTTTTAATTTGTGCTCCTCTGAAAGGAAGAAACCTGTTGTCACCTGTTTGATGAAATAATTTGCAAAATGAAGAAACCTTTTATACACAATATATGTTGTATCATATTATTTATTTTGGATCCTTGGATAATGATTTGAGAATATATTTATTTCCTTTTGCAGAATTTTGATGGACGTCCTGGTGCATGCTGATCACGTAAGCAGGAGCTATAATGATACATACTATGTTGACTCTCAAATTATATTGAGGTGTCATACTGCTCATCAAGCAGAGCTGTTGGGAAGAGGATACACTCATTTCCTTGTAACTGGCGATGTTTACCGTAGATCTTCTATAGATTCTACTCATTACCCTGTGTTTCATCATGTTTCATTTTGTTGAAAATCTCTTTTAATTTGACTAGCTTTTAAAAATTTTTCTTCGCTTCAGAAATTATTCCAAGTACATGTGAATTTTGCATTACATGCTACATGCGTAGCACAGCCATCCCTATGTTGGGCCTTACAATGGGCTCCTTCGTAGGTTCACATGATGAACAGCTGTGATTTGACATGTAACATTTGTTGTAAGATGGCCATGTTCATAAATTAAGGTTCCTTATTTTTTTTCCCTCTGAAACATACGCCCTTTACCATACAGATGGAAGGGGTTCGTGTTTTTACTCCAAATAATTGGGAGGCACATCTGGTCTGGATCCCACACCATTTGCAGCCTAGGACTAAAGAAAAGTCTTAGAGGGCCTGGCTTGTCACCTATTTGCAATTTTAGAGTCAAAGCTTTGTTGAGGGATTACAATTTTTGCAAATGGCTCATGCATTTCTATCCGAATGAGATATAGGATTAAGAGATCATATTGAGCTCCAATTTGTGATTTAACATCTTGAATGCACTAATTTGATTGGCAAGAAGTGGCAATTATTGTAACAAGAAATCATTACAGATTTGCAAATTTTTTTTTCGGATACCATGGAGATATATGTACCAATGTGCAAGACATCCAGTCCTATGTTGCAATAGGTAAAACTTTTGGGTAAAATACATCTAGGTTTTTGAGTTTTAAGCATAATTTAACTAGATCTATTAATTTTGAAAAAAAGACTTCTTGTCCCAAAACTTCTTAATTAATAATACACTAAGATCTTTCTATTAGTTTAGCTTAGTTAAAAGGCTCATTAAAGATCATTTTACATTTAAAAATCAATATCTTAAAAGACTCACATAAAATAATTATTTATAATATTAAATTTTTTCTTAAAATATATAAAATATATTAATGATATATAAAAAAATTTTAGGTGCAAAATATAAAAACAAAATTCACAATCATAAATAACATTTTTTTTCAATCAAATACTTTTTCTTATTATATGTTACATGTTTTTAATATAACATTTTTTATATTATAATTTTGAATTTTATTTTTATATATTGCACGTAAAAATCTTTTTATATATTATTAACATATTTTATATATTGTTAAGAAAATTATTATTATAAATAATTATTTTATGTGATTATTAACTTATTATATTTACATGCTCTATATAGGAGCAATATATGAAAACAAATTTACAATTATAAATAAAACATTTTTTTCAACCAAATATTTTTTTTATTATATGTTACATGTCCTTGTTATAAACAATTTTTTTCTTATTATAATTTTGAATTTTATTTTTATATATTGCACTAAAATTTTTATATATTTTATATATTTTAAGAAAAAATTATTATTATAAATAATTATTTTATGTGAGTATTTGCTTATTATAAATAACATTTTTTTCAACCAAAATTTTTTTTATTATATGTTACATGTTCTTATTATAACATTTTTTCTACTATAATTTTGAATTTTGTTCTTATATATTGCACCTAAAATTATTTTCTATATATTATTAATAAATTATTATATTTTAAGAAAAAAATTATTAAAAATAATTATTTTATGTGAGTATTTGCTTATTATATGTTACAGTTTCTTATTATAACATTTTTTCTTATTATAATTGTGAAGTTTGTTTTTATATGTTGCACCTAAAAATCTTTTTTTATATATATATTATTAATATATTATATATTTTTTAAAAATTTATTATTATAAATAATTATTTTATATGAATATTTAAGGATATTGATTTTTTAAAGTAAAATGATCTTTTAATGAATCTTTTAATGGAGTTAACTGACTGAAAGATCTTAGTGTCTTATTAATAAAAAAGCAGGATGTCCAATTTTCAAATTAATAGACTTGAGTTAAATTATACTTAAACTCAAAGATCTAAATGTATTTTACGCAAAACTTTTTATTGGGAGAAGTATCTAACCAGCTGCTATAAATTCATATCACTTGCAAAATTTTATAAAGTTAATCATGATGTGTTAGCATCAGGGGTTGATAATGTACTTTGTAAGGACTGCTATATGTGGAAGCCAATTAGCCTCACTCTGTTAACATTCCAGGTGCTGTGGAGATGCGTTGGATCAATGCCTATTTCCCATTTACCAGTCCTATGAAGTTAGAAATCTATTTCAAGGTATTCTCTTTATCCTTTTTAGAGGATATTGTTAGTATTTTCTTTAAGATCGAGTTATTCAGTCGGAAGAATCTTGATTCATTTTTTTCCTTTTTCCCTTGCTTTATTGCAATGCTTATGGTCATTTTGTCAAAAAATTCTTTTATGATTGTTTGACAGCCAAATTTAGGGGAACACTATGCTTATTATTGTAATGATAAATTCTATTAAGATAAATCAAGATTTGGACGTTTCTAATACCTTACCTACATGTTTGTACTCTGTGTTGTTAGCCCTTTTATTTTTATTGATTGCTGTTCAATATGAATCTTTTTAAATCAATGGATATTGCATGTGGTAACTTTAGCACCGAGCATAACTTACCAGTGACCTACACAATTGTCAGGAGAAATGGATGGAGGTTTTGGGTTGCACGGTAATGGAGCAAGAAATATTGAAAAGTCATGGTAGATTAAACAGTGTTGCTCGGGCCTTTGGACTTGGATTGGAGCGGCAAGCAATGGTTTGATTTGACATACCAGATATTCGTCTTTTTGGCTGAACTGATGAGCGATTTACCTCACAGGTAGCCTCTGAATGTAGCTTCATGATTTGAATGTTGAAGTTCACGGATTCCTAATTTAATATCTCCGCCCAAGTCTGATTAAGCTACTTGACTGCAGTTTTCCGAAGGCCAATTGGAGTAAAGTTTAAACCCTTTTCAAAGGTATAAATTAAGCAAATGGTTTCTTTTGTTTCCACTGTATATTCCTTTTGTTATTTAATACCTATTACAGAAACATGACTTGACTCCTCCACAGTTTTTGCAGTATTCTCCCTGTTATAAAGACATGAGTTTTTGGATCAATGAATCATTTAGTGAGAACAGTTCATGTGAAGTTCTAAGAGGAATAGCTGGGGATCTTGTTGAAGAGGTATGCAATTTAATATTTTTAGCCAGAAATATCTTCTGAAGATATAAACATGTTCACCTATATGGTAAATTTGACTAACTGAATGTTGTATGGAGTACGTGTTATCAGTTAATAAATATTATAATTGTCCAAATGATAGACAAGGTATTGACCTAGATGAGTTTATTTGATTGACTTCCTTTATGTCGTCCTTTATAAACAGCAAAACAGAAAT
>NW_019168026.1:13104166-13154460 GCF_002303985.1 Durio zibethinus | reverse complement strand
GTAATACATTCTACTTCCTTAAAGATTCAGAACTGCCTGACCTTTTGAAGACAAATCCTGCTCCTTGGCTCAGGCAAAAGGAAAAACAGGCCTGAGTTTGTATGGTGATTTAGGTGTGAGAAAAGTGTGATCAGCAGTCAAGGTATTTAAACTACATCCGATCTCTCAAGTTCCCCAAGAATCAGCTAAGGTATCAAATGGCATATACCATTTGATTTCTTTCATTATTACCTTGAAAGTCAATGGAATTGGACAAGAATTCCCATTGCTGCTGCTTCTGTCCATCAATAAAATATGTTTATTCTTACATTACAATATATTCACATTTTCTGCCCAACACACGGCAACAATATCCTGAACAATGTCGCAGACTAATGGACATGAGGATAATCTTCAAACTGATTTGTCTATTTTTTTGGTTTTTTTTATTATCATTAATGTCAATGTAGCAGCATATAATTAAATCTATTAAGAAGAAGAAGTTTTGGATTTTATGCATGTATGTGAAAGCTATTTGAACCAGAAACAAATTTTAAAAAATGGTGCAAAGACAGTAGCATTAAACAAATGATGGGTTCAAACTTTAGGGGCATTCATATTGGAAATTGATCAAGCAATTGTCAAGAATTGCACTCTTGGAATATTTTGTGTATCTATCAAGAAACACATTTTTCCATTGGAGACAAGAGAGAAGTTCCAAATCAATCATAATCAAAACTTGATGCTGATGATTACCTAGACATATCTTGTTTAATTTCGTGGAAGTTAACAAGCAAGTTCTTTCACCCTTCTAAAAATAATAAAATATAACCTCATAAAGTTTTTTCAAGTACTTCTAATTCTAATAAAAAAAGGAAAAACAATGTTAGCATATTTTAAGATGTATGGCATTATTTCAGCTGCCCTATTGAACCAAAAGGCATGGTTTCTTGATTTCGCAAAAGGATGGAGCTCCTTATTTTTTTGTTGGAACTGTCAAAAATGGAATTTTAATGTTTGAAGCATCGAGTATTTTATCGACAGATTACATTGCTATTGACGGAACTCATTATTTCGAAGTAAGTTAATAATCTAAAAAAATATGTTTTTGTTGATTTCAAAAACTATAATAATCGTTTTTTTTTTTTAGCTTAGTACTAAGAAGGTGATTTAAACTTGTATGAAAGAGTTGAATATGCAATTTATTCACTCATCAAAACACCTATTTAACTAATTTGATGATTACTTTGTAGAAATGGTTAGCCATACATAACATTTTTAGTCTCACATTTTGCTTGAAATGTAGAGATTATGATTAAAAACTTGTTGAGAAACAGCCAAGAATAAACTAATCAGCCTGTTAAGAAAGAAAATCTAGCCGGCCGACTGACCTACTTGTAATAATGAATTTGATGACTTAATAATTTTAAGTACAATGCATTTTTTTAAGTACAAATACTTAATTATTATTTATGAATAGTTAAAAAAATTAGATTTGGTAATGTTAATATGATGTAGTAACACAGAAAAAAAAACATAAAAGCAATACAATTAAATTTTAACAAAAATCATATAAATTTGATTAAAAAACTTAAAAAATAAATTTTATATTTAGTATATCAATATGAATTATGACATGATGACTTTCTTGTTTTATAAGCATTCCCCGTAAATGAAGGAATTTGGTAGATCTAATAAAAATGTCACTTAGCATTATTGTTTTCACATGGAGTATGTTTAATATATAACAATAGGGTTTAATGCAAATTATCTTGGCAATTCTATACAAGAATATCTATATCTAAAACAGATTCCTAGAACATATCTACACAATACATATTGAACTACCAAGAAAGTCATAATTGGGAAAAAATATATTTTATTATTTATTAAATTTATATTTATATATTATATTAATAAATATACTATTTAATACTTAAAATTAATAAAAAACAACATTTATATATGTTGTAATTTATATTAAAAAAATAAATATCCTTAAATTTGTCTATATGTTAACATCCATTAAAATTTATATAAAATTTTTACTTTTTCATATTTAAAATATAATTTAAAAAAATAAAAAAATCCAGATCTAATTCTAATGTATATAACTTTTATAGAAAAAACAAAGCTTCGCTCTTTAAAAAATTCAATTCTTTCAACTTACTATCGTAATTGAAGGTTAAACTTATTCTTTTTCAAGATTACTTTCTGCCATATATTTCCATTTCCCAAACTTCATATGTTAGTGCAAAATGCACCATGCAAAGATATTTTCTCTCTTTGTACACAACAAATGGATTTTTTTCAAAGCATGTACTTGTAATATATATTTATATATATATATATATAAATTATAAACACAAATTTAAAACAATATATTGTTATATTATTATAATTATCCAAAGTTCTCACGTTTAAAAAAAAAAGTTATGATTACATCATCATTAATATTATTAAATACATAATTTTTTCAATATATGTAATTAAAAATTATTCAATCAGAATCATTATTAATATTATTAAATTTTATTTTGATGAATTTATTAATTTTATCGATAGAAATAACATTAAGAAAAAATTTTTGAGAATGTTTATAAAAATTTTTCTTTTAAATTTTTTAAATTTTTTTAATATTTAAGATGCCTATGAACAACATACTCCAACCTTTGCGTCTGACACTGTATACAAAAACAATTGATACCCATGTGTAGGATGATGATCAGCTATTTGTGTGGGGATATCCAAGAATTCTTCCTTTGTTAGATTAAAAGAAGTGATGCACTCATGTTTTTGTTTGAACCATTTACAATTCCTTCTTAACAATATGATTTTAATACATCTTAAATTACAATATGAATAAAACTAAGTTATTAAATCACATAAAATAATAAATAAAATTAACAATTTTCATTGATCTCATTCGGCCTGCACAAAAAATGTAATTTTTAATAAGATTAATGTCATAAATAATTTTTAAATTATAATGAAATATTTAATATAATACTTAAATTTTAAAAATTTTTAATGTGATATTTGACAGTCTAATCTAACTCAAAATACCAGTCACCCACATGTTTGGTACAAATTATTAACTTGGAAACTCATGATTGTCATTTGTAAAATGAGGTTAGGAAATTCAAAGGACATATCCTAGTTTGCAGGCAATTTTGTTTTTAGTTTTAAAAGCAATGCTAAATTTAAAAAAGAAATGAGACGCTGAAAGTTGAAACCTTTTTTAATTAAATTTCAAATGAAATTACTTTAGTCAAATATCATTTTTTGTAGAGATATAATATATATATGTATATATATCACACTTATAATGCAAGAGGGTATTTAAATAATTTTTTTTTGTTTAGGCAATTAATTACAGCTCAAAGAATCAACAAAACAACTTTGGAGTTTTTAAGTATTCTAAAATACTTATCAAATGACTTTGAAACTTGAATTTTGATAGAGTCACCTAGAAGATTTTCTCCATTTTCAATTCCGGTTCCATGTCAACCTATCAATCCGTTTGTTTCCCATTTCATTCAGCACTGTATATCCAATAGATAACCCAATCACTAAACCACATTCATACCCAATCAATACGATTTTCCAAACAGATATACCATCTACCTATGAATCTTCGTCTTCTTAGGGGGTGACATTCCAAGACCAACTTCATTGCATTTCCTTGTCAAAGGTGGCGCACACAATCTTGGGTTCCCTTTGTAAGAATCCTTTGAAAATGTATAGATTTGTAGCTTTGTGGTAAGCTTCCCTCAAGTTGGTTGTAAGAGAGATTCAATACTTCACGGTAAGTTAGGCTTGTAAGCTGTGGAGGAATCTTTCCGGAGAGTTTGTTCTGGGAGAGGTCTAACGACTCAAGCTCAGTTAAGTTTCCAAGTGCTAAAGAGATTGGGCCAAGGAAGCTGTTGTAGGACAAGTTTAGCGCGTTGAGTGACTAGAGGTTTTGTATTTCTTCCGGTATTCTCCCATGGAAACTATTATTGGAAAGGTCAAGACAAGCAAAAATGGTTAAGATTTTCTTGTAAAAAATTTCAAACCCTTTATTTACAATTGTCGTAGAGTCCTGGTAGTACTTGTCTCCAATGTAATTATTAAGAAACGAAAGATTTGAAACTCCAGATCTATGAAAAGGAGGGATTAAGCCACTAAAATTATTAATTGCTAAACTCAATTTCACAAGATTTGTAAGATTTGCAATTGATGATGGAATTTGTCCAAAGAAACTGCAATTATGGAGACTTAAAATTGTCAAAAATTTGAGACTACTAATTGATTCTGGTAGTTTTCCACCGAAATTTACAGAAAAAATCCTTAAGATCCGTAAAGCATTGTTTAATGGAAATTCTGGCAACTGACCTTCAAGATTGTAATTTTTTAAAATGTCAATGCTTTGTATTTTTGGCAATGAGAAAACTTTTGTTGGAAAATGTCCACTCAAATTACAATTCATTAAATTGAGAGAAACCAAACGAGAGGAAATTTTCGAGAAATTGGGAAGCAAGTAAGAGATCGAATTCCCACGAAGGACAAATCTGGAAAGAAAGGAAGTTTTGAGAATGAAGAACAAAATGGCCCTGTCAAACTATAGTTTGATAGACTTAACACATGCAGGTTAGGAAGTATTATGGATGTGGTTCACACCATTTAGTACTTTGACTTGAAATGTTCACACTATCCAAGTAGAGCTCTGTAAGATGTTTCAAAATTTGTATTAATGTCTTGAAGTTTGCGTTTTTTAGTTTCAGAGGTTGTTCAAGTTGAAAAGGCAGATGGTTTGGATCAAGAATTTGCAAATATCTTAGATAGAAAGAATCTTGATTAGATAGATCAAGAGAGACAAACTTTGTCTCGTATGAAATCCCCACTGAAATTTGGTCATGGAAACATGAGTTTGAAAGATTGAGATGAGTTAAATTTATGAGTCTGTCAAACTTATATTGAAACAGAGTGGTATTAAAATTGTTTCCAGCAATATTAAGACGTTGAAGATGATGGAGATTGAAAATGGAGTGAAAGCAGCCTGAAAGATTTTTGTAACTGAGATCAACCCCAATCACATAACCAAGAGCATCACATGAAATTCCTTTCCAAGAGCAACAATCAGTGTTGGGATCCTAAAGCTCAACCTTGGCAGAGAAAGTAAAATTCGGGGCATAGTAAAGATCATGGTGCAATTGCAGGAGAGCAGTTTTTTGGTCATCAAGGCACTGGTTTTGAAGATCAGTAGGAGAAGAGTAAAAAGATAGAATAAGAGATACAAAGCATGAAAAGAGAAATAAGGTAGGCAAAAAGAGTGAAATCAAGATACGAAGATTATATTGCTATTGCCGAAACCTTTTATTTCGAAGTAAGTTAATAATTTAAAATAAAAACGTGTTTTTGTTGATTTCAAAAACTATAATATTCCTTTTTTTTTTAAACTTAGTACTAAGAAAGTGATTTAAACGCGTATGAAAGAGTTGAATGTGCAACTTACTCACTCATCAAAACACCTATTTAACTAATTTGATGATTGCTTTTTAGAATGATTAGCCATACATAATATTTTTAGTCTCACATTTTGCTTGAATTGTAGAGATTATGATTAAAAACTTGTTAAGAAACAGCCAATGAATAAACTAATCAGCCTGTTAAGAAAGAAAATCTGACCAGCCGATTGACCTACTTGTAATAATGAATTTGATGACTTATTAATTTTAAGTACAATGCATTTTTTTCTTATTTTTTAAGTACAAATACTTAATTATTATTTATTAATAGTTAAAAAAAATTACATATGATGATGTTAAATATGATATGGTAACACAATTAGAAAAAAGACACAAAAACGATATAATTAAAATTTTAACAAAAGTCATTTGAGTTTGATAAAAAAAAAAAAAACCTAAAAATTAAATTGTGTTTAATATATTAATATGAATTGTAACATAATAACTTTTGTATTTTATATATGTTCAACGTAAATATACGAATTTAGTAGATCTAATAAAAATGTCAATTAAAATTGGATCAAGATTTTTTTTTTTTTTGAAAATAGACTTAGGTTGAAAATGGATTTAAAGTGTTTTACTCTGTCTTGTTATCCACATGATATTTCTATCTTTTTTAAAAAAAAAAAAAACTTCCAATTTTTGGGATTTCCTTTTTTTAAAATTTTTTACTTTTAATTTTTTATCAGATAAATTTTATAATAAAAAAGGTAATTAAAATAGAGGTGACAAAATAACCGATATATGATGGGTTTCAATTGGTTCCAACTCAATTGGTGCATATTCTTTTAATTTGAGATAATTGGATTGAGCTCTTTTTTAAATCGAGCTCAAGAAAGAATAAGATTTATAATATTACGTTTTCAGCTTGAATGTGTATAAAAAATATATTTTTTATTATATATTCATTCTATATTTATATATATTTTTTATTAAAAACATATTATTTAATATTTTAATTTAATAAATTTATTTGTCACCCCATTTGGTTTTTTTAGTCATTTTCATTTTTTAAAATTTTTTATGAGATAAATTTTATAAAGAAAAGAGTCCATAGAAGTAAAAATGACAAAACAACTTATATCTAACAGGTTTCGGTTTATTACAATCCAATTGATATGATTTTTTAAAAAATAAAGATTGAGTTAAGTTTTGTTTCTTTATACAATTTAGATCAAGTCGAAATCAATTTTGATATATTCTGTCTTGAACCTCCTTTGGATATATAAAAGAATATATTTTATTATTTATTATATTTATATTTATATTTATTATATTAATAAAAATATTATTTAATATCATAATTTAATAAAAAACCATATTTATATAATTAAATTGTAATTTATATTGAAAAATAAATACAATTACATTTGTCTATTTGTATCATCTATGAAAATTTGATATAAAAATTTTACTTTGCTTACATTTAAGATATAATTTAAAAAATAAAAAATAATATCGTGACAAAACGTGGATCTAATTTTATAGAAAAAAAAAAAAAGCTTCTTCACTCTTTGGAAAATTCAATGGTTTCAACTTACAATCATAATTGAAGGTTAAAAGTGATTTGTTTTCAAGAGTATTTTTAGCCATATATTTCTATTACCCAAACTTCGTATGTTGGTGCAATATGCACCATGCAAAGATATCCTTTTCTCTCTCAATACCGTAATAGATTTTTTTTAAGTATTTACTTATAATATATATAAAAAATTATAAATATAATTTTGAAATAATATATTATTATATTATTATAATTATTTAAAGTTCTTATATTTTGAAAAAAAATTATAATTACATTATTATTAATATTATCAAATATAAATTATGTAATAATTAAATAATCAATCAATCAAAAATAATTATTAATACTATTAAATTTATTTCGATGAATTTATCAATTTTATTGGTAAAAATGATGTTTAGAAAAAAATTTTAAAGATGTCTATAGAAAAAATTTCTTTCAAATTTTATTTTTTATTTTTTAATATTTGAAGCGTCTATAAACATTGTACTCCAACCTTTGCATCCGACACTGTATACAAAAACAATCGATACCCATGTATAGGATGATGATCAGCTATCACCGTAGGGATATCCAAGAATTCTTCCTTTGTTAGATCAAAAGCAGTGATGTACTCATGTTTTTGTTTTGAACCATTTACAATTCCTTTTTAATAATATGATTTTAATACATCTTAAATTACAATATGAATAAAACTAAGTTATTAAATCACATAAAATAATAAATAAAATTAATAATTTTCATTGATCTCATTTTTTATTTTGTATGATTATTATAATAAAATATTTAATATAATATTTAAATTTTAAAAAATTTTAATACGATATTTGAACTATCATATTAAAAATAAGAATTAAATTAATTAATAAATTTAGAATTTAAATATCAAATTAAAAAATTTTAAAATTTAAATATAATATTAAATATTTTATTATAATTTAAAATTATTCATAATATTAATTTTTGTAATATTTTTATGGGTATGCTCTGCTACGCTACAACTTATTATAGAGGGATCTTTTCCGCCGTTCAAAAGTTGCTTAAAAAAAAAGTTGAGTGTGAACTAAACTTTTTTTAGCGAAAGATTACTTTTACGTTGATGAAAATATTAGAGACAGAGCCTTAAAAGGGCAGTATTTTTTTATTTTTCTAAATATTCCTGATTCTACCTTATTTTTCCTTTTTTTTTTTAAATTCTTCAAAAATTAATTATGGATGATATTGGATCCATCGGTCAAACCAGTCAAACAGGTTAAAACAGTAACCAGAGGTTTTGATTATTGGTCCGATTTAAAGCATTGTGTCTAGCAAGTTGGACCGATAAGAAATCAGTTTGATTATTTTGATTAATATTTAGTATTATTTTTTTAAAAAAATTAATCTAAATTTGAATTGATTTTTTTAAATTGAATTAATTTGAATTGAATTTTATTAATTAGATTTAATTTATTGATTTTTAAAAATTTATTTATTATTATTTTTATATTATTTTTTAAAAGGGAATGATTAGCTTAGATCACTATAAAATTTTTTAATTATATATATATTTTTAATTATTAATTTTAATTGATTTAAAAAATGAGATTAAATTATTTATTTATTTATTTATTCCATCTTTTGTATCAATTGAAATTAATGATTAAAAAATATAATTTTTTTGATGTAATTTGATTTCTCTTTATTTTAAAATAAAAATTATTTTTATTTTATAAAATAATAAAATTTGTATAAAAATTAATAAAAATATAATTTAGTTCGATTGAAATTTTTTTAATTTAATGAATCAAAAATCATTTGAATTGAATAAAAATATTTAATATTCGATCTGAATCAAATAAAAAAATTTATTATAATTTTTAATCGATTTTTGATTTCTCAATTCTTTGCATAGGCTTTCGGTTTCTTTATTTTGTTTCCTCAGCCTTGCTGGCAGGACCTTTGCTCTAACAAAAATATGTTATATATTTTAATAAAATTTTGAAATTAACTAATGGTTAGGTTGCAGGGGTCGAACGCGCATCCCATGAGCAAAGTTTTTTTTATTTTACATAATTAGCGTATTTTTAATTTTATCGTGCCTTTGAAACGAATGAGGCCCAAACTGACTAATCCTTGTTCTTCTCTTCACAGAATCCAGCATTCTGAAACGGAAAACCGAGGCTTTATGGCAGTAGTTTCAACTGCTCATTCAACTGCCAACCTTTTTCACCACATAAATGGTTTCAAACGGTTCACTTTTTTCTTACCCTTCTCTTCTTCTTCTGTTGCTGCTTCTCTGTCTACTATGAAAAAGTGGAGACAACCAGTGGCTTCCTCAGTCCTAGAGCTTGGTGGAATCAGAATTGCTAAAGATGGTAACAAATTGCTACTTTTATGAACTTGGGCTTTGCAGTTATATGATTTTATTGACTTTTCCATGAACTGAGCCATTTCAGTATTTGCAGATATAGCATTTTGACTATGACTAGTAAATTGTTAAGAGTAATGGGTATTTTATCTCGTGTTTAAATCTGGGTTGGCAAAGGTTAATTGCATTTATGGGTTGCTTCTTTTTTAAATTTGCCCTTTGTGTGTGTTCAAGTTGTATTTGATAAGAAAGTTCAATTTATGGTGTTTTGATTTGGTATGTTTTGGAATGGAAGATGTATATAAGGTGATTAGTCTAGGTAGATTACACCTTTCTTCGAGTATGATGAATTGATTGAAAGTGTCAGCAATTGAAATCTATTGTTGAGTTTTTTGGTTTGAAAATTGGCATGGTATATGCTTTGATATTTTGTTATTGGTGAAATTTGATTCATCACTTTCTGTGTTTTCATAATTTATGAATGATTTAGTATTGTTTGGATGGTGGGATTTGTAGATGTGGTGAGGGATGATCCAACAAACAGTGTTCCGGACACTATTTTTTCAAAACATGGAATGCAGCTCCATAGAAGGAATAACCAGTCTCTTGGGATTCTGAAGAATGGAATGATATATGAGTCTTTTGATATTAATTACTCAAACATTTTTTATAAGTTTGGTGATCTCTGCCCAATTGTTTCAGTAAAACAGGTACAATGTTTGTCCACTATTGCCGTTATTTTCTTTTCCTCCTTTATGTTCATCTGAATTGGCAAATATTATTGGATAGCAAAGGAACAGGTTTTGAGTTTAAATATTTTTGTGAAATTAATCTTATGCTCTGTTTTAGAATAATTGTATCTGAATTTCTATCTGCATGGACTTTCGTAGATCACCAAAGGTTGTGTTTTAACTTAGAATTGCATATGTTACCATGTAGGCTTGAACCTCAGTGTGTGAGTGTGTGTGGTTTAGTGAGTGCAATGGAGAGAATAGTTTTGATCAAATATTGAGGCTATAGACATTTCTCCCTCCCTACATATGGCCCTTAAAGCATGTTGTTGTTCCAAAATATATGGGCTCTCTAGTCAACTTCTTAAATTGACCATGTGTTTTTGAATATCATTCAATCTCTCCAATCCAAAAAGGCTTGTACATTTCTGCAGAGCAGTTTTTGAGCTCTGCAAGCAGTATGACCAGCCAATAAAATGTTATTTTTCTCTTAATTTTTGGAGGATGTATTCAGTTATGATTTTAGCCTCATTTGATTTGTAAGTGTTGGAATGGTGAATGCAATATTTGACAAAGGATGATCTCTTCTTGTTCAGTAATTTCAATTCCGATTATTCAATCATGGGTGATAGTAAATATATTGGGCATTGCGTTTTAGACTTCTTGTTCAGGTGATTACCGTAAATATTTTGTGATTAGGATAAAAAATTTAATTCCTTCACTTTCTTACATCAATAGAAATTTATGATTTGGGTAAAAAATTTAGCATTTAGCCTTTCATGAGAGAAAGCTTGATCTTATCTATGGAAATTTAGTTATGACACCAGTTAGTGTGTTGATCTTCTATCATTCATTATCTTAATTAATTGTAATAAGGATTTTGACTCACTTAGTTTAAAACCTTCTTTCAAGTGATTGAAGCAACAGTCGTAAATGACTTGAAGTTCATCTTGCTTGAGGCAAGGAACCTATAAAACCTTTGCTCTTGTTTCTGTTAAGATGACAGATTCAAGCGAGCCCCAGTATCCAGGAAAAAGAACTCAGCAATTTGAAACAGAACCTCAACAATCTGAACAAGGTAAAATTTGTTCCATTTTTTGTTCTTTTTAAAGGTGTATATGTATATTTACTTATATAGCTAACTCTTTGATTTTTCAGTCTGCAATTTCTTTAGGAAGCCAACAAAGGGCAAAAACATAAGGAAAAGGACAACAAATGGAGATGAAGACTCCAGAAATGGCACATCTCTGTTGCACAATCAGAAAAAGGATTTGAAGCCTGACAATATGTTATGCTTTTCAACTGGATCCTCCGGGAGTGCTGCTCCCACTGAATCAAATACAGAATCTGACAAACTGATTTTTCAATTTAAGTCTTTGAAGGAAATTCAAGTTCAAAATGATAGCAGAGCTACAGCAACCTTAGAAACTGAGACTGAGTTTACAAAAGATGCTCGTGCGATACATGAAAAAGTTCTTAAACGAGCAGAGGAGTCTTTCAAGGGGAAAAACACAAGCTCTGGGGAAGAGAAGTTGTATAAAGGAATGCATGGCTATGTGGATCATAAGGCTGGGTTTCAAAGAGAGCAAACAGGTGCCAGTGAGAAAGCTGGTGGCTCACATCGACCTATTAGGGCTTCTGCCCACATCAGTGTTTCAGCAAGATTTGATTATCAGCCTGACATCTGTAAAGACTACAAAGAAACTGGTTACCGTGGTTATGGAGAATCATGTAAGTTTATGCATGATAGTGGATACTACAAGTCTGGATGGCTGTTAGAAAAGGACTTGGAAGAAGCACAGAAAGCAAGGAAGAGAAATCTGGCTTTGGGTGGCGATGATGATGATGATGAGGCAGGGGTAGACCAGAGTGATGATGACGATGATGATTCGTTGCCCTTTGCATGTTTTATTTGCCTGCAGCCTTTTGTGGATCCTGTTGTTACTACGTGCAACCACTACTTCTGTGAGCATTGTGCTCTAAAGGTACCCACATATGCCTTTTCATGTAGATTAATTTTTTTAATATCTTTTTTGTGCTAGCTTAATATCTATTAGTTTTTTTAACATTTGTTGTTGATGCGTTACTTTTGGTTACATACATACAAAGAATATTTTATGCGGACCAACTGTTTTTCAGCTGTAGAAATAGAACATATTTTAACTTTACATTGTCAACTTTTGGTGCCTCATGTCAGTATAGTTTACATTTTATTCTCATTCGAATGTAAAATAACCAACTGCATCTTTTGGTTTTTCAGCATCATGCAAAGAATAAGAAATGCTTTGTATGCAACTAACCCACCCTTGGCATTTTCAATACTGCTCACCAGATAAGTATCCATTGATGCTTTGCTTCAACTCCTGCTGTCACGAACACTTTTATTTCTTTGTTTAGTGTTGTAGTGGAAGATTCACTTGTCTGAATACCTGATTAATCGAAATCATTTCCCTGCTTGAGCTTGGTGGAATTTTGGAATGATGAGCTCTTTAAAATCATTGTTGCTGCAGGCATGTGCGTTAGAATTTAGGTAAGCATTTTTTCTGCGTCATTCCACAACTGACTTATGAGTTGAGTTATTGTATTAAGCAGAGTAAGTTTTAAGTTTTTACATGCAGTTCCAAGAGTTGTCGAAAACAACTGAATGAGTAGACAACTGTAAAACTTGTGATTTATATACAAAATTGGCATTCCTAATATGCCAACAAACCCTATTGCTGCCTTTAACCCATGAAGTAGCATTTCTTCTACCTAGAGATAGCAGTGCAATCCAGTATTAACTTTCCAAGAATCAGCATCCAACTTCACAACCTTCGTAATGGCCTTGAATTCAGCCTGATCAGATCAGAATCCAGGTCTCGATGACACATACTGGTAGGATCTAGGATGTTACTTCAAAGAGTTTAAGAATGTTGGATTGCAGGTAGTTTCAATTGGGTAGGGATGGCTAGTGGAAGCTGTGATTTTTTGTGGTATCCAATTCCAAAGCATAGAAAACATTAATGATTGGTTTTCTTCCTGGAAAAATACAGGTCCTGCATTAAATTAAAAAAAAAAGTGAAATTAGGTAGCAAACCTAAACTTAAACTCAAGAAATAGTAATCTTTTTGTTTCCTTTTTTCCCTCTAAAATTTTCTTTTTTAGCATGAGTTTTTGTTTTCTTGTTTCCCTGTAAAATTTTCAAATGACTGAATTCATAAGAATAAACTATTTTTCTAGTTGATACTTACATTTGTAGTTAGAGAAGGATTCAAATGAGCAAGAACTCAGGGCCGCACGAGGACACTTGTAGGAGAAAGCCTCTAGCGGCAAAGTCTTCATATATGCATGATCACTCTGTCCAATGTGGCTTTTGTCAACCCCAAAGTCATCAGATATCTTTTTACCTGCACCAATCTTCTAAACATAAATTCTGAGCTAATACTCAAAATAGGCTAAATGTCAGAAGGCTTGACAACCTTCCTGGTTTACAGCATCAAGGTGGCTACTAGAGAAAATACTACCTATAAAATGACCAGTGATTGAAAGATAGCATGTCGTCTATTACTTCATCTTTTAATTATGGATTAGTGGCTATATCAGAACACTTAGCACATCAATGTGAATATTGGCTATTTAGTTATGACGCTTTATTTCTATTAGATAGAGAATAAGTTACTGAAAGGATTCATTGGCATTCTAGAGAAGTGAGTATATATAAGTTACTGAATGTATTGCCCTCATGTTTTTGTTTAGTCAAGGTCTATTCTACATGCAAATCAATCATATAGCAATAAAGCTTACAACAAACCATTTGTTTTTGTCTGTGGGAGTGCTGAAGCAAAGAAACAAAAGATGATATGGGATTAAAGTTGAATAAAATAATAAAGGAAATATATCAATCTTTCTCGCCATGGTCAAATCTATAGTTGTTAGGGACAATAAAATACTATCAAAGTTAGTTCGGAATTGTCGAGCTTGATACCTGGAACTGGAAGCTTTGTTATTTTCTTTTCGTTGTTTTTTTCTCTGTAGTGATGTAGCAGTTAATAAAGGAATAAAGCATCTTAGCTTGAGCTTGGTCTGTGAAGATTTTTCTGTGTTAGGAGATGTACTTTCTAGTTTTGGCAGCTAAAGTGGTAGGCGTAGTCATTGTTGTACATGCCATGGCTTATATCAAATACCTGCACGGCAAATAGTTGAGTTGAATACTTGATATTGTTGATGTAATTCCTGGTCTGATAGTCGAAAGTTTTACTGGAGGTTGAGAAGGAGAGTTTGTGTGACCTATCACATGGTAGGAAGTCAGTGTGCCAAAAATGTTATTTTGAGGCATTCCCCAACGCTCAAGTTAGTAAGGTATACCACAAGCAAGTAAATGAGAGAGAGTAAGAAGCAGTTAAAGAGAGTAGAGAGAGTTCAGTAGTGAATCATCTGTCTGGTCTGGTTCTACTTTTTATACCTTTTAGATGATGACGTCGCAAACTGGGTTTTCATGTGTAAGACCTACTATGTGGCTGCTAATATGATCTCTTAGGTATAACAATAATGAAGAGCTTAGAAGATAATAAGATTTTCGTTAAGAATTTCTTTGGGTGAATGATTTTTATTAACCCAAACAAAGCATTAGACTTGCTACAAGTAAACAGTAAGCTATCAAAACGTTACAAATGTCCAAGAAAAATCTAACTTTTGCAATGTAATCAAACTAAGCAACATTAAGGAACCATTCCCCAATTCAGACACATTTTTCTTTTGCTAAGCCAGAAATTATTAATAAAAACAGAGTTACACAATGGGGTGAACAACAGGGGAGCCCCATACCTCTGCAGTAAAACACCACCTTATAGACAGAACAGAAGACAAGCACAATACAACCACACATGCTGCCACTCATCTTAGGTGAGCAGAAGAGAAAGAACTGAGACACAAGTACCGTAACACCAAGCCAAAAACATTCAGACATAATTTCTGTTGTTGAAGAGGAAGAGTGCAACTGAAGACTGCAATCTTGTTATTGAACTAAGCGAAAAGTAACTTCTGATAGTTGAAACAATAGCTTCTATATCTTTAGATGGCCTGCCAAACTTCCTTAGATTGTGCTCCTGCCAAATACAATATACATGAGCATCCCAAGCCAATCTAATTAAGGAAAATAAATGCCGAAGCTTTGCTTTGCTGTTAAGATGATTGACAGCCCAATCTAACTCAAAATGCCAGTCACCCACATGTCTTTTACAAATTAGTAACTTGGAAACTCATGATTGTCATTTATAAAATGAGGTTAGGAATTCAAAGGACATATCCTAGGTTGCAGGCAATTTTTGTTTTCAGTTTTAAAAGCAATGCCAAGTTTAAAAAGGAAATAAGTCGTACAAAGTTGAAACCTTCTTTAATTAAATTTCAAAAGTAATCACTTTAATCAAATATCAATTAGAGCAATTATATATATATATCACATTTATAATGCACGAGAGTATTTAAATAATTTTATTTGTTTAGACAATTAACTACAGTTGAAAGAACTAATAAAAAAACTTTTGAGTGATTAAATATTCTAGAATACTTACCAAATGAATTTGAAACTTGAGTTTTGATGGAGTCACCTAGAAGATCTTCTCCATGTTTTATTCCGATTCCATGTAAACCTATCCATCCATTTGTTTCCCATCTCATTCAACACTGTATATCCAATAGATAACCCAATCACCAAACCACATCCATACCCAATCAATACGATTTTCCAAATAGATATACCATCTACCAATGAATCTTCATCTTCCTTAGGGGGTTGCATTCCAAGACCAACTTCATTGCATTTCTTTGTCAAAGGCGGTCCACACAATCTTGGGTTCCCTTTGTAAGAATCGTTTGGAAATGTACCAAATTGGTAGCTTTGTGGTATGCTTCCCTCAAGTTGGTTGTAAGAGAGATTCAATACTTCAAGAAAAGTTAGGCTTGCAAGCTGTGGAGGAATCTTTCCTGAGAGGTTGTTCTGGGAGAGGTCCAACGACTCAAGCTCAGTTAAGTTTCCAAGTGCTGAAGGGATTGGGCCAAGGAAGCTGTTGTAGGAGAAGTTTAGCGCTTTGAGTGACTTGAGGTTTTGTATTTCCTCCGGTATTCTCCCATGGAAACTATTATTGGAAAGGTCGAGACAAACAAAGATGGTTAAGATTTTCTTGTAAAAAATTTCAAACCCTTTATTCACAATTGTCAGGGAGTCCTGGTAGTACTTGTCTCCAATGTAATCTGGCTTAGCTTTCTTGCCATCAGTCATCGTCTTCATTGCCTTCAAAGATCGAAAAAATCCAATAGATAACTCACCTGAAAAGTTATTGGAAGCAAGGTCCAATATGTGTAACTCTGGAAAAGCATTTTCATCCTCAGAAGTTTTAGCTGGACCATAGAATCTATTTGCTCTTAATACAAGAACCTTTAAAGAAGGCAATTTCTCCAACCAAAAAGGAAATGTGTCTTGTATCATATTTTTTCCAACGTCCAAAACTTCAAGCTTTTTGCAATAGGCTAATGACCTTGGCAACTTTCCTTCCAGTTTATTCCCACCAATTTTGAGTGACCTTAGTTGAGGAGCTTGAAAGAATTCAATTGGCAATTGACCAGAAAAATTATTGAAAGCAATATCTAGTGCATCTAAGTCTTGAAAACAATTTTTCACATGTTTAATTGGACCATAAAGCCTATTTGCTCGCAATACAAGGATCATCAACGCAGGCAATTTTCCCAACCACAAAGGGAATGTGTCATGCAGAGTATTGTTTCCAAGGTTTAAAACTTGGAGCATTGTGCAATTGGCTAATGACCTTGGCAACTTCCCTTCCAATTTATTATCATTGAGTTGAAGCCAATATAATTGCGTCGCTTTTGCAAAATCTGGTATGCTGCCATTGAAATTATTTTTTTGTAGATCCAAAGTGTCGAGAAAACGGATATTGCCCAAGCAACTTGGGATTGGCCCGCTTAATTTGTTAAAGGATGCATTAAAGGTCACAAGTTGACTCAAATTGCAAATAGGTCTTGATAAAGAGCCTTGTGAAGAAGTTAGAGATTGGTTCAGAGAAAATTGGTCCAAAGATGAGAGAGAATTGTTAGAAAGATCCAGATACCGCAAACTTTTCTTCCACACCCAGTTTGGCACTGCACCACTTATTTTGTTATTTGAAAGGACAAGATATTCTAAACTAGTTTGACTTAAAAACTCTGGAAACATACTTAGGTTACAGAATTGTAAAAACAAGAATCTCAACATTGGAAAAGAGGAGTTTGCGTCACCAAAAGGAAACTCTTTTGAAAAATCAATCGCATTGAAAGAAAGGTCTAACCAGAAAAGAGTGGTCTTCCATAACCAATTAGGCACAAAACCATGGATTTGGTTGTTAGAAAGACCTAGAAAAACCAACTTGTCTTGAGTTTTGATGAATTCTGGAAATTCAGTAAGGTTACATGAATTTAGGTCTAGCCACTCTAATCGGGGAAAAGCAAGGCTTGTGATGTTGCTTTCGATTGACAAGCTCGTATTGGAAAGGCCAAGAAACCTTAAGTTTTTGAGTTTGGAGAACATGTCAAGCTTCACGGAACTAAAGCTATTGTAGCCTAAATCCAGTGCTTCAATCAAAGAAGAAGATGCATTAAGAAACTCATCAATTTCACCAAACAATTGATTTCCACTAAGATGCAAGGTCTGCAAAGATGGGAGAGTAAATAAAGAAGAATATATTGATCCAGAGAGGTAGTTTCCCCCCAAATTAAGATATGCAAGATTTGGAACTCCAGATCTGTGAAATGCAGGGATAGAACCACTGAAATTGTTATTGAACAGATCCAGTTCCACAAGATTAGTAAGATTTGCAATTGAAGATGGAATTTGTCCACAGAAATTGCAACCATTAAGATTTAAATTTGACAAGAACTTGAGATTACCAATTGATTCTGGTAATTTTCCACTGAAATTTGTATAAGACATCGTTAAGATCCGTAAAGCATTGTTTAATGGAAATTCTGGCAACTGACCTCCAAGATTGTCATTTTCTGAAATGTCAATGCTTTGGATTTTTGGTAATAAGAAAACTTCTATTGGAAAATGCCCACTCAAATTGCAATTCACTAAACTGAGAGAAACCAAACGAGAGGAAATTTCCAAGAAATTAGGAGGCAAATAAGAGATCGAATTCCCACCAAGGAAAAGTTTGGAAAGAAAAGGAAGTCTTGAGAGTGAAGAACAAAATGGACCTGTCAAACCACAATTCGACAGACTTAGCACATGTAGGTTATGAAGTGCTATGGATGTGGCTTCACACCATTTAGTACTTTGAGTTGAAATGTTCACACTATCCAAGTAGAGCTCTGTAAGAGGTCTCAAATTTAGGATGAATGACTTGAAGTTTGGGTTTTCTAGTTTTAAAGGTTGATGACGGTTGTAAGGAAAATCATCATACCAGAAATTTGGATCAAGAATTTGGTAATTTTGTAGATAGCAAGAATCTTGATTAGATAGATCAAGAGAGACTAACCTTGTTAAGTATGAAATCCCCACAGGAATTTGGCCATGGAAACATGAGTTTGAAAGGTTGAGATGAGTTAAATATGGGAGTTTGTCAAACTCATATTGAAACAGAGTGGAATTAAAATTGTTTCCAGCAAGATTAAGGCGTTGAAGATGATGGAGATTGAAAATGGAGTGAAAGCTGCCTGAAAGATTTTTGTAACTGAGATCAATCCCAATCACATGACCAAGAGCATCGCATGTAATTCCTTTCCAAGAGCAACAATTAGTGTTGAGATCCCAAAGCTCAACTTCGGTAGAGAAAGTAAAATTTGGAGCATAGTAAAGATCACGATGCAATTGCAACAGAGTAGATCTCTGGTCATCAAGGCACTGGTTTTGGAGATCAGTATAAGAAGGGGAAAAAGATAGCACAAGAGATACAAAGCATGAGAAGAAAAACAAGGTAGGAAAAATGAGTGAAATTAGGATATGAGGATTCTTCATGTTTTGTTGGCTCTCTATAAAAAAATGAAGGGAAGATGTGGAGTTTGAAATTTCCATGCATGGTTATCATAACTAGACAAGTCCTTCCACATTAACATACTGTTTAATTGTAGCTTATATATCTCCTAGATATCAAGAGATAGGTTCAAATGCGTTTTTCCAACCACGTGTTTGTACAAATCATGAGTTTGAGCTTTTTCTGTAGAAGTTAAGTCAAAATAGGTGGAAGACAGACAGAAATATTTATTGCTTGTTCATTTTGAATTTTAAAGAATGAATAATAGGTTTGAATGATGATAAGGTTGATAGTTTTGCTTTTGTAAATTAATCTTTGTCGCTATATTTTCCCCTTTCTTCCCACTGTTTATTTCATATTATGCATTCATGCAAAAAAACAAATTAAATAAAAATAATTTTCTCAAGTAATAGTATTACAAGTAGATCGGTAGTAAAGTATTTCTTCACTACTAAAAAATAATAAAAATTTTCACTAAGTTTAACATCTAAAGAGAAGTAAAACTTGCAAAGATTAATGAGTCAACTCAACTTTGTTATTATGAAATTAGATGGAACACTTCTTTTTTTTTTTTTTGAAAATCCTAATTAATAAGTTTGTTTCTTCTTCTTCTTCTTCTTCAATTCAACGTTTGAATCTCCTTTTGTTTCCTTGATCAACTTCCTCAAAAGTATCTATTTCTTTTTTTTTTTTTTTCTAAATATGCATTCAGAGAAAAAAATAATTACTTTAACAATTCTTTCTTTATAATAGTATGCGTTATTCTTTGGTCATGATAAAGTTTATCCTAGCACCATTCGATTAATAATTAAGAAAAAAGGATATCATTTAGTCATATGGATACCATTTGGTGCTTTTTTTTTTGCAAAACTTGTTGTAATATGGCATCACATGTTGTAAAAATATTGCCTACCTAACCTGAAAATCTAAAGCAAAAGTATGAATGAAATGAAACGAAGGCAAAAGATGACAGCATGCAGGAAACATCTAGGCAACAAAGTGAAATTGCTGAAAATGAGTTTCCAAGCATTCAGATTTCGCTTGTATATTGATGTCAAGTCAGAGGAAATAATGGGATCTGAGACAGGAGCTTAGCTTTAGACCGTGCTTCACCTTCCAATCCATTCGATTAGATTTGATTGATTGCTTCTCTCTTGATATTCTGTTTAGGGATAGTGATAGATAGTAAATAATTGAATATTTGATATATTATTTTATATATACTATTTATACTATTTAAAATTAGTTAATTCATTATTTATTGGAATAGTTAATTATCCACTCTTTAAAATTAGTTAATATACTATTTATTGTAATAATTTTATCTTAAATGTAATGGTTGATATAGTTAATAGTTTTATATCTATTATTTTTAATGTATTAGGTGAAGATATTACTTTATGTAATCGTCTTGAAATGTATTTCTAGATTATTGTTTGCAAAATCTTTTTATTAATCGTTGAGAATTCAAAACAACATATTAATAATTTAATATTGAATTTATCATATGTATAGCACTTTTTTATTATTTTTGTTTTTAATATTGTAAATGAATATTGGTTTGAATCATAAGAACTTAGAACATATAGATTCATATTTTATATTTTACAATACTTCAAATAAAAATATTAACCAATATTATTTTTAATGGGAATGACCCTTAATATTAATGAATAAATGAAAGTTACAAATGTGAACATTAGAAATATGAAAGGGACAAAATTATTGCTTTTTCATAGAACAAAAATTAATGGGATTTTCTAATAATGAATTAGTCTTCAATTCATCACGCGTGGATTTTTCTTGTTCTTGCCTCATATATATGTTTCTTGCTTTGCTTTGTCTAAAGTTGTTTCCTTTTCTTTAAAAAATCTTTAGAATTGGTCTAAAGTTGCTTTGTCTAATATCAGAAGCTTCTTTCGTCCTTCCATTATCTACCTCATAACAAATTAAATAAATAAATACATTTCTATAAAGGAATATTAATAATAAAATAATTTTTTTAATTTGAGATTTATCTCAGTTAATTTCAGAAGTGAAGCAAAAACTTGAGAAATGAGAGGTTAAATAATAATTTTACTAGAAAAGAGGGGATCAAATATTATTTTTGGCGGGATAAGGTATTATGCTACAATGGTGAAAAAAAAATTTTGGGCCTAGATATGCCCCTAGTTGATTTATACAATTATGATTACAAGATAGTATTTTACAGGTTTAGAGTTCAAATTCTTACACCTATAACACCTTTTCTCTTCTTAAATTTGGCTTTTTAAAAAAAATTATAATAATTTTTTCTATAAAATATTATATGTAATCTTAGAATTGGTGTTGTTTTATGCTAATTAAAGTTTATAGCCTTTGGAATTGCTTACCGGTAAAGTCATTCAGATGACAAAAATGGAGAATGAACTTAAGCACACTTGGCACTAGTGGAGTCAGAAGAAGAACGTCATTTGGTGCATCTTTGTTTCAATCTCATTGTCGCGCTACATAAGAAATTAATAGTAACTCTTTTTTTAATTGTTCAAAAGGGAATTTAATTTAAATTATTCAAAATTAAATAATAATTGTTCAACTTCAATGTTTAATTAGACTATATATTACCATCTTTACGTAATTATATTGATCTTTTCAATTGTCTTCAATCATCACTTCTAAGTTGTTTTTTTTTTTTTTCAATTCATTTTCTAATTAGTAATTAATTATACTCTCACTATCTCATTTTCTTTATCTATCATTCTCTATTTGGATATTTCAAAATTATCATCTTTGCTTTTCCAACACAAAATTCTATTACTTTTCTATACGAGTATATTCCAAAATCATTTTGATTTTGATTACATTTTTATATTTGAAACCTCAAAATATAAATTTTATATAATAAATTTAAGATTTTAATATAAAATACACTCATAATAAATTGAAATCTAAAATCCCAACAAAATTTAAAAAAATAAAAAGAACATTAGAAATTTTTATCCATAATATCAAATACACTCATACTTTATATTGTTTTAAACTGAATAAATTTTTTAATCAAAAAAAGGAAATTAACCAATGAGATTACATAATTTTCTCACTTTTTAATCCTCCAATTAATTGATGCTTTTGGTTTTTATTTTTTAATAAATGAATTGAAAACAAAAAACAAATAGTAAAAGAAAAAAAAATACAAACCAAATGAAATCTAAATCATATTTTTCAGTTGAATCTCAAGAATGTAGTAATTAATCATCTTAAATAATTAGCAATTATTCACTTGGTGGAATCTTATCCATAAGATTTGAGAAAGTACAATGAAAGAGTCAAGACGTTGATCATAGGATTCAATAGATACTAAATTTTCAATTATTTGAAAATAATAGGATGAAAGAAAAACTTTAGGATTTGAAAATTGTCTTTATTTTTTTTTTTCTAAGTCCTTGAATCAATGGAAATTATACTTTATAGAGATCCGTTTTTTAATGTTAAAGCTTCTAGATATGTATTTCTAATAAGTTATATAAATTACCGATTTTTCATATCCGGATGTAGAGAAAAAAATGATAGTGTATCTAGAATCATCCATCATAAAATTATACTTTATAAAAAAAATTGATTTTTTATTTTGGACTAAAAAAAAATGATAGTGTGAGATTTTTTTATTGGTTTTTAATTTTCTATTTGCTTTATACTTTTAAGTCTTCTCATCATGCAAATGTTTAAGTCTTCTTACCCCAACATTACTCTATGAAAAATAATCTTCTTAGCAATTTGTTTAAGTCAAGTTTGTCATTTAAAAAAGACAAAACAAACAACAATTTTCTCAATTGAAATTGTCTTTTGTCTTTTAGTTAAATTGACATAAGACTGGATTTTAAATATATTAATTGTTATTTTTATATTTTGGTCTTTTTAATAACTTAGACTAAAGCAATTGCCAATATTATTATTTTTGTGAAGTAAATATGAGGCAAAAAGACTAACACATTTGCATGCTTAATGCCAAGACTAAGTATAAAGCAAAGATTAAGACTTCAACCAATACATTACCATAGTTTCTATCATTTTCTTTCTTATTCCACCATTATAAAATCACAATTTCCAAAATAAACAAGTTTAAGAAGTGAGAGAAAGAATGTGTTCTTTAGATTTTTTTTTTCAAACTTTTCAGAAAAAATAAAACACAGATTTTTAATTTGTTGATTTTTTTGGCCAATCAATTTGTTGATTAAACAATTTTTTCTCATTATTTTGTTCCTAATGTACTATTAGATTTCATGGTATGTGCATTTTTTATTGCTTCAATTTTTTATGATTAATATATTTAAAGAGATCCTCTAGTTTAAAATTTCAATGATCCAATAACCATGTAGTCTATTAGTAAAATACTAAACTTTTAGTTTCAATAGTTTAAAGTTCAAATTTTGACAATCTCACATTAAAAAAAAAAAAACAATGTTCTAGTTTCACAAATTTCATGCATACAAGATAATTTTTTATATTTCAATTTCTTCACATACAATTAATAGAGTTTTTAAATTTTATAAATGATATTAGCATCTCATACTTTTGTAACATATTTTCTTTTAACTATTTTTTTCCAAACCAAATTTATCTTTTTTAACTTATCAGAAATGAAAATCCGGTAAGTTATATAACTTATCAAAAATGTATATTCAAAAGATTTTAAAATTAAAACAAGATGGGTAAATAAGTAATATCACTTAGAAAATTAAAAAAAAAAGTAAATGTAGAGAAAAAAAATGATGGTGTATTTAGAATCACCCATCACAAAATTATACTTTATAAAAAAATTGATATTCTAATTTTGGAATCACAAAGAAAATGATAGTATGAGATTTTTTATTGGTGTTTAGTCTTTTCTTTGCTTTATACTTTTAAGTCTTCCCATCATGCAAATATTAAGTTTTCTTTCCCATTATTACTCTGTGAAAAATAATATTCTTAATAATTTGCTTAAGACAAGTTTGTCTTTTAAAAAAGATAAAAAAAACATAGCAATTTTCTCAATGAAGATTGTCTTTTGTCTTCCAGTTAAATTGACAAACTAAAAATGGATTTTAAGTATATTAATTATTATTGTTATATTTTAGTCTTTTTAATGACTTAGATTGGAGCAATTGCTAAGATTATTATTTTTGTAAAGTAAAGATGGGCATAAAAAAACTAACACATTTGCATGCTTGTTGCCAAAACTAAGTATAAAGCAGAGTCTAAGACTTAAACCAATACATTCCTATAGTATCTATCATTTTGTTTCTTATTCCACTATTAAAAAATTACAATTTTCAAAATAGACAAGTTTGATAAGTGAGAATGAATATGTTCTGTAGACTTTTTTTTCAAACTTTTTAGCAACAATAAAACATGAGTTTTTAATTTGTTGATTTTTTTGGCCAATTAATTTGTTGATTAAGCAACTTTTTTTCATGCTTTTGTTCCTAATGTATTATTTGATTTCAGAGTATGCGCATTTTTTTTTAGTTGTTATTGTTAATATATTTTAAAGAGATCCTCTTATTTAAAAATTCAATGAGCCAATAACCATATAATCTGTTAATAAATGCTTAACTCTTAGTTTTAATAGTTTAAAGTTTAAACCCTAGCAACCTCATATTAAAAAAAATCTTCTAATTTAAAAAATTTCTTGTATACAAGATAATTTATATAGAGTTTTTAAATTTTATAAACATTATTAAATCCCGTACTTTCTATAAGATTTTTTTAACTATTTTTTTCAAACCTAAATGTAACATTTTTCAATTTATCGGATATGAAAATCCATTAAGTTATATAACTTAAGAAAGACATATCTAGAAGCTTTAAAATTAAAATGAGATGAGTAGATAAGTAATTTCACTTAAAAGTTTAAAAAAAACAAAAAGAGTGGACATAAAGAAAAATATGATGGTGTATTTAGAATCATCCATCACAAAATTATACTTCATAAAAAAATTGATATTCTAATTTTGGACTCACAAAAAAATGATAGTATGAGATTTTTTTATTGGTATTTAGTCTTTTCTTTACTTTATACTTTTAGGCCTTCCCATCATGCAAATGTCTAAGTCTTTTTGCCCCATCATTACTCTGTAAAGAATAATCTTCTTAGCAATTTACTTAAATCAAGTTTGTCTCTTAAAAAAGATAAAAAAAACATAACAATTTTTTTAATGGTGGTTGTCTTTTGTTTTTTAATTAAATTAGGAGACTAGGAAAGGATTTTAAGTATATTAATTATTATTAGTATATTAATTATTATTGTTATACTTTAGTCTTTTTAATGATTTAGACCGAAGCAATTGTTAAAATTATTATTTTTGTGAAGTAAAGATGGGGGCAAAAAGACTAACACATTTGCGTGTTTGATGCCGAGGCTAAGTATAAAGGAAAGACTATGATTTAGACCAATGCATTCCCATAGTATCTATCATTTTCTTTCTTATTCCATCATTATAAAATCACAATTTTCAAAATAGACAAGTTTGACAAGTGGGAATGAATGTTTCTTTAGATTTTTTTTTTCAAACTTTTCAACAAAAATAAAAGACAAGTTTTAAATTTTTTTTTTTTTGCCAATCAATTTGTTGATTAAGCAACTTCTTTCTCATGCTTTTGTTCCTAATGTACTATTAGATCTCATGGTATGTGCATTTTTTTTATTTTTTAGTTTTTAATTGTTAATATATTTTAAAAAGATTCTCTGATTTAAAATTAAATGAACAAATAACCATGTAGTTTGTTAGTAAAATGTTGAGCTCTTAATTTCAATAGTTTAAAATTTAAATCCTAATAACCTCACATACAAAAAAAAAGGATAATTTTCTAATTTCAAAAATTTCATGTATACGAGATAATTTATATATATATATGGATTTCATCATGTATGATTAATAAAGATTTTAAATTTTATAAATGGTATTAGAATCTCATATTTTATGCAGGATATTTTCTCTTAACTATTTTTTTTGCAAACCTAAATGTAACTTTTAACTTACCATATATGAAAATCCAATAAATTTTATCTAGATGCTTTAAAATTAAAATGAGATAGGTAAATAAGTAATTTTACTTAAAAATTAAAAAAAAATGATATAGAGAAAAAAATGATGATATATTTAGAATCACCCATCACCAAATTATACTTTATAAAAAAAATTGACATTTTAATTTTGGACTCACAAAGAAAATGATAGTATGAGATCTTTTTATTGGTATTTAAGCTTTTCTTTGTTTTATACTTTTAAATCTTCCCATCATGCAAATGTCTAAGTCTTCTTGCCGCATCATTACTATGTGAAAATAATGTTCTTATCAATTTGCTTAAGTCAAGTCTGCCTTTTAAAAAAGACAAAAAAAAAATAATTTTCTCAATGAAAGTTATCTTTTGTCTTCTAGTTAAATTGGCACACAAGGAATGGATTTTAAGTATATTAATTATTATTGTTATATTTTAGTCTTTTTAATGACTTAGACTGAAGCAACTACTAAGATTATTTTTGTGAAGTAAAGATGGGGGCAAAAAGATTGACACATTTGCATGCTTGATGCCAAAACTAAGTGTAGAGCAAAGACTAACACTTGGACCAATACATTCCCATAGTATCTATCATTTTCTTTCTTATTCCACCATTATAAAATCACAATTTTCAAAATAGACAAGTTTGAAAAGTGAGAATGAATATATTTTGTAGATTTTTTTTCAAACCTTTCAGAAAAAATAAAACAAAGGTTTTTAATTTGTTGATTTTTTTTTACCAATCAATTTATTGATTAAGCAACTTCTTTATCATGCTTTTGTTCCTAATGTGCTATTAAATTTCATGGTATGTGCATTTTTTTAGTTTTTTATTATTAATATATTTTAAAGAGATCCTCTGATTTAAAAATTCAATAAGCTAATAACCATATAGTTTATTAGTAAAATGCTAAACTCTTAGTTTCAATAGTTTAAAATTCAAATCCTGACAATCTCACTATAAAAAAAATTAAAAAAGAAAGACAATCTTCAAATGAAAAAAATTTAATGTATACAAGATAATTTATGTATATATTTTAATTTCTTCACATATGATTAATAGAGTTTTTAAATTTTATAAATAGTATTAAAATCTCATACTTTTTATAAGATATTTTCTCTTAACTATTTTTTCTCAAACCTAAATGTAAGTTTTTCTAACTTACTAGATATGAAAATTCTATAAGTTACATAACTAATCAGAAATGCATATTTAGAAGTTTTAAAATTAAAACAAGATGAGTAAATAAGTAATTTCACTTAAAAATTTTTTAAAAAAGGTGGATGTAGAGAAAAAATGATGGTATATTTAGAATCACCCACCACAAAATTATACTTTACAAACAAAATTGATATTCTAATTTTGGACTAACAAAGAAAATGATAGTATGAGATTTTTTATATTGGTATTTAGTCTTTTCTTTACTTTATATTTTTAAGTCTTCCCATCATGCAAATGTCTAAGTCTTCTTGCCCCATCATTACTTTGTGAAAAATAATCTTCTTAGCAGTTTGCTTAAGTCAAGTCTATCTTTTAAAAAAACAAAAAAAAAAGGCAATTTTCTCAATGATGGGTGTCTTTTGTCTTCCAATTAAATTGGAAGATCGGGAATGGATTTTAATTATATTAATTAATATTGTTATATTTTAGTCTTTTCAATAACTTAGACCGAAGCGATTGCTAACATCATTACTTTTTTGAAGTAAAAATGGGGGTGAAAACATTGACACATTTGCATGATTGATGCCAAGACTATGATTTAAACCCATGCATTCTGATGGGATCTATCTTTTTCTTTCTCATTCCACCATTATAAAATTTCAATTTCCAAAATAGACAAGTTTGAGAAATGGGAGTGAATGTATTCTTTAGATTTTTTTTCAAACTTTTTAGCAAAAATAAAAGATAGGTTTTTAATTTGTTGATTTTTTTTTCTAATCAATTTGTTAATTAAGCAACTTCTTTCTCATGCTTTTGTTCCTAATGTACTACTAGATTTCATGGTATGTGCATTTTTTTATTTTTTAGTTTTTTATTATTAATATAATTTAAAGAGGTTCTTTGATTTAAAATTAAATGAGCAAATAACCATGTAGTTTGTTAGTAAAATGTAGAACTCTTAATTTCAATAGTTTAAAGTTCAAATCCTAATAACCTCACATACAAATAAAAGGACAATTTTCTATTTTCACAAATTTCATGTATACGAGATAATTTATATATATATATATATATTTCAATTTCATCATATATGATTAATAGAGATTTTAAATTTTATAAATGGTATTAGAATCTCATACTTTATGGAAGATATTTTCTCTTAATTATTTTTTTTCCAAACCTAAATGTAACTTTTTTTTAACTTCCCGGATATGAAAATCTAATAAGTTATATCTAGATGCTTTAAAATTAAAATGAAATGGGTAAATAAGTAATTTCACTTAAAAATTAAAAAAAAATTGATATAGGGAAAAATTATGGTATATTTAGAATCACCCATCACAAAATAATACTTTATAAAAAAAATTAATATTTTAATTTTGGACTCACAAAAAAAAATGATAGTATGAGATCTTTTTATTGGTATTTAATTTTTTCTTTGTTTTATACTTTTAAGTCTTCCCATCATGCAAATGTCTAAGTCTTCTTGCCCCATCATTACTTTGTGAAAATAATTTTCTTAGCAATTTGCTTAAGTCAAGTCTACTTTTAAAAAAGACAAAAAAGCAAAAAACAACAATTTTCTCAATGAAAGTTGTCTTTTGGCTTCTAGTTAAATTGACACACAAGGGATGGATTTTAAGTATATTAATTATTATTGTTTATATTTTAGTCTTTTTAATGACTTAGACTGAAGCAACTGCTAGGATTATTTTTGTGAAGTAAAGATGGGGGCAAAAATATTGACACATTTGTATGCTTGATGCCAAAACTAAGTATAGAGCAAAGACTAACACTTGGACCAATACATTCCCATAATATCTATCATTTTCTTTCTTATTCCACCATTATAAAATCATAATTTTCAAAATAGACAAGTTTGAGAAGTGAGAACGAATATATTATGTAGATTTTCTTTTCAAACCTTTCAACAAAAATAAAACACAGATTTTAAATTTGTTGATTTTTTTTTTGCCAATTAATTTGTTGATTAAGCAACTTCTTTCTCATGTTTTTGATCCTAATGTACTATTAGATTTTATGGTATGTGCATTTTTTTGGTTTTTTATTGTTAATACATTTTAAAGATATCCTTTAATTTAAAAATTCAATAAGTTAATAACCATATAGTCTATTAGTAAAATGCTAAATTCTTAGTTTTAGTAGTTTAAAATTCAAATCTTGACGATCTTGCTAAAAAAATTTTTAAAAAAAGACAATCTTCAAACGAAAAAATTTCATGTATACAAAATAATTTATATGTATTTAATTTCATCACATATGATTAATAGAAATTTAAAATTTTATAAACAGAATTAAAATCTCATACTTTTTATAAGATATTTTCTCTTAACTATTTTTTTTCAAACTTGAATGTAACTTTTTCTAATTTACCGGATATGAAAAATTTGTAAGTTATATAACTTATCAAAAATGCATATTTAAAAGTTTTAAAATTAACACAAAATGAGTGAATAAGTAATTTCACTTAAAAAATTTTTGAACAAGGTGGATGTAGAGAAAAAATGATGGTTTAGAATTACCCATCACAAAATTATACTTTACAAAAAAATTGATATTCTAATTTTGGATTAACAAAGAAAATGATAGTATGAGATTTTTTTTATTGGTATTTAGTCTTGTCTTTACTTTATACTTTTAAGTCTTCCCATCATGCAAATGTCTAAGTCTTCTTGCCCCATCATTACTCTGTGAAAAATAATTTTTTTTAGCAGTTTGTTTAAGTAAGTCTATCTTTTAAAAAAAGACAAAAATAACAATTTTCTCAGTAATGGTTGTCTTTTGTCTTCCAATTAAATTGGCAGACTAAGAATAGTAAGTATATTAATTAATATTGTTATATTTTAGCCTTTTCAATGATTTAGATTGAAGCAATTGCTAACATCATTTTTTTTTTTTGAAGTAAAAATGGAAGCAATGCCAAGACTAAGTATGAAGCAAGGACTATGATTTAGACCCATGCATTCATAGGATCTATCTTTTTCTTTCTTATTCCACCATTACAAAATCACAATTTCCAAAATAGACAAGTTTGAGAAGTGGGAATGAATGTGTTCTTTAGATTTTTTTTTCAAACTATTGAACAAAAATAAGAAACAAGTTTTTAATTCGTTGATTTTTTTGGCCAATCAATTTGTTGATTAAGCAACTTGTTTCGCGTGCTTTTGTTCTTAGTGTACTATTAGATTTCATTGTATATGCATCTTTTTAGTTTTTTATTGCTAATATATTTTAAAGAGATCCTTTGATTTAAAAATTCAATAAGTCAATAATCATGTAATTTGTTAGTAAAATACAGAACTCTTAGTTTCAATATTTTAAGTCTAAATCCTAACAACCTCACATAATAAAAAAAAAAGACAATATTCTTCTTTTGCAAATTTCATATATATGAAATAATTTTTATATATTTTGATTTCTTCACATATGTTTAATAGAACTTTTAAATTTTATAAACAATATTAAAAAATTATCACATATCTTAATATTTTTTAATATAATTTTTTAATATTTTTGTAAAAGGGTTTGTGACAGCCCTCTGACTTGTATAATCTAAAAACTCCAGTAACTGATTGCTTTTTCCAAGTTATATGGTTCAACAAATACTAACCAAGTCAATTAATAATTTAATTGTTTGACAAATTTGAAGGTAAAATGAATGAAAATTTTGCAACCAATAAGGAAAATGCTTTTATTCCCATAAAGAAACCAGATGAAATAGATTGAGTTGAAGAATGAACTATTTTGGGGCAAGATATCAGTAGCATCTGGATTTCTTAAGCATCATAACATCAAGAAAATCTGACTAGAACACCTTTACATTATGGCAAAATTTCAAAGAAAAATCGCTATCTTCTCAATTTCATTCCTTCTCTCTCTTCCCCAAAATTACAAATTATCTACATCAAGTTGCATATTTACATAAGATGTTGGTATATATCTTTCCAAAAAAAAAAAAAAAAAAGTAGAACGAAGTCAAAAAATAAAACCAACGCTGAAACCTTAAAAAGTCGGTATATTTCCACCTCTATGTTGTTTGACAGTGTTCAATGTCCAATATTATTAACGTCAGCACCACCTCTGTATTTCATCCTTCAAAAATCTGAAAATCTTTAGATAAGTAGGCTTCAAGTGAATCTATTAGCCATCATTTGCATCAACAGACCTAAGATTCACTGATGTTGTTAGCTGCCATATTCAAAGCAAACTCGATACATACTGGCATTTCTAGAACACGGTCAAGAAGTCTGGTAAGTTCCCTATGAACATGAATAAAACGTATATATTTTACTAGAAAGGAAAACCAAAAGGTAAAAAATATATATATCATAACTGATGTAAACAGAAAAAATAATTAAAATATAATATCAATTATAACACAATTAGTATACATAGAAGTAGAATCATGTTGTTAATCATAAAAAATTTACATATTTTGTGTATAACTCTTCACAATTTTATTGCTTATGGAAATGCAATTTTTGCTTTTTTACTTTCGGAAGCAAAAAGCAAATAGCAAAAACCCAATCAAACAGACTCTAAATAAGGCAAAACAACTATGAACTTCATATGGTTTGCTAATGCATCAATTTTGCACAAGTAATTTTATGTTCTTGGTGGTTCCCTTTTTAGTTTTATTTGTTTCTGGTCATTAAGTTATACTCTAATTTTATTGAATTTAACTTTTAGAATTTTTTTAGAAATGATTTATGTATGCACAGTACTTGAAATTTACATTTTATTTCGCAATTACACAATTTTTTATAGAAACATCCTATGTAGCATATTTTTTAAACCTATGTTTATGTATACCATATACAGACATACATACATCCATATACACTAATATAAGTGCAATTTTTATCTCTCCCAAACCCCCTCTCCCTCTAAAAAAGGGGGTAAAACAAGACTTACACAAGAAATCAAAACTTTAATAAAACTTTAACACTTGAAAGTTGAACCTAAAAATCAGCAGCTTGAACATGGTGTTAAGTATGCTTGTAATCCAATATAACAACCAACGCTCTAAAATGCAATTTCAAAGGCTAAAGAGGAAGGAGAGGAATAGTGGGGGCAAAGGTAAAATGGGCAAGAAGAAGATCAAATTCTACCATAAGCAAACCGATAAAATACTGAGACCTAGGAGGTGAACAAAGACAGGGCAAAAGATCTTTGCAGAATATGGATGCCACAAAGAAAAGATCAGAATTTAAACACCTTTTCAGATAAACATTCAATTCCCAACTTGCATCAAGAACCTTTTAGGTCATATATTAATTCATTTTGAAAACAGAAAACACAGACGGAGCTTATCTAGACCAAGATACTTGAAAGCAAAGAAATGCAAATCCCAAAAACTCGCTCCATTCAATTGTTGGAAAATGCAAAATATACAATTAAACAAATGATGATTGCAAGCTAGAACTCCATAAAAGGTAACACTTTCCAACCAACTATTTCATTTTATTTTTATTTCCCTTTTCCAACCACCCTCCCATTCTTCCCCATAATAACAAGAGATTCAAACTGCAATAATCATTCTTTTGCAGCAAATTTAAAAGCTAGCAATTGAATGACAGATTGACGATTGTGTACAGTAATAGTCAAAGAAAATACTACTTGGCAATCCTCAATATTCCTTTTCACATAGTAGTTCAATTCAAATCATAAAATAAATTGAAATATGGATAAAAACAGAACAAAACTAACATACAATAAAGCCTGAGAAACACAAATAAGGAAATAAAAAAGTTATGCTTAGCTAAAAATAGAATCTTTCTACACAGTGAAAGCCTAAAAAAGATTATAGAACAAAGAAATTAAAAAAAAGAAAAATCAAACACTCTGCCTTTGCCAATGTGGGGATTTCAAAAATTAGCTGCAATTGCTCCAGCTCTCGAATTACAGTGCCACTGTAAAAAAAAGGAGACAAAATCAACTAAAAAAAGACCCATATTTTACAGTAAAAAAAAAAAGAATTTTTTGAGATTGAAAATAAAACTGGGCATGAGGAAATTTTTACCTGGACAAAGAAAAAAAAAAGAGGGGGAAAATTTGATTAAAACCACCTAACTTAAAAACCTTTTGACAACATTTTTTTAATTTTGCTTTTCTCAGTTAATTGTTTGTGTACCTTACTTCAACCAGTTTATGATTCGAAAAAATTGCCCATTTTGTGTATTTGTGGAAAAAGTCAAAGGGAAGCTGAATTTCGGTATTAATGAACCCCGCTCATGTAAGATAAAACCGGGTCTTTTGACCCAATTGGCCTATCAATATCAATCCGGTAACCAATTTTGCATTTTTTGGTTGATTATTAATTTTATTTATATGTATGAATTTTTTTTTTACAATTTTTTTGAAAAACAAATATTATTAAAGCTTTAAATTCTTATTTTTGTTTTCAAGGTATTAGTTTTTCTTTCCTTTATGATTGCGTCTTCATAGTTGTTGTTTGATCATTGAAAGAGGATTTTTTATTAATTAAATTGTGTTTAGAAATTTGAATTTAAAAGAAAAGGATATAAATTTAAAATGTTAATATAAATTTTGAAAAAGAGTTAAAATAAAATATGATTATACTTAAATTCATGATTTCTTTTTTATATATAAACGTTTGCCATCTATTATGCATTATGTACCTAAATAAAAATTTTATTTTTTTATAATGGAAAGAGTAATAAGTATTATTTAGATTTCACTTTTTTTTAATAACAATTTGAATGAAAATAAAATTAATTTAGATGAAATTAAAAATAGCAATAAAAATAAAATTAATTATTATAATAATAAAATTGAATACAATAATAATAAAATTAAAATCAATTATTAAATATATATATTAAATAAAAACAAAAAACAAAGGTGACGATGAATCCATATTTGGGCTTAAATTTTATGACACCGAGTATGCTATGAAATCCATAAGGGCCAGAAATGATAGGAAGTTAAGTATGCATTAGATTATTTAAGCAGGCATTAGATTATTTTTAACCCAACATGACATACTATTACTTTTTATTTTTTCAGTTTTTAAGTATTGAACAATTTGAATATGCATCAATATTGTAGTAATTCCATTTTATCTCAAAAATTTTTTAAAGATTTTTTTTCATATTCCTTGAGTTTTGAATTTTAATTTGATTGTAAAATTGTATAATTGGGGTTTTAATTGTAAAATGGAACTTTAGGTTCAAAATTAAAAGTCTGAAAATGTTTTCAATTTATTTTTATGATTTTATTTTTATTTTTGGTTTTTAGTTTTAATTTTACTTTTTTATATTATTCTCGATTTTTTTTTTGCTATTTGAAAAAAAAAAAAAGAGAAAGTCAGAAATACAAAAACGTGGGATTTTTCAGAAACCTGTAGATTTGGTTTTAGATCTTTCAAATTTAATAATTAACTGCTTACGGAAATTCTTGGCCCCCAATTCATGCAAAAAAGAAAAGATTACAAAGAGAATAAAATTTGAAGAGAAATCCTTTAATGCTTATATAAAGAACTCTAATCTGTAATCAATGCACATGCACCAATGCACATGCACCAAGCACTAAGTAAATAGTATAGTACGCAATATAACAGCTCAAGCAAAAATTTCTGTTCTTAGTTTGAATTTTTGGTGTTCTTGAAGAGTTGTTTTGATTTTTGGATAGTTTTGGAGATTTGGTTTGATTTCTGGGTTGGTTTAATTCTTTTGGGTTCTGGGTTTTTCTGGGAAAATTTGGGTTTTCTGGCGGGAATTCTAGAGAGAGGGACGAGAAAATTTAGCCAGAGAGAGAAGCAGCAAATGACGCCGTTTTGGCACCCAGGATCCGCGCCTAGACCCGAAGCAGATCTGCGGGTCGACCGGCTTAGACCTGACCCAAATCGCAGGTTTTCCTTTACCTGGTTACTGTGATTACGCAGATTCATGTAAGTTTATGCATGATCGTGGAGATTACAAGCCGGGATGGCAGTTAGAGAAGGACCAGGAAGAAGCAGAGAAAGCAAGGAAGAGAAATCTGGCTTTGGGTGGCGATTATGATGATGATGAGGCAGGGGTACGCCAGAGTGATGATGACAATGACGATTCATTGCCCTTTAAAATCATTTCCCTTGTCTGAATAACTTATTAAACAAAATCATTTCCCTGCTTGAGCTTGGGGGAATTTTGGATTATGCAGTGATGAGCTCTTTAAAATCATTGTTGCTGCAGGCATGTGCATTAGTTTTTAGGAAAGCATTTTTTCTGCGTCATTCCACAACTGACTTACGAGTTGAGTGATAGTATTAAGCAGTGTAAGAATTAGGTTTTTACATGAACTTCTAAAAGTTGTCGAAAACAACTGAATGAGTAGACAATTGTAAAACTTGTAATGTATATACAAATTGGTGTTCCTAAGATTCCAACAAATCCTATTGTTGCCTTTTACCCATGAAGTAGCATTTCTTCTACCTAGAGATAGCGGTGCAATCCAGTATTAATTTTCCAAGAATCAGCATCCAACTTCACAACCTTCATAACGGCCAAGAATTCAGCTTGATCAGATCAGAATCCAGGTATCGATGACACATACTGGTAGGATCTAGGATGTTACTTCAAAGAGTTTAAGAATGTTGGATTGCAGGTAGTTTCAATTGGGTAGGGACGGCTAATGGAAGCTGTGATTTTTTGTGCTATCCAAGTCCAAAGCATAGAAAACATTAATGATCATTTTTCTTCCCGGAAAAATACGGTTCCTGCATTCAAGACAAACAAAAAAAAATGAAATTAGATAGCAAACCTAAACTTAAACTCAAGAAATAGTAATCTTTAGCTCTTAGCAATCGTATAGACTTCAATTTTTTAACATAACCTTTTGTTTCCTTTTTTCCCTCTAGAATTTTCTTTTTTAGCATGAGTTTTTGCTTTCTTTTTTCCCCGTAAAATTTTGAAATGACCGAATTCATGAGAATAAAATAGTTTTCTTGTTGATACTTACATTACTATTTAGAGATGGATTCAAAAGAGCAAGAACTTAGGGCTGCATGAGAAGGCCAGTTGTAGGAGAAAGCCTCTAGCGGCAAAGTCTTGATATCATTTTCAACATACGTATAAAATATGTTGCTGTCATTATTTCTTTTAAATGAAGTCTTTAAAAGATAAAAAATTGACAAGTATGATATTTAAATGATTTAATAATTAAATGGGAGCTTGAATGATCCAAAAGATTACAAATTGTTGATTTCATATAAAACTGTTTTAGTATAAAGAAAGACGATTAATTGATCATTTACCATTTATTATTGAAGTAATTAAGGGTGATGAAAGGTAAGCCTTCGGATCCCAGAACAAATAGTATATCACATAGCAATTGTCGTTCAGTGTTGATCCGTTTCCATCAACAATAATGCATGCGTATTCTTTTCCTTTACAAGAAAAAAAGGGCATGCAGCTGTCATTAGAGTTGGGTTTGGCTGCCAGCTATTGAAACTCTATCTTCACTTCCATGAAGTTTCATGAGAGCAATCCAAGAAGGAAAAAAAAAAATACAAAATAGCAACATCATGCACTAAATCAAATATTGAGATTAGAGTAGGAAATAGGAGAAAATGCCATACTCATACTTTTTGAATCATGTGACTTCTAATTTATATAATTAATGTTATAAAGAATGAAAGAAGGAGAGGGTGCTCACGTGCCACCCCTCCCTTTCTCCAAAATTTTATTTTTTCTTTATTTTTTAAATTTTTTAAATTTACTTTTTATTTAATTTTTTTATGAAATAAATTTTGTAAAAAAAGTCAATAGAAATAAAAATAATAAAATAATATATATTTGATTGATTTTAATTCGCATCAATCTATATAGGTGCATTCTTTTTAAATCAAGATTGGATCAATCTTTTTTTTTTAAATAGAGTTGAGTTGAAAATGAATTTAAAGTGTTTTACTTCGTCTTGTTGTTCACATGATATCTCTATCTTTTTTTTTTTATTATTTTTTAAAACTTTTGATTTTTGGGGTTTCCCTTTTCTTTTAATTTTTTAATTTTTAATTTTTTATCAGATAAATTTATAATAAAAAAGTTAATTGAAATAGAAACAACAAAATAACCTGTACATGATAGGTTTCAATTGGTCCCAATTCAATTGGTTTACATTCTTTTAATTCAAAATAATTGGTTCGAACTTTTTTTTAAATCAAGCTTGAGAAACAATAAGATTTTTAGTGTTATGCTTTAGCTTAGGTATGTATAAATATATATATATATTATTTATTCATTCTATATTTATATATGTATTTTTATTGAAAATATATTATTTAATATTTTAATTTAATAAATTTATTTGTCACCCCATTTGGTTGTTTTGGTCATTTTCATTTTTTAAAATTTTTTTATGAGATAAATGTTATAAAGAAAAAAGTCAATAGATGTAAAAATAACAAAACAACTTATATTTGATAGGCTTCGGTTTATCACAATCCAATCAATATATATATATATATATATATATATATATTTAAATAAAGATTGAGTTAAGTTTTATTTCTTTAAATAATTTAGGTTGAGTTGAAATTAGGTTTGATATATTTTGTCTTGACCCTCCTTTGGATATATAAAAGAATATATTTTATTATTTATTATATTTATATTTATATATATTGTATTAATAAAAATATTATTTAATATCATAATTTAATAAAAAAATTATATTTATATAATTAAGTTATAATTAATATGAAAAAAAATATATATATATATATACTTACATTTGTCTATATATTATCATCTATTAAAATTTAATATAAAAATTTTACTTCACTTACATTTAAGATATAATTTAAAAAATAAAAAATAATCTATTGAAAAATCACGGATCTAATTCTAATGAAAGTACGATTATAGAAAAGAAAAATAAAGCTTCTTCACTCTTTGGAAATTTCAATAAATTCGATGGTTTCAACTTACAATCATAATTGAAGGTTAAAGTGATTCGATTTCACGAGTATTTTTGGCCGTAAATTTCCATTACCCAAACTTTCATATGTTAGTGCAATATGCACCATGCAAAGATATCCTCTTTCTCTCTCTCTTTATGCCGTAATGTATTTTTATTTTAAGTGTTTACTTATAATATATTTTAAAAATTATAAATATAATTTTAAAATAATATATTGTTATGTTATTACAATTATTCAAAGTTCTTATATTTAAAAAAATTATAATTACATTATTATTAATATTATCAAATATATAATTATATAATAATTAAATAATCATTCAATCAAGAATAACTGTTAATACTATTAAATTTATTTCGACAAATTTATAAATTTTTTTGACAAAAATTATCTTAAGAGAAAAATTTTAAAGATGACTATAGAAAAAGTTTCTTTTAAAATATATATATTTTTTATTTTCTGATACTTGAAGTGTTTATGAACACTGTGTCCAACTTTTGCATCCGACACTGTATACAAAAAAACAATTGCTACCCATATATAGGATGATGTTGGTGTCGGCATATCCAAGAATTCTTCCTTTGTTAGATCAAAATCAGTGATGCACTCATGTTTTTGTTTTGAACCATTTACAATTCCTTAATAATATGATTTTAATACATCTTAAATTACAATATGAATAAAACTAAATTATTAAATCACATAAAATAATAAATAAAATTAATAATTTTCATTGATCCCATTCCTTATTTTGTATGGCTTGCATAGATTATAACAAAATGTTAAATATGATACTAAAATTTTTAAAAATTTTAATGTGATACTTGAACTAAATCATGTTAAAAATAAAATTAAATTAATTAATAAATTTATAATTTAAATATCAAATTAAAAAATTTTAAAATTTAAATATAATATTAAATATTTTATTATAATTTAAAATTATTCATAATATTAATTTTTCATAATATTTTTATGGGTATGCTTCTTACGCTACAGCTTTATATGAAAGGATCTTTTTCCGCCGTTAAAAAGTTGGGTGTGAACTAAATTTTTTGTGGCGAAAGATTAATTTTACGTTGATGAAAATATTAGAGACGATGCCTTAAAGGGGCAGTATCTTTTTTTATTTTTCTAATTATTTTCTGATTCTACCTTATTTTCCCCTATTTTTTATGAAAATTCTTCAAAAATTAATTATGGATGATGTTAGATCCATCAATCAAACCAATCAGACAGGTTAAAATAATAATTAGAGGTTTTGGTTGTTGGTCCGATTTAAAACATTGTGTCTAGCAAGTTGGACCGATAAGAAATTCGTTTGATTATTTTTATTAATATTTAGTATTATTATTTTTCAAAAGTTAATCTAAATTTAAATTGATTTTTTTAATTTGAATTAATTTGAAATGAATTTTATTGATTTAATTTAATTTATTGATATTTAAAATTTATTTACTATTACTTTCATATTATTTTTTAAAGGGAATGATTAATTTATATCACTATAAAATTTTTTAATTTTATATTTTTTTAATTATTGATTTTAATTGATTTAAAAAATGAGATTAAATTATTTATTTATCTATTTAATCTTTGAACAATTGAAATTAATGATTAAAAAAATCTAAAATTTTTTTGATGTAACTTGATCTCTTTATTTTAAAATAAAAAATATTTTTATTTTATAAAATAATAAAATTTATATAAAAATTACTAAAAATAAAATTAAGTTCGATTGAAAAATTTTTAATTTAATAAATAAAAAATCATTTGAATCAAATTAAAATATTTAATATTTGATCTGAATCAAATAAAAAAATTTTATTATAATTTTTAATCGATTTTTTATTTCTCAATTCTTTGAAAAGGTTTTCGGTTTCTTTATTTTGTTTCCTCAGCCTTGCTGGCAGGAGCTATGCTCCAACAAAAATATGTTATATATTTTGATAAAAATTTGAAATTAACTAATACTTAGGTTGCTGGGGTCGAACGCGCGTCCCATGAGTAAAGTTTTTTTTTTTTTTTTTTTTAACATAATTAGCATATTTTTAATTTTTTCGTGCCTTTCAAACGAATCAGGCCCAAACTGACTAATCCTTGTTTCTTCTCTTCACAGAATCCAGTACTCTGAAACAGAAAACCAAGGCTTTATGGCAGTTGTTTCAACTGCTCATTTAACTGTCTCCCTTTTTCACCGCATAAATGGTTTCAAACGGTTCACTTTTTTCTTACCCTTTTCTTCATCTTCTGTTGCTGCTTCTCTGTCTACTATGAAAGTGGAGACAACCAGTGGCTTCCTCAGTGCTAGAGCTTGGTGGAATCAGAATGGCTAAAGATGGCAACAAATTGCTCTTTTTATGAACTTGGGCTTTGCTGTTATATGATTTTATTGACTTTTCCATGAACTGAGCCATTTCAGTATTTGCAGATATAGCATTTTGACTATGACTAGTAAATTGTTAAGAGTAATGGGTATTTTACCCCGTGTTTAAATCTGGGTTGGCAAAGGTTAATTGCATTTATGCGTTGGTGCTTTTTTAAATACGCCCTTTGTGTTGTGGGTGTTCAAGTTGTATTTGATAAGAAAGTTGGATTTATGGTGTTTTGGTTTGATATGTTTTGTAATGGAATATATTTATAAGATGGTTAGTCTAGGTAGATCACACCTTTCTTGGAGTATCATGAATTGATTGAAAGTGTCAGCAATTGAAATCTGTTGTTGAGGTTTTTTGGTTTGAAAATTGGCATGGTATATGCTTTGATATTTTGTTATTGGTGAAATTTGATTCATCACTTTCTGTGCTTTCATAATTTATGAATGATTTAGTATTGTTTGGATGGCGGGATTTGTAGATGTGGTGAGGGACGATCCAACAAACAATGTTCCAGACACAATTTTTTCAAAACTGGGAATGCAGCTCCACAGAAGGAATAAACACCCTCTTGGGATTCTGAAGAATGGAATCTATGACTATTTCGATCACATTTGATTTCTAAGTGTTGGAATGGTGAACTCAGTATTTGACAAAGGATGATCTCTTCTTGTTCGGTAATTTGATTAGTATAAAAAATTTAATTCCTTCACTTTCTTACATCAATAGAAATTTATGATTTGGGTAAAAAATTGAGCATTTAGCCTTTCATGAGAGAAAGCTTGATGTTATCTATGGAAATTTAGTTATGACACTAGTTAGTGTGTTAATCTTGTATCATTCATTACCTTAATTAATAGTAATAAGGATTTTGTCTCACTTAGTTTAAAACCTTCTTTCAAGTGATTGAAGCAGCAGTCGTAAACGATTTGAAGTTCATCTTGCTTGAGGCAAGTAACCTATAAAACCTTTGCTTTTGTCTCTGTTAAGATGACAGATTCAAGCGAGCCCGCAGTATCCAGGAAAAGAACCTCAGCAATTTGAAACAGAACCTCAACAATCTGAACAAGGTAAAATTTGTTCCCTTTTTTATTCTTTTTTAAAGGTGTATATGTATATTTACTTGTATAGCTAGCTCTTTGATTTTTCAGTCTGCAATTTCTTTAGGAAGCCAACAAAGGGCAAAAACATGAGGAAAAGGACAATAAATGAAGATGAAGTTGAAGATGAAGACGCCGGAAATGGGACATCTCTGTTGCACAATCAGAAGAAGGCTTTGAAGCCTGACATTATGTTATGCTTTTCAACTGGATCCTCCAGGAGTGCTGCTCCCACTGAATCAAATACAGAATCTGACAAACTGATTTTTCAATTTGAGTCAGAAATTCAAGTTCAAAATGATAGCAGAGCTACAGCTACCTTAGAAACTGAGACTGAGTTTACAAAAGATGCTCATGCTACGTGAAAAAGTTCTTAAATGAGCAAAGGAGGCTTTGAAGGGGAAAAACACTAGCTCTGGGGGAGAGAAGTTGTATAAAGGAATGCATGGCTATGTGGATCATAAGGCTGGGTTTCGAAGAGAGCAAACAGTTGCCAGTGAGAAAGCTGGTGGATCACATGGACCTCTTAGGGCTTCTGCCTACATCAGGGTTTCAGCAAGATTTGATTATCAGCCTTAAATCTGTAAAGACTACAAAGAAACTGGTTACTGTGGTTACAGAGATTCATGTAAGTTTATGCATGATCGTGGAGATTACAAGTCTGGATGGCAGTTAGAGAAGGACTGGGAAGAAGCAGAAAAAGCAAGGAAGAGAAATCTGGCTTTGGGTGGCGATGATGATGATGAGGCAGGGGTAGACCAGAGTGATGATGACAATGATGATTCGTTGCCCTTTGCATGTTTTATTTGCCTGCAGCCTTTTGTGGATCCTGTTGTGACTAAGTGCAAGCACTACTTCTGCGAGCATTGTGCTTTAAAGGTACCCACATATGCCTTTTCATGTAGATTAATTTTTTTAATGTCCTTTTTGTGCTAGGTTAATATCTACTAGATTTTGTTACATTTGTTGTTAATGCATTGCTTAGGTGCAAAACTTTTTTGGTTACTTGCATACAAAGAAAATTGTATGTGGACCAACTGTTTTTCAGCTATAGAAAGAGGACATATTTTAACTTTACATCGTCAACTTTTGGTGCCTCATGTCTGTATAGTTTACATTTTTATTCTCATTCCAATGTAAAATAACCAACTGCATCTTTTGGTTGTTCAGCATCATGCAAAGAATAAGGAATGCTTTGTATGCAACTAACCCACCCTTGGCATTTTCAATACTGCTTATGAGATACGTATACATTGATGCTTTCCTTCAATTCCTGTTGCCATGAGCACTTTTATTTCTTTGTTTAGTGTTGTAGTGGAGGATTCACTTGTCTGAATACCTTATTAAATGAAACCATTTCCCTGCTTGAGCTTGGGGGAATTTTGGAATGACGAGCTCTTTAAAATCATTGTTGCTGCAGGCATGTGCATTAGTATTTAGGTACGCATTTTTTCTGCGTCATTCCACAACTGACTTATGAGATGAGTGATTGTATTAATCAGAGTAAGAATTAGGTTTTTACATGAAGTTCCAAGAGTTGTCAAAAACAACTGAATGAGTAGACAATTGTAGAACTTGTAATGTATATACAAAATTGGCATTCCTAGGATGCCAACAAACCCTATTGCTGCCTTTTACCCATGAAGTAGAATTTCTTCTACCTAGAGATAGCGGTGCAATCCAATATTAATTTTTCAACAATCAGCATCCAACTTCACAACCTTCATCATGACCAAGAATTCAGCTTGATCAGATCAGAATCCAGGTCCCGATGACACATACGGGTAGGATCTAGGATGTTACTTCAAAGAGTTTAAGAATGTTGGATTGCAGGTAGTTTCAATAGGGTAGGGATGGCTAATGGAAGCTGTGATTTTTTGTGCTGTCCAAGTCCAAAGCATGGAAAACATTAATGATTGGTTTTCTTCCTTGAAAAATACAGTTCCTGGATTCAAAAAAAAAAAAAGTGAAATTAGCTAGCAAACCTAAACTTAAACTCAAGAAATAGTTATCTTTTTTGTTTCCTTTTTTCCCTGTAAAATTTTCAAATGACCGAATTCATAAGAACAAAATATTTTTCTAGTTGATACTTACATTTCTAGTTAGAGAAGGATTCAAATGAGCAAGAACTTAGGGCTGCATGAGGACAGTTGTAGGAGAAAGCCTCTAGCGGTAAAGTCTTCATATACGCATAATCACTCTGTCCAATGTGGCTTTTGGCAACCTCTAAGTCATCAAATATCTTTTTACTTGCAGCAATCTTCTAAACATAAATTCTGAGCTAATACTCAAAATAGGCTAAATATCAGAAGGCTTGACATCCTTCCTGGTTTACAGCATCAAGCTGACTACTAGAGAAAACACTACCTATAAAATGACGAGTGATTGAAACATAGCGTGTCTTCATCTTTTAATTATGGATTAGTGGCTATATCAGAACACTTAGCACATCAATGTCAATATTGGCTATTTAGTTATGATGTTTTTTTTCTATTAGATAGAGAATAAGTTACTGAAAGGATTCAATGGAATACAGAAGTGAGTATATATAAGTTACTGAATGTATTGCCCTCATTGTTTTTGTTTAGTCAGGGTCTATTCTACATGCAAATCAATCATATAGCAATAGAGCTTACAACAAACCATTTGTTTTTGTCTGTAGGAGTGCTGAAGCAAAGAAACAAAGGATGATATGGGATTAAAGTTGAAGAAAATAATAAAGGAAATATTTCAATGTTTCTCGCTATTGTCAAATCTATAGTTGTTAGGGACAATAAAATACTATCGAAGTTAGTCTGGAATTGTCGAGCTTGATACCTGGAACTGGAAGCTTTGTTCTTTTCTTTTCGTTGTTTTTTTCTCTGTAGTGATGTAGCAGTTAATACAGGAATAAAGCATCTTAGCTTGAGCTTGGTCTGTGAAGATTTTTCTGTGTTAGGAGATGTAACATCTAGTTTTGGCAGTTGAAATGGTAGGCGTAGTCATTGTTGTACATGCCATGGCTTATATCAAATTCCTGCACTGCAAATAGTTGAGGTGAATAATTGATATTGTTGATGTAATTCCTGGTCTGATAGTTGAAAGTTTTACTGGAGGTTGAGAAGGAGAGTTTGTGTGACCTGTCATAGAGTAGAAAGTCAGTGTGCCAAAAATGTTATTTTGAGGCATTCTCCCATGCAAGTTAGTAAGGTATATTAGAAGCAAGTAAATGAGAGAGAGTAAGGAGCAGTTAAAGAGAGCAAAGAGAATTCAGTAGTGAATCGCCCGTCTGGTCTGGTTCTACTTTTTATACCTCTTAATGACGACGTGGCAAACTGAGCTTTCATGTGTAAGACCTATTATGTGGCTGCCGGCATGATCACTTAGGTATAACCATAATGAAGAGTTTAAAAGATAATAGGACTTTTGTTAAGAATTTCTTTGGATAAATGATTTTATTAACCAAAGAAAGCAGTAGACCTGCTACAAGTAAACTGTAAGCTATCAATACGCTACAAATGTCCAAGAACAATCTAACTTTTGCAAAGTATCAAACGAAGCAACATTAAGGAACCAGTCCCAATTCAGACACATTTTTCTTTTGCTAAGCCAGAAATTATTATAAAACAGAGTTACACAATAGGGTGAACAACATGGGAACCCATAACTCAGCAGTAAACACCACCCATAGACAGAACAGAAGACAAGCACAATACAACCGGACATACTGCCAATCATCTTTGGTGAGCAGAAGAGAAAGAACCGAGACACAAGTACCGTAACACCAAGCCAAAAACATTCAGACACAATTTCTGTTGTTGAAGAGGAAGCGTGGAACTGGAGACTGCAATCTTGTTATTGAACTAAGCCAAAAGGAACTTCTGATAGTTGAAACAATAGCTTCTATATCTTTAGATGGCCTGCCAAACTTCCCTTGATTGTGCTCCTGCCAAATAAAATATATATGAGCATCCCACGCCAATCTAATTAAGGACAATAGGCGCCAAAGCTTTGCTTTGCTCTTAAGATGACTGACAGCCCAATCTAACTCAAAATACCAGTCACCCACATGTCTTTTACAAATTGTTAACTTGGAAACTCATTATTGTCATTTATAAAATGAGGTTAGAAATTCAAAGGACATATCCTAGTTTGCAGGCAATTTTTGCTTTTAGTTTTAAAAGCAATGCCAAGTTTAAAAAGGGAATAAGACGTCCAAAGTTGAAACCTTCTTGAATTAAATTTCAAATGTAATCACTTTAGTTAAATATCAATTAGGGCATATATATATATAGCACACTTATAATGTAAGAGAGTATTTAAATAATTTTATTTGTTTAGGCAATTAACTACAGCTGAAAGAATCAATAAGAAAACTTTTGAGTTATTAAGTATTCTAGAATGCTTACCAAATGAATTTGAAACTTGAATTTTGATGGAGTCACCTAGAAGATCTTCTCCATTTTTTATTCCGATTCCATGTAAACCTATCCATCCATTTGTTTCCCATCTCATTCAGCACTGTATATCCAATAGACAACCCAATCACCAAACCACATCCATAACCAATCAATATGATTTTCCAAACAGATATACCATCTACCCATGAATCTTGATCTTCCTTATGGGGTGGCATTCCGAGACCAACTTCATTGCATTTCTTTGTCAAAGGAGGCCCACACAATCTTGGGTTCCCTTTGAAAGAATCGTTTGAAAATGTACCAAATTGGTAGCTTTGTGGTATGGTTCCCTCAAGATGGTTGTAAGAGAGATTCAATACTGCAAGAAATGTTAGGCTTGTAAGCTGTAGAGGAATCTTTCCGGAGAGTTTGTTCTGGGAGAGGTCCAAAGACTCAAGTTGAGTTAAGTTTCCAAGTGCTAAAGGAATTGGTCCAAGGAAGCTGTTGTAGGACAAGTTTAGCACTTTGAGTGACTTGAGGTTTTGTATTTCTTCTGGTATTTTCCCATGGAAACTATTATTGGAAAAGTCAAGACAAGCAAAGATGGTTAAAATTTTCTGGTAAAAAAGTTCAAACCCTTTATTCACAATTGTCACAGAGTCCTGGTAGTAATCATCTCCAATGTAATCTGGCTTACTTTTTTTGCCATCAATCATCATCTTCATTGCCTTCAAAGATTGAAAAAATCCAACAGGTAACTCACCTGAAAAGTTATTGGAAGCGAGGTCCAGTATGTGTAACTCTAGGAAAGCATTTTCATCCTCAGAAATTTTAATCGGACCATAAAATCTATTTGCTCTTAGTACAAGAACCTTTAAAGAAGGCAATTTCACCAACCAAAAAGGAAATGTGTCTTGTATCATATTTTTTCCAACGTCCAAAACTTCAAGCTTTTTGCAATGGGCTAATGACCTCGGCAACTTTCCTTTCAGTTTATTCCCACCAATTTTGAGTGACCTTAGTTGAGGGGCTTGAAAGAATTCAATTGGTAATTGACCAGAAAAATTATTGAAAGCAATGTCAAGTACATCCAAGTCTTGAAAACAATTTTTCACATGTTTAATTGGACCATAAAACCTATTTGCTCGCAATACAAGGACCATCAACGCCGGCAATTTTCTCAACCACAAAGGGAATGTGTCATGCAGAGTATTGTTTCCAAGGTTTAAAACTTGGAGCATTGTGCAATTGGCTAATGACCTTGGCAACTTCCCTTCCAATTTATTATCATTGAGTTGAAGCCAATATAATTGGGTCGCTTTTGCAAAATCTGGTATGCTGCCATTGAAATTATTTTTTTGTAGATCCAAGTGTCGAGAGAACTGATGTTGCCCAAGCAACTTGGGATTGGCCCGCTTAATTTGTTAAAGGATGCATTAAAGATCACAAGTTGACTCAAATTGCAAATGGGTCTGGATAAAGAGCCATGTGAAGAAGTTAGAGATTGGTTTAGTGAAAATTGGTCCAAAAATGAGAGAGAATTGTTAGAAAGATCCAAATACCACAAACGTTTCTTCCACACCCAATTTGGTACTGCACCACTTATTTTATTATTTGAAAGGTCTAGATATTCTAAACTAGTTTGACTCTTTAAAAACTCTGGAAACATACTTAGGTTACAGAATTTTAAATATAAGAAACTCAACATTGGAAAAGAGGAGTTTGCGTCACCAAAAGGAAACTCTTTTGAAAAATCAATCGCATTGAAAGAAAGGTCTAACCCTAAAAGAGTGGTCTTCCATAACCAATTAGGCACAAAACCATGGATTTGGTTGTTAGAAAGACCTAGAAAAGCCAACTTATCTTGAGTTTTGATGAATTCTGGAAATTCAGTAAGGTTACATGAATTTAGGTATAGCTCCTCTAATTGGGGAAAAGCAAGGCTTGTGATGTTGCTTTCAATTGACAAGCTCGTTTTGGAAAGGTCAAGAAACCTTAAGTTCTTGAGTTGGAAGAACATGTCAAGCTTCACGGAGCTAAAGCTATTGTAGCCTAAATACAATGCTTCAATCAATGAAGAAGATGCATTCGGGAACTCACCAATTTCACCAATCAATTGATTTCTCCAAAGAAACAGGGTATGCAATGATGGGAGAGTAAATAAAGAAGAAGGAATTGAGCCAGAGAGGTGGTTCTCTGTCAAATCAAGACATGAAAGATTTGGAACTCCTAATCTATGAAATGGAGGGGTTAAACCACTGAAATTATTATATCCTAATTTCAGCTCCACAATGTTAGTAAGATTGGCAGTTGATGATGGAATTTGTTCAAAGAAATTGCAAAAACGGAGATCTAAAGTTGTCAAGAACTTGAGATTACCAATTGTTTCTGGCAATTTTCCACTGAAATTTGTAGAAAAAATCTTTAAGATTCGTAAAGCATTATTTAATGGAAATTCTGGCAACTGACCTTCAAGATTGTCATTTTCTGAAATGTCAATGCTTTGTATTATTGGCAATAAGAAAACCTCTGTTGGAAAATGCCCACTCAAATTGCAATTCACTAAATTGAGAGAAACCAAACGAGAGGAAATTTCAAAGAAATTGAGAGGCAAATAAGAGATCGAATTCCCACCAAGGAAAAGTTTGGAAAGAAAAGGAAGTCTTGAGAGTGAAGAGCAAAATGGACCTGTCAAACCACAATTCGACAAACTTAACACATGCAGGTTAGGAAGTACTACAGAGGTGGTTTCACACCATTTAGTACTTTGAGCTGAAATGTTCACACTATCCAAGTAGAGCTCTGTAAGAGGTCTTAAATTTTGGATTAATGTCTTAAAGTTTGGGTTTTCTAGTTTAAGAGGTTGTTGAAGGTCAAAAGGCTGTGGATAGAGGTAGAACAAGTAGAATGGACCGAGAACTTGGTTATACCGTTGATAGCAAGAATCTTGATTAGATAGATCAAGAGAGACTAACCTGGTTAAGTATGAAATGCCCACTGGAATTTGACCAAGGAAACATGAGTTTGAAAGGTTGAGATGAGTTAAATTTGGGAATCTATCAAACTCATACTGAAACAGAGTAGTATTAAAATTGTTTCCAGCAAGATTAAGGCATTGAAGATGATGAAGATTGAAAATGGAGTGAAAGTTGCCCGAAAGATTTTTGTAACTGAGGTCAAGCCCAATCACATGACCTAGAGCATCACATGTAATTCCTTTCCAAGAGCAACAATCAGTGTTGGGATCCCAAAGCTCAACTTTGGAAGAGAAAGTAAAATTTGGGGCATAGTACAGATCATGGTGCAATTGCAACAGAGCAGATTTTTGGTCATTAAGGCACCGGTTTTGGAGATCAGTATGAGGAGGGGAAAAAGATAGCACAATAGATGCAGAGCATGAGAAGAGAAACAAGGTAGGAAAAATGAGTGATATTAGGATATGAAAGTTCTTCATGTTTTGTTGGCTCTCTTTAAAAAAAAAAAAATGAAGGGAAGATTGTGGAGTTTGAGATTTGCATACAGATATTTATAGACAAGTACTTCCTATTGCATGCTGTTATTGTAGCTGTATATCTCCCTTGATATCAAGAGATAGGTTCAAATGTGTTTTTCCAACCACGTGTTTGTACAAATCATGAGTTTAAACCTTTTTTGTAAAAGTTGAATCAAAATAGGTGGAAGACAAACATTGTTATTGCTTGTCCATTTTGAATTTTAATAATGGGTTTCAATGATGATAACGCTAATAGTTTTGCTTTTGTAAATTAATCTTTATCACTATATTCTTTCTTTTATTCCCCCTTTTTATTTCTTATTATGTATTCCTACAAAAACATACTGCCCGGTTAACCTGAAAATCTAAAGCAAAAGTATGAACGAAATGAAACGAAGGCAAAGATGAAAGCATGCAGGAAACATCCGGCCAACAAAGTGAAAGTGCTGAAACTGGGTTTCCACGCATTCAAATTTCGCTGGTATATAGATGTCAAGTCGGATGAAATAATGGGAGATAGGAGCTTAGCTTTAGACATTGCTTCACCTTCCCATCCATTCAATTAGATTTGATTGATTGCTTCTCCCTTGATATTCCGTTTAGGAATGATGATGGATGGAAAATAATTGAATATTTGATATATTATCTGATCTATTTATGTCTGATCTATAATCTGTATCAATTATTTGAATCTATAATCTGTTTACATATATAAAATTTTTTCA
>NW_019168026.1:13035313-13103166 GCF_002303985.1 Durio zibethinus | reverse complement strand
CGGCAATAGTGGACAAACATTGTACCTGTTTTACTGAAACAATTGGGCAGAGATCACCAAACTTATAAAAATGTTTGAGTAATTAATATCAAAAGACTCATATATCATTCCATTCTTCAGAATCCCAAGAGACTGGTTATTCCTTCTATGGAGCTGCATTCCATGTTTTGAAAAAATTGTGTCCGGAACACTGTTTGTTGGATCATCCCTCACCACATCTACAAATCCCACCATCCAAACAATACTAAATCATTCATAAATTATGAAAACACAGAAAGTGATGAATCAAATTTCACCAATAACAAAATATCAAAGCATATACCATGCCAATTTTCAAACCAAAAAACTCAACAATAGATTTCAATTGCTGACACTTTCAATCAATTCATGATACTCCAAGAAAGGTGTAATCTACCTAGACTAATCACCTTATATACATCTTCCGTTCCAAAACATACCAAATCAAAACACCATAAATTGAACTTTCTTACCAAATACAACTTGAACACACACAAAGGGCATATTTAAGAAAGCAGCAACACATAAAAGCAAATAACCTTTGCCAACCCAGATTTAAACAGGGGATAAAATACCCATTACTCTTAACAATTTACTAGTCATAGTCAAAATGCTATATCTGCAAATACTGAAATGGCTCAGTTCGTGAAAAAGTCAACAAAATCATATAACAGCAAAGTCCAAGTTCATAAAAGTAGCAATTTTTTACCATCTTTAGCAATTCTGATTCCACCAAGCTCTAGCACTGAGGAAGCCACTGGTTGTCTTCATTTTTTCATAGTGGACAAAGAAGCAGCAACAGAAGAAGAAGAAAAGGGTAAGAAGAAAGTGAAGCGTTTGAAACCATTTATGTGGTGCAAAAGGGAGGCAGTTGAATGAGCAGTTGAAACTACTGCCATAAAGGCTTGGTTTTCTGTTTTAGAACACTGGACTCTGTAAAGAGCACAAACAAGGATAATCAGTTTGGGCCTGATTGTTTTGGACTTTGGAAGGCACGAAAAAATTAAAAATACGCTAATTATGTAAAATAAAAAACCTTTACTCATGGGACACGGTTTCGACCCCAGCAACCTAACGATTAGTTAATTTCAAATTTTTTTCAAAATATATAACATATTTTTGTTAGAACAAAGCTCCTGCCAGGAAGGCTGGGGAAAAAAAAATAAAGAAACCGAAAACCTTTTCAAAGAATTGATAAATCAAAAATCGATTAAAACTTATAAGGAATTTTTTTATTTGATTCAGATCGAATAAATATTTTAATTTGACTCAAATGATTTTTGATTCATTAAATTAAAAAATTTAAATAGAACATAATTATATTTTTATTAATTTTTATATAAATGTTATTATTTTATAAAATAAAAATAATTTTTCTTTTAAAATAAAGAAAGATCAAGTTACATAAAAAAAGTTTCATATTTTTTTAATCATTAATTTGAATTGATTCAAAGATGAAATAGATAAATAAAAAAATAATTTAATATCATTTTTAAAATTAATTAAAATCAATAATTAAAAAAATATAAAATTAAAAAAAATTATAGTGATATAAGTTAATATTCCCTTTTAGAAATAAGATGACAATAATAATAAATAAAATTTTACAAATCAATAAATTAAAACTAATCAATAAAATTCAATTCAAATTAATTCAATTTAAAAAAATCAATTCAAATTGTGATTAACTTTAAAAAAATAATAATACTAAATATTAATCAAAATAATCAAACCGATTTCTTATCAGTCCAACTTGATAGACACAATGTTTTAAATTAGACCAATAATCAAAATCTCCTGTCATTGATTTAACTTGTCTAACTAGTTTGATTGATTGGTTTAACCGATGGATCTAACATCATCTATAATTAATTTTTGAAGAGTTTTCAAGAAAATAGAGGAAAATAAGGTAGAATCAGGAAATATTTAAAAAAATTAAAAAACATTACTGCCCTTTAAGGCATGTCTCTAATATTTTCATCAACGTAAAATTAATCCTTTGCTAAAAAGGGTTCAGTTCACACTCAAAACTTTTTAATGGTGGAAAAAGGTCCCTTTATATAAAGATGTAGCATAAGATCGAGCAGAGCATACCCAAAAAAAATTATAAAAATAAATATTATGAATTATTTTAAATTATAATAAAATATTTAATATTACATTTAAACTTTAAAATTTTTTAATTTGATATTTAAATTATAAATTTATTAATTAATTTGATATTTATCTTTAATGTGATTAATTCAAATATCATATTAAAAATTTTTTAAATTTAATTATCATATTAAATATTTTATTATAATTTAAAAATCATTCATAATATTAATTTTATTAGAAAGCTACATTTTCTATGGAGGACATACAAAATAAAAAATAGAATCAATGAAAATTATTAATTTTATTTATTATTTTATGTTATTTAATAACTTGGTTTTATTCATATTGTAATTTAAGATGTATTAAAATCATATTATTAAAAAGGAATTGTAAATGGTTCAAAACAAAAACACGAGTGCATCACTGCTTTTGATCTAACAAAGGAAGAATTCTTGGATATCCCTACACCAATAGCTGATAATCATCTTATGCATGGGTATGAATTGTTTTTGTATACAGATGCAAAGGTTGGAGTGCCGTATTCACAGACACTTCAAATATTTAAAAAAAAAAATTAAAAGAAAATTTTTCTAAGGACATCATCAAAATTTTTTTCTTAATATCATTTTTGTCAATATAATTTGATAAATCCATCAAAATAAAATTTAATAGTACTAACAATGATTATTTACTGAATGATTATTCAGTTACTTATATTTTTAAAAATTATGAATTTGATGATATTATAATAATGTAATTATAAGTTTTTTAAAATATGAGAATTTTGGACAATTGTAATAATGTAGTGATATAATATTTTAAATTTGTGTTTATTATTTATATATATATATATATATATTTATGAGTGAACACTCTGGAAAAAAAAATCCATTGCTGTGTATAAAGAGAGGATATCTTGGCATTTGGCACCAACATACGAAGTTTGGGTAATGGAAATATATGGCCAAAAAACATCTAGGAAAGGAATCACTTTAACCTTCAATTACGATAGAAAACTGAAACCACTGAATTTTCCAAAGAGCGAAGAAGTTTTGTGAGCGCGTGTGTGTGTGTGTTTTTATAAATATATATATATATATATATATATATATATATATATAATATTACTTTCGTTAGAACTAAAACCGTGTTTTTGACGAGATTATTTTTTATTTTTTAAAATTATGTTTTAAATATAAGAGAAGTAATATTTTTATATTAAATTTTAATGGATGATAATATATAGAAAAATGTAAGTTATTTATTTTTTAATATAAATTATAATTTAATTATATAAATATAGTTTTTTATTAAATTATGGTATTAAATAATAATTTTATTAATATAATATATATTTAAATATAAATTTAATAAATAATAAAATATATACTTTTATAAATCCAAAGAAAGGTTGGGATAGAACATATTACACTTGATTTGGACTTAACTTAAATTATTTAAAGAGATAAAATTTAACTCAATTTTTATTTAAAAAAATGATATATCGATTATATCGTAACGAATTGAAATCTATTAAATATAAATTATTTAATCATCCTTACATTTATTAACTTTTTTCTTTATGAAATTTATCTCATAAAAATAAGTTTTTTTGTTATCCTTATATTTATTAACTTTTTTCTTTACAAAATTTATCTCATAAAAAATTTTTAAGGAAAGAAAATGACTAAAAAATCGAAATAGGGTGACAAACAAATTTGTTAATTAAAATATTAAATAATATTTTTAATAAAATACATATATAAATATAAAATTAAATAAATAATCAAATATATACTTTTATACGTGTCAAAGTCAAAGCATAATACCAAGAATCTTATTCTTCCTTTAGTTTGATTTAAAAAAGAGCTCAAACCAAAAATTTCGAATTAAAAGAATGTGTACCAATTGAATTGGGATGAATCAAAACCCATCATATAAAAATTATTTTTTTATTTCTATTTCAATTGAATTTTTTATTACAAAATTTATCTAATAAAAAACTAAAAGTAAAAAAATTAAAAAAAAACCCCAAAAATCAAAAGTTAAAAAAAAAAAAGAGAGAAAAAGGTATGGTATCATAAGGACAACAAAACAGAGTAGAACACTTTAAATCCATTTTCAACCCTACTTTATTTTCAAAAGAAAAGAAACTTGACGCAATTAATTTAAACAAAATGCACCTATATTAGATTGATGTGAATTAAAATCAATCAAATACAAATTATTTTATAATCTTTATTTCTATAGACTTTTTTTACAAAATTTATTTCATAAAAAATAAAATAAAAAACTAAATAATAAATAAAATAATAAAAATAAAAAATAAAAAACTACAAAAAAGAGTTTTTGGAGAATGGGAGGGGTGGCATGTGAACACCCTCTTTTTCTTTCATTCTCTACAAAATTAATTATATAAATTAAAAGCCGCATGATTCAAAAAGTATGTGTATGGCATTTTCTCCTATTTCCTACTTTAATCTCAATATTTGATTTAGTGCATGATGTTGCTATTTTGTATTTTTTTTTTTCCTTCTTGGATTGCTCTCATGATACTTCATGGAAGTGAAGATAGAGTTTCAATAGCTGGCAGCCAAACCCAACTCTAATGACAGCTGCATGCACTTTTTTCCTTGTAAAGGAAAATAATACACGTTATTGTTGATGCAATCGGATCAACACTGAACGACACTTACTATGTGATATATTATTTGTTTTGGGATCCGAAGGCTTACCTTTTATCACCCTTAATTACTTCAATAATAAATGGTAAATAATCAATTAATCATCTTCCTTTAGACTAAAACAGTTTTATATGAAATCAACAATTTGTAATCTGTTCAATCATTCAAGCACCCATATAATTACTAAATCATTTAAATATGATACTTGTCAACTTTTTATCTTTTAAAGCCTTCATTTAAAAGCAATAATGACAGCAACATATTTTATACTTATATTGAAAATGACATCAAGACTTTGCCACTAGAGGCTTTCTCCTACAACACTGTCCTTCTCATGCAGCCCTAAGTTCTTGCTCTTTTGAATCCATCTCTAACTAGAAATGTAAGTATCAACTAGGAAAATACTTTATTCTCATGAATTCGGTCACTTCAAAATTTAACAGGGAAAAAAGAAATCAAAAACTCATGCTAAAAATGAAAATTTTAGGAGGAAAAAAGGAAACAAAAGTTTATGTTAAAAATTTGATTTCTATACAACTACTGCTAAGAGCTAAAGATTACTATGTCTTGAGCTTAAGTTAGGTTTGCTTGCTGATTTCACATTTTTTTTCTTTGTCTTGAATGCAGGAACTGTATTTTTCCAGGAAGAAAACTGATCATTAATGTGTTCTATGCTTTGGACTTGGACATCACAAAAAATTACAGCTTCCATTCGCCGTTCCTACCCAATTGAAACTACCTGCGATACATTCTTAAACTCTTTGAAGTAACATCCTAGATCCTACCAGTATGTGTCATCGAGGCCTGGATTCTGATCTGATCAAGCTGAATTCTTGGCCATTATGAAGGTTGTGAAGTTGGATGCTGATCCTTGGAAAATTAATACTGGATTGCAATGCTATCTCTGGGTAGAAGAAATGCTACTTCATAGGTAAAAGGCAGCAATAGGGTTTGTTGGAATCTTAGGAACGCCAATTTTGTATATAAATTACAAGTTTTACAATTGTCTACTCATTCAGTTGTTTTCGACGACTCTTGGAATTTAATGTAAAAACCTAATTCTTAATCTGCTTAATACTATCACTCAACTCATAGGTCTGTTGTGGAAGGACACAGAAAAAATGCTTACCTAAATACTAATGCACATGCCAGCAGCGACAATGATTTTAAAGAGATCATCACTGCATAATCCAAAATTCCCCCAAGCTCAAGCAGGGAAATGATTTCCTTTAATAAGGTATTCAGACAAGGGAAATGATTTTAAAGGGCAATGAATCGTCATTGTCATCATCACTCTGGCCTATCCCTGCCTCATCATCATAATAATCGCCACCCAAAGCCAGATTTCTCTTCCTTGCTTTCTCTGCTTCTTCCCAGTCCTTACTCTAATTGCCATCCAGACTTGTAATCTCCACGATCATGCATAAACTTACATGAATCCTGTAACCACAGTAACCAGCTTCTTTGTAGTCTTTACAGATGTCAGGTTGATAATCAAATCTCTCTGAAACCCTGATGTGGGCAGAAGCCCTAAGAGGTCCATGTGAGCCACCAGCTTTCTCATTGGCAACTGTCTGTTCTCTTCAAACCCAGCCTTGTGATTCACATAGTCATGCATTCCTTTATGGAACTTCTCTCCCACAGAGCTTATGCTTTTCCCCTTCAAAGCCTTCTCTGCTCGTTTAAGAACATTCTTACGTATAGCGCGAGCATCTTATGTAAACTCAGTCTCAGTTTCTAAGGTTGCCGTACTCTGCTATCAATTTGAATTGGAAGTTCCTTCGAAGACTCAAATCGAAAAATCGGTTTGTCAAATTCTGTATTTGATTCATTGAGAGCAGCACTCCTGGAGGATCCGGTCGAACAGTATAACTTATTGTCAGGTTTCAAAGCCTTTTTCTGATTGTGTGACGGAGATGTGCCATTTCTGGAGTCTTCATCTTCGTCTTCATTTATTGTCCTTTTCCTTACGTTTTTGCCCTTCTGTTAGCTTCCTAAAGAAATTGCAGACTGAAAAATCAAAGAGTTAACGATATAAGTAAAGATACTGTCTTAATTTGATGCACATTAACAGAAACGGCCTGTTCCTTTTCATTATTATTATTTATTCAAAAAGAAATGTCACAATGACAGTGGCAATGGGAGAACGCAACCGCCGGTGCAGTGGCGGGCTTCGCCACCGTTGCAGCGATTTACCCTCTGAACATCGTCCGTACGAGATTTCAAGGTTATCCTCTTCTTCTTCTTTTTCCGTCTCTTTCTTTATATATACATAGTCTCGACAAAAAGTTTCAGTCTTTTTAGGTGCTGATTGGATCGAGTTTTCAAATAGTTAAAGACGATCGACTCACCAATTTCCCGATTTACAAGAACACCGCCCACGTCATTTTTACCATTACTCGCTTAGAGGTTCGCACTTTTTTTTACTCTTTTTTTTTCCTTTCATTTAATTAGGCTTAGGTACTTTATTTTTCTTTTCTCTACATGTAAATTTGAGGTCTTTCTCGCTTGCATTGGAGATTAACGTTTCTCTTTTGTATGCTGTTTTTCTTTTGATATATGCTAAAAGTTTAGTGGGTTTGTCATGCAGGGTTTGAAAGGGCTTTATGCAAGCTTCTTTCCTGCAGTTTTAGCGTCCTCTGTTTCATGGGGTTTATATTTCTTCTTGTAAGTGCCATCCTCAATTTACATGTTACAACTTTTCCTTTGATTACAGTACATTTGTTGTCAAATATATGTGCACATTTGAATTATTAGTTGCAGCGGAAACGACTAATTTGCTGATTTTTTTTAATGTAAATAGATTGATTTTAATATGCAATGGGGAATATAAAGAGTTAATGTGTTTTGATTTGCTGAAAATTGTAGTGTGACAATCAATTAATCTAAAGTGTCTGCTAGTACTGTCTTAATTTAATGCAAGCTGTAAACTGTCTCTGTTGAAACCCAGTTTTGATGTTTAGAAACCAAAATTATGAATAGAGTTGGATATGCAATCAAATAGAAAAAGGAAAAAAAAAAAAACTTAGCATAAGAAGTGTGCTTCTGGAACCTGCAAAATAGGCTTGACGATCTGTCTTGATTGCAATGAAACTGCAGAGATTGAAAATTAGCGAGAAATGATAAACAAACACATATTAATTACCTGCTTACTACATAAAATAAGAGAAAAAAACCTTAATGATTTCATATCAATAATCAAATGAGCCCACTGCAACAATTCAGAAAATGGAATCATACTTCAAAGACATTCCATTTGCCACAACATTGATTGTACTTGGTGCCAATGTCTAACCCAAAAGCATGAGCTCCATGACCAAAAGTCCCTGCAAATAGCTTCCACCAATGCCGAGGATTCTAAAGCTGTACATGGCAATTTTGTTGAAAGCGGATTTGTGAAGCTTTCATTTCATACAACTTGGCAGCAAGAAAATTATTGGGAGAAGCTAGTGAGTATCGAGAAACTATATGGGACAGGATCGCTATCTTCAATATTGGGCAGGATGTTTTTGAAGTAAAGATCAGCTTCACAGGGTCAAGCAAAGACTTGGTGACTGGTGAGGAATTAAATAAAATACTGAAATAGTACCTTCAATTTTCTTAAAAAATATAAATAAAACTCAATGAAAATGAAGTTGATGTATGTTCAAATTGTTCAGTACTTAAAAACTGAAAAGATAAGAAGCAATAGCATGCCATGTTGGCTGTTGGGTTAAAAAAAATCTCATGCCTACTTAACATTAGATCATCTCTAAAGAGATTATTTAGGCCCTTTTGGATTCAGTGCATATTCGGTGCAATACAATGCAAGTCAATACATGGATTCATGGTCGCCTTTACATTTATATCTAATATATATTTTATTATTGATTTTAATTTTATTGTTATTTTATTTAATCTTATCACTACAATAATTAATTTTACCATTACTTTTATTTTTAATTTCACTAAAACTGATTTCACTTCTCCTCCAAATTGTTATTAAGGAAAAAACACAATACTTATTACCCTTTCCATTATATATAAAAAAAATTATATTTTGGTACATAATGCACAATAGATAGAATACTTTTAATGTATAAAAAATAAATCATGAATTTAAGTACAATCATAGTTTGTTTTAATTCTATTTCTAAATTTATATTAACATTTGAAATTTATATCCCTTTATTTTGAATTCAAATTTCTAAACACGAATTTAATTACCAAAAAAATTCTCTTTCATTGACCAAACAACAATAATGAAGAAACAATCATAGAGGAAAGAAAAACTAATACCTATGAAAACAAAAATAAGAATTTAGGGCTTTTATAAAATTTGTTTTTTCAAAAAGATTGTAAAAAAAAAATTTCATACATCCAAATAAAATTAATAATCAACCAAAAAAAGGAAAATTAATTACCCGAATTGGTCTTGATACTTGATAGGCCTATTGGATCAAAAGACCCGGTTTTTCTTACATGGGCTGGGTCCACTAATACCGAATCGGGCTTCCCTTTGACTTTTTGCACTAAAATACAATTGGGCAATATACCGATTGAATGCACAAAGCAATTAAATGAAAAAAGCAAAATTAAAAAAAGAAATTGTCAAAAGGGGTTTAAAGCTAGGGGGTTTTAATCAATTTTTCCCCCTCTTTTTTTTCTTTTTCCAGGTAAAAATTTCCTCATGCCCAGTTTTATTTTCAATCTTAAAAATTCTTTTTTTTTTGCTACTGTAAAATATGGGTCTTTTTTTTAAAATTGATTTTATCTCCTGTTTTTACATTGACACTGTAATTAGAGAGCTGGAGCAATTGCAGCTAATTTTTGGAAACCCCACATTGGCAAAGGCAGAGTATTTTATTTTTTTTTTAATTTCTTTTTTCCATGATCTTTGTAAGACTTTCACTGTGTTGAAAGATTCTATGTTTAGCTAAGCATAACTTTTTTTTTTTTTCCTTATTTGTGTTTCTCGGGCTTTATTGTATGTTGGTTTTGTTCTGTTTTACCCATATGTCATTTATTTTTATTGTATGTTGGTTTTGTTCTGTTTTACCCATATGTCATTTATTTTTATTGCCAAGTAGTATTTTCTTTGACTATTACTGTACATAATTGTCAATCTGTCATTCAATTGCTAGCGGTTAAATTTGCTGCAAAAGAATGGTTATTGCAGTTTGAATCTCTTGTTATTATTGGGAAGAATGAGAGGGTTGAAAAAGGGAAAGAAAAATAAAATGAAATAGTTGGGTGGAAAGTGTTACCTTTTGTGGAGTTCTAGCATGCAATCATCATTTGTTTAATTGTACATTTTGCATTTTCCAACAATTGAATGGAGCGAGTTTTTCGGATTTCCATTTCATTGCTTTCAAGTATCTTGGTTTAGATAAGTTTCGTCAGTGTTTTCTGTTTTCAAAATGAATTAATATATATGACATAACAGGTTCTTCTTGCAAATTAAGAATTGAATGTTTATGTGAAAAGGTGGTTATAACCTGATCTTTTCTTTGTTGCATGCATATTCTGCAATGATCTTTTGCCCTGTCTTTGTTCACCTCCTAGGTCTTAGTATTTTGTCGGTTTGCTTATGGTAGAGTTTGATCTCCTGCTCTTCCATTTTCACTTTGCCCTCCTATTCCTGCCCTTCCTCTCTAGCTTTTGAAATTGCATTTCACATTATGTTCAAGCTGTTGAATTTTAGGTTAAAATTTTCAGTGTTAAAGTCTGATTAAAGTTTTGATTTCCTACATAAGCCTTGTAAAAATAGCACTTATATTAGTGCATATGAATGTATGTACGTATGTATGTATATATAAACATTGGTTTAAAAAATATGTTATATACGATGTTTGCATAAAAAATTGTGTAATCGCAAAATAAAATGTAAATTTCAAGCATTGTACATACATAAATTCTAAAAAATGTCAAAAAATTAAATTCAATAAAATTAGAGTAAGATTTAATGACCAAAAACAGAAAAAACTAAAAAGGAAACTACCGAGAATTTAAAATTACTTGTGCAAAATAAATGCATTAACGAACCATATGAAGTTCTTGGTTATTTTGCCTTATTTAGTGTCTGTTTAATTGGGTTTTTGCTATTTGCTTTTTGCTTCTGAAAGCAAAAAAGTAAATTGCATTTCCATAAGCAATAAAATTTTGAGTTATACACAAAATAAGTAAATTTTTTATGATTAACTACATGATTCTACTTCTATATATATACTAATTGTGTTATAATTGATTTTATATTTTAATTATTTTTTCTGTTTTAGATCAGTTATGATATATATATTTTACCTTTTGCTTTTCCTTTCTAGTAAAATATATATGTTTTATTCATGTTCGTAGGGAACTTACCAGACTTCTTGGCCATATTCTAGAAATGCCAGTATCTAACGAGTTTGCTTTGAATATGGCAGCTAACAACATCAGTGAATCTTAGGTTTGTTGATGCAAATCATGGCTAATAGATTCACTTGAAGCCTACTTATCTAAAGATTTTTCGATTTTTGGAGGATGAAATGCAAAGGTGGTGCTGATGTTAATAATGTTGGACATTGAACACTGTCAAACAACATAGAGGTGGAACATACTGACTTTTACAGGTTTCAGGGTTGGTTTTATTTGTTGACTTCATTCTACTACTTTTTTTTTGGAAAGATATATGCCAACATCTTATGTAAATATGCAACTTGATGCAGATAATTTGTAATTTTGGGGAAGAGAAAGAAGGAATGAAATTGAGAAACTTGTGGTTTTCCTTTGAAATTTTGCCATGATGTAAAGTTGTTCTAGTCAGATTTTCTTGATATTATGATGCTTAAGAAATCCAGATAGTACTGATATCTTGCCCCGAAATAGTTCATTCTTTAACTCCATCTATTTCATCTGGTTTGTTTCTGGGAATAAAAGCATAGTCTTTATTAGTTGCTAAATTTTCATTTATTTTACCTTCAAATTTATAGAACAATTAAATTATTAATTGACTTGTTAGTATTTGTTGAATCATATAACTTAGAAAATGCAATTAGTTAGTGGAGTTTTTAGATTATACAAGTTAGAGGGCTGTCACAAACCCTTTTACAAATATACTAAAAAATTATATAAAAAAAATTAAGATATGTGATAAAGCAAAGAAAAGAATTAAAATCTCATAAAAAATTCTCATACTATCATTTTCTTTGTGAGTCCAAAATTAAAATATCAATTTTTTAGAAACTATAATTTTATGATGGGTGATTCAAAATACAACATCATTTTTTTTTCTCTACATCCAATTTTAAAAGTTTTTTAAGTGAAATTACTTATTTACCCATCTCATTTTAATTTTAAAACTTCTAGATATGCATTTGTGATAAATTATATAACTTTTCAAAATTTCACATGCAGTAAGTTAAAAAAGTTATATTTAGGATTGAAAAAAAATAGTTAAGATAAAATATCTTATAGAAAGTATGATTTTCTAATACCATTAAAAAAATTTAAAAACTCTATTAATCATATGTAAAGAAATCAAAATATATATAAATTATCTGGTATACATGAAATTTGTGAAAATAGAAGATTGTCTTTTTTTTTCTTGTATATAAAGTTGTCAAGATTTGAGCTTTAAACTATTAGAACTAAGAGTTCAATATTTTACTAACAAATTACATGGTTATTGGCTCATTGAATTTTTAAATCAATGCATCACTTTAAAATATAGTAATAATAAAAAACTAAAAAAAAAATGCACATACCGTGAAATCTAATAGTACATTAGGAACAAAAACATAAGAAACAAGTTGCTTAATCAACAAATTGATTGGCCAAAAAAATCGATAAATTAAAACCCCGTGTTTTATCATTGCTGAAAAGTTTGAAAAAAAAATTTAAAGAACACATTCTCTCCCATTTCTCAAACTTGTCTATTTTGGAAATTGTGATTTTATAATGATGGAATAAGAAAGAAAAAGATAGACCTTATCGGAATTCATGGTTCTAAATCATAGTCCTTGCTTCATACTTAGTCTTGGCATCAAGCATGCAAATGTGTCAATCTTTTTGCCCCCTTTTTTACTTCAAAAAAATAGTGATGTTAGCAATTGCTTTAGTCTAAGTCATTGAAAAGACTAAAATATAACAATATTAATTAATATGCTTAAAATTAATTGCCAGCCAATTTAATTGGAAGACAAAAAAAAAAACCACCATTGAGAAAATTGCTATTTTTTTGTCTTTTTTAAAAGATAGACTTGACTTAAGCAAACTGTCAAAAAAATTATTTTTCAAAGAATAATGATGGGGCAAGAAGACTTAGACATTTGCATGATAGGAAGACTTGAAAGTATAAAGTAAAGAAAAGATAAATACCAATAAAAAAATCTCATACTATCATTTTCTTTGTTAGTCTAAAATTAGAATATCAATTTTTTTGTGAAGTATAATTTTGTGATAGGTGACTCTAAATACACCATCATTTTTTCTCTACGTCCACCTTGTTTAAAAATTTTTTAAGTGAAATTACTTATTTACTTATCTTGTTTTAATTTTAAAACTTCTAAATATGCATTTTTGATGAGTTATATAACTTATAGAATTTTCATATCCAATAAGTTAGAAAAAGTTACATTTAGGTTTGAAAAAAAATAGTTAAGAGAAAATATCTTACAAAAAGTATGAGATTTTAATACTGTTTATAAAATTTAAAAACTCAATTAATTATATGTGAAGAAATTAAAATATATATAAGTTATCTCATATACATGAAGTTTTTTCATTTGAAGATTGTCTTTATATATATATATATATATGTGAGATTGTTAGGATTTGAATTTTAAATACTGAAACTAAGAGTTTAGTATTTTACTAATAGAATATATAGTTATTAGCTCATTGAATTTTTAAATTAGAGGATATCTTTAAAATATATTAACAATAAAAAACTGAAAAAATGCACACACCATAAAATCTAATAGTACATTAGGAACAAAAGCATGAGAAAGAAGTTGCTTAATCAACAAATTGATTGGCCAAAAAAAATCAACAAATTAAAAACCAGAGTTTTATTTTTGCTGAAAGGTTTGAAAAAAAATCTACAGAATATATTCTATGGAAGAAAATGACAGATACTATGGGAATGTATTGGTCTAAGTCTTAGTCTTTGTTCTATACTTAATTTTGGCATCAAGCATGCAAATGAGTCAATCTTTTTGCACCCATCTTTACTTCACAAAAATAATCTTAGCAGTTACTTCAATCTAAGTCATTAAAAAGACTAAAATATAACAATAATAATTAATATACTTAAAATCCATCCCTTGTGTGTCAATTTATCTAGAAGACAAAAGACAACTTTCATTGAGAAAATTGTTGTTTTTTTTTTTGTCCTTTTTAAAAGGCAGATTTGACATAAGCAAACTGCTAAGAAGATTATTTTCATAAAGTAATGTTAGGGCAAGAAGACGTAGACATTTGCATGATGGGAAGACTAAAAAGTATAAAACAAAGAAAAGATTAAATACTAATAAAAAGATCTCATACTATTATTTTCTTCGTGGGTCCAAAATGAAAATATCAAATTTTTTATAAAGCATAATTTTGTGATGGGTGATTCTAAATATGCCATCATTTTTTCTCTATATCAATTTTTTTAATTTTTAAGTGAAATTACTTATTTACTCATCTCGTTTTAATTTTAAAGCATCTTGATATAACTTATTGGATTTTCATATCCGGTAAGTTAAAAAAAGTTACATTTAGGTTTCGAAAAAAATAGTTAAGAGAAAATATCTTGCATAAAGTATGAGATTCTAATACCATTTATAAACTTTAAAATCTCTATTAATCATATATGATGAAATTGAAATATATAAAAATTATCTCGTATACATGAAATTTATGAAATTAGAAATTTGTCCTTTTTTTTTTTTGTAATGTGAGGTTATCAGGATTTGAACTTTAAACTACTAAAATTAAGAATTCAACATTTTACTAACAAACTACATGGTTATTGCTCATTTAATTTTAAATAAAAAAATCTCTTTAAAATATATTAATAATAATAAACTAAAAAATAAAAAAAAAATGGCACATACCATGAGATCTAATGGTGCATTAGGAACAAAAGCATGAGAAAGAAGTTGCTTAATCACCAAATTGATTAGCAAAATAATAATAATAATAATAAATAAATTAAAAACCTATCTTTTAATTTTACTGAAAAGTTTGAAAAAATTATCTAAAGAACACATTCACTCCCATTTCTCAAACTTGTCTATTTTGGAAATTGTGATTTTATAATGGTGGAATGAGAAAGAAAAAGATAGATCCTATCAGAATGCATGGGTCTAAATCATAGTCTTTGCTTCATACTTAGTCTTGGCATCAAGCATGCAAATGTGTCAATCTTTTTGCCCCTATTTTTACTTCAAAAAAAAAAATGATGTTAGCAATTGCTTTAGTCTAAGTCATTGAAAAGACTAAAATATAACAATATTAATTAATATATTTAAAATCCATTCCCAGTCTGCAAATTTAATTGGAAGAAAAAAGACACCCACCATTGAAAAAATTGCTTTTTTTTTGTCTTTTTTAAAAGATAGACTTGACATAAGCAAACTGCTAATAAGATTATTTTTCATAGAGTAATGATGGGGCAAGAAGACTTAGACATTTGCATGATGGGAAGACTTAAAAGTATAAAGTGAAGAAAAGACTAAATACCAATGAAAAAAATCTCATACTATCATTTTCTTTGTTAGTCCAAAATTAGAATATCAATTTTTTTTGTAAAGTATAATTTTGTGGTGGGTAATTTTAAATACACCATTATTTTTTTCTCTACATCCACCTTTTTTAGAAAATTTTTAAGTAAATTACTTATTTACTTATCTTGTTTTAATTTTAAACCTTTTAAATATGCATTTCTAATGAGTTATATAACTTATAGAATTTTCATATTTGGTAAGTTAGAAAAATTACATTTAGGTTTGAAAAAAAAATAGTTAAGAGAAAATATCTTATAAAAAGTATGAGATTTTAATATTGTTTATAAAATTTAAAAACTCTATTAATCATATGTGAAGAAAATTAAAATATATATATATAAATTATCTTGTATACATGAAATTTTTTCATTTTAAGATTGTCTTTTTTTTTTTATAATTTTTTTATAGTGAGATTGCCAGGATTTGAATTTTAAACTACTAAAACTAAGAGTTTAGCATTTTACTAATAGACTATATAGTTATTAGTTTATTGAATTTTTAAATTAGAAGATATCTTTAAAATATATTAACAATAAAAAACTAAAAAAAATGCACATACCGTGAAATCTAATAGTACATTAGGAACAAAAGCATGAGAAAGAAGTTGCTTAATCAGCAAATTAATTCACAAAAAAAAAAATTAACAAATCAGAAACATGTGTTCTATTTTTGTTGAAAGGTTTGAAAAAAAAAATCTACAAAATATATTCATTCTCACTTCTCAAACTTGTCTATTTTGAAAATTGTGATTTTATAATGGTGGAATAAGAAAGAAAATGATAGATAATATGGGAATGTATTGGTCCAAGTGTTAGTCTTTGCTCTATACTTAGTTTTGGCATCATGCATGCAAATGTGTCAATCATTTTGCCCCCATATTTGCTTCACAAAAATAATCTTAGTAGTTGCTTTAGTCTGAGTCATTAAAAAGACTAAAATATAACAATAATAATTAATATACTTAAAATCTATTCCTTGTGTGCCAATTTAACTAGCAGACAAATGACAACTTTCATTGAGAAAAAATTTTTTTTTTATTTCTTTGTCTTTTTTAAAAGGTAGACTTGACTTAAGCAAATTGATGAGAAGATTATTTTCACATAATAATGATGGGGCAAGAAGACTTTGGCATTTGCATGATGGGAAGACTTAAAAGTATAAAACAAAGAAAAGATTAAATACCAATAAAAAGATCTCATACTATCATTTTTTTTATGAGTCCAAAATTAAAATATCAATTTTTTATAAAGTATAATTTTGTGATGGCTGATTCTAAAAATATGACCATTTTTACTCTATATCAATTTTTTTTTAATTTTTAAATGAAATTACTTATTTATCATCTCATTTTACTTTTAAAGCATTTAGATATAACTTATTAGATTTTCATATCTGCTAAGTTAAAAGTTAGATTTAGGTTTGGAAAAAAAATAGTTAAGAGAAAATATCTTGCATAAAGTATGAGATTCTAATACCATTTATAAAATTTAAAATCTTTATTAATCATATATTATGAAATAAAAAAAAATATATAAATTATCTCGTATACATGAAATTTTTGAAATTAGAAAATTATCATTTTTTTTGGTAAGTGAGGTTATTAAGATTTGAACTTTAAACTATTGAAATTAAGAGTTCAACATTTTGCTAACAAACTATATGATTATTTCTTCATTTAATTTTAAATCAGAGAATCTTTTTAAAATATATTAACAATTAAAAACTAAAAAATAAAAAATGCACATACCATGAGATCTAATAGTACATTAGGAACAAAAGCAAGAGAAAGAAGTTGCTTAATCAACAAATTGATTGGCAAAAAAAAAAAGCAACAAATTAAAAACTTGTCTTTTATTTTTGCTGAAAAGTTTGAAAAAAAAAATCTAAACAACACATTCATTCCCACTTCTCAAACTTGTCTATTTTGAAAATTGTGATTTTATAATGGTGGAATAAGAAAGAAAATGATAGATACTATGGGAATGCATTGGTCTAAATCATCGTCTTTGCTTTATACTTGGTCTTAGCATCAAACACGAAAATGTGTTAGTCTTTTTGCCCCCATCTTTACTTCATAAAAATAATAATTTTAGCAATTGCTTCAATCTAAATCATTAAAAAGACTAGAATATAATAATAATAATAATTAATATACTTAAAATATTTTCCTAGTCTGCTAATTTAATTAAAAACAAAAGACAACCACCATTGAAAAAATGTTATGTTTTTTTATTTTTTTCAAGAGACAAACTTGACTTATGTAAATTGTTAAGAAGATTATTCTTCTCATAGTAATGATGGGGTAAGAAGACTTAGACATTTGCATGATGAGAAGGCTTAAAAGTATAAAGTAAAGAAAAGGCTAAACACCAATAAAAATATCTCATACTATAATTTTTTTTGTGAGTCCAAAATTAGAATATCAATTTTTTTATAAAGTATAATTTTGTGATGGATGATTTTGAATACACCATCATATTTTTCCTTATATCCACTCTTTTTTTTTTTAATTTTAAAGTGAAATTACTTATTTACTCATCTCATTTTAATGTTAAAGCTTCTAGATATATATTTCTTAAGTTATATAACTTACTGAATTTTCATATCTGATAAATTGAAAAAGGTTACATTTAGGTTTGAAAAAAAATAATTAAGAGAAAATATCTTATAGAAAGTACGAGATTTAATATTGTTTATAAAATTTAAAACTCTATATAAATTATCTTGCATACAAGAAATTTTTTAAATTAGAAGATTTTTTTTATATGAGGTTGCTATGGTTTGAACTTTAAACTATTAAAACTAAGAGTTAAACATTTTATTAATAGATTATATGGTTATTGGCTCATTGAATTTTTAAATAAGAGGATTTCTTTAAAATATATTAACAATAACAACTAAAAAAATAGAAAAAAAAAGCACATACCTTGAAATCAAATAGTACATTAGGAACAAAAGCATGAAAAAGAAGTTGCTTAATCAACAAATTGATTGGAGAAAAAAATCAACAAATAAAAAACTTGAATTTTATTTTTGCTGAAAAGTTTGAAAAAAAATCTAAAGAACATATTCATTCTCACTTATCAAACTTGTCTATTTTGGAAATTATAATTTTTTAATGGTGGAATAAGAAACAAAATGCTAGATACTATGGGAATGTATTGGTTTAAGTCTTAGACCTTGCTTTATACTTAGTTTTGGCAACAAACATGTAAATGTATTAGTTTTTTTGCCCCCATCTTTACTTTACAAAAATAATAATCTTAGCAATTGCTCCAATCTAAGTTATTAAAAAGACTAAACTATAACAATAATAATTAATATATTTAAAATCCATTTTTAATCTTCCAATTTAACTGGAAGACAAAAGACAACCTCCATTAAGAAAATTGCTATGTTTTTTTATCTTTTTTAAAAGACAGACTTGATTTTAGCAAATTGCTAAGAAATTATTCTTCACAGAGTAATAATTGGAAAGAAAACTTAAATATTTGCATGTGGGAAGACTTAAAAGTATATAGCAAAGAAAAGACTAAATACCAATAAAAAATCTCATATTATCATTTTCTTTGTGATTCCAAAATTAGAATATCAATTTTTTTATAAAGTATAATTTTGTGATGAGTGATTCTAAATACACCATCATATTTTTCTCTACATTTACTTTTTTTTAATAATTTTTTAAGTGATATTACTTATTTACCCATCTCGTTTTAATTTTAAAACTTTTGAATAAACATTTCTGATAAGTTATATAACTTACTGGATTTTCATATCTGATAAATTAAAAAAAGTTACATTTAGGTTTGAAAAAAATAGTTAAAAGAAAATATGTTACAAAAGTATGAGATGCTAATATCGTTTATAAAATTTAAAAACTTTATTAATCATTTGTGAAGAAATCAAAATATATATAAATTATCTCGTATACATGAAATTTGTGAAAGTAGAAGATTATCTTTTTTTTTTTTTGTATGTGAGTTTGTTAGGATTTGAACTTTAAACTATTGAAACTAAAAGTTTAGTATTTTATTAACAGATTACATGGTTATTGGATTATTGAAATTTTAAATTAGAGGATCTCTTTAAAATATATTAATCATAAAAATTTGAAGAAAGAAAAAATGCACACACCATGAAATCTAACAGTACATTAGGAACAAAATCATGAGAAAAAATTATATAATCAACAAATTGATTGGCCAAAAAAATCAACATATTAAAAATCTTTGTTTTATTTTTGTGAAAAGTTTGAAAAAAAAATCTAAAGAACACATTCATTCTCTCACTTCTTAAACTTGTTTATTTTGGAAATTGTGATTTTATAATGGTGGAATAAGAAAGAAAATGATAGATACTATGGTAATGTATTGGTTTAAGTCTTAGTCTTTGCTTTATACTTAGTCTTGGCATCAAGCATGCAAATGTGTCAATCTTTTTGCCCCATCTTTACTTCACAAAAATAACAATATTAGCAATTGTTGTAGTCTAAGTTATTAAAAAGATCAAAATATAACAATAATAATTAATATACTTAAAATTTATTTCTAGTCCATCAATTTAACTAAAAGACAAAAAAAACAACTTCAATTGAGAAAATTGTTGTTTGTTTTGTCTTTTTTAAATGACAGACTTGACTTAAGTAAACTGCTAAGAATATTATTTTTCATAGAGTAATGTTGAGGGTAAAAAGACTTAGATATTTGCTTGATGAGAAGACTTAAAATATAAAGCAAAGAGAAGTCTAAATACCAATAAAAAAAATCTCATACTATCTTTTTCTTTGTGAGTCCAAAATAAAAAAAAAAAAAAAATTTTTTATAAAGTATAATTTTATGATGGATGATTCTAGATACACCATCATTTTTTTTCCCTACATCTGGATATGAAAATTTAGTAATTTATATAACTTATCAAAAATACATATCTAGAAACTTTAAAATTAACAAGTGGATCTCTATAAAGTATAATTTCCATTGATTCAAGGACTTTGAAAAAAAAAATAAAGACAATTTTGAAATCCTAAAGTTTTTCTTTCATCCTATTATTTTCAAATAAATGAAAATTTAGATCCTATTATTTTCAAATAATTGAAAATTTAGGTATCTATTGAATAATACGATCAACGTCTTGACACTTTCGTTGTACTTTCTCAAATCTTATAGATAAGATTCCACCAAGTGAATAATTGCTAATTATTTAAGATGATTAATTATTACATTCTTGAGATTCAACTAAAAAATATAATTTGGATTTCATTTGGTTTGTATGTTTTTTCTTTTCCTATTTGTTTTTGGTTTTCAATTCATTTATTAAAAAATAAAAACCAAAAGCATCAATCAATTAGAGGATTAAAAAGTTAGAAAATTATGTAATCTCTTTCGTTAATTTCTTTTTTTTCAATTAAAAAATTTATTCAGTTTAAAACAATATAAAGTATGAGTGTATTTGATATTATGGATAAAATTTCTAATGTTCTTTTTAGTTTTTTAATTTCGCTGGGGTGTCAAATTTCAATTTATTATGAGTGTATTTTATATTAAAAACTTAAATTTATAATATAAAATTTATATTTTGAGGTTTTAAATATAAAAATGTAATTAAAAAAATCAAAATGATTTTGGAATATAATCGTATGGAAAAATAATAGCATTTTGTGTTCAAAAAAGCGAAGATGGTAATTTTAAAATATTCGAATAGGGAATGATAGATAAAAAAAATGAGATAGTAAGAATATAATTAATTACTAATTAGAAAATGAATTGAAAATAAGGAACAAATAACAAAAAATAAAAAAAACTTAGACGTGATGATTGAAGACATTTGGAAAATATAGAGTCTAATTAGATATTAAAGTTGAAAACTTATTATTTAATTTTGAATAATTTAAATTAAATTTCCTTTTGAACAATTAATGAAAAGAAAAGTTACTATTAATTTCTTGTGTAGCTTGACAATGGGATTGAAACAAAACTATGCATTGAATTGAAGACTAATTCATTAATAGAAAATCCCATTAATTTTTGTTCTATGGAAACACAATCATTTTGTCCCTTTTATATTTGTAATGTTCACGTTTGTAACTTTCACTTATTCATTAATATTAAGGTTCATTATCATTAAAAATAATATTGGTTAATATTTTTATTTGAAGCATTGTAAAGTATAAAATATGAATCTATATATTCTAAGTTCTCACTATTCAAATCAATATTCTTTAACAATATTAAAAACAAAAATAATAAAAAGGACTATATATGTATGATAAATTCAATATTAAATTATTAATATGTTGTTTTGAATTTTCAAAGATTAATAAAATAATTTTGCAAACAATGCTCTAAAAGCACACTCTAAGGTTTTTACATAAAATAATATCTTCATCCAATACATTAAAAATTATATATATGAAAATTATTAGGTATCAACTATTGCATTTAATATAAAATTATTACAATAAATAATATATTAACTAATTTTAGAGAGTGAAAAACTCTTTCACGAATTTGTTTTATCATGTGTATGAATGGGGAAGTAAGAATAATAACAAAGTGAATACCTGTTATTATTTAGGTATTTATATTTAAATCTATTTAATTTTCATGGTATGTGAATCCATTTAAATATTCGATTAAATCACTATCTGAATATGAAACCATTTAAATAAATATCGTCCGTTTCATTTTTGAATCCTTTAAAATATCCAATTAGTTAAGTTTAATTTTTTGCTAAAATATAAATTCTACAAGAATTAAATTTAAATATAAAATTCACTCTTAATTGATAATAAGTAAATGTTGTTTGCTAAGATTCGAAAATAAAATTTTATATAAGTAAAAAGATAATAGATTCAAATAATTGATACTATATGCTTTAAAACTTAAACGGATTCAGGTATCCAAATAGTACTCTCTAAATTCTATCCGAATCTATTAAATATATATTTATAAGTATTTGAATCAGACAAATAGATCAGATAATATATCAAATATTCAATTATTTTCTATCCATCATCATTCCTAAACGGAATATCAAGGGAGAACCAATCAATCAAATCTAATTGAATGGATGGGAATGTGAAGCATTGTCTAAAGCTAAGCTCCTATCTCCCATTATTTCATCCGAGTTGACATCTATATACCAGCAAAACTCAGTTTCAGCACTTTCACTTTGTTAGCTGGATGTTTCTTTCATGCTTTCATCTTTGCCTTCGTTTATAGATTTTCAGGTTAAGTGGGCAGTATTTTTATAACATGTGATGCCATTTTACAACAGGTTTTGCAGCAAAAGAAAAAAAATGCACCAAACGGTATCCATATGACTGAACGATATCCTATTTTCTTAATTATTAATCTAATGTGCTATGATGACTAAACTCTATTACAGACCAATGAATAACGCACAGTATTATAAAGAAATAATTGTTACAGTAATTGTTCTTTTCTCTGAATGCTTATTTAGAAAACAAAAATTGATAAATATGAGGAAGTTGATGGAGGGAACAAAAGGAGATTCAAACTTTGAATCTAAGAAAAATAAGAAGAAACAAACTTATTAGTTAAAATTTTCAAAAAAAAATTATTCCATCTAATTCTATAATATCAGAGTTGAGTTGACTGATAAATCTTTATAAGTTTTACTTTTCTTTAAACATCAAGGTTAGTGATAATTTTTACTATTTCTTTTGTACTGGAGAGGATTCCTCTCTACCGATATCTATGTACCACTATTTACCTAATTTTGAGAAAATTAATTTTTTATTTGTTTTTTTTGTAGGAATACATAATATGAAATAAAAAATGGGAATAAAGAAAGGATATAGTGGTAAAGATTAATTTACAAAAGCAAAATTTATCATCATTGAAACCCATTATTCATTCTTTAAAATTCAAAATGGACAAGCAATAACTATATCTGTCTTCCACCTACTTTGATTCAACTCTTACAAAAAAAAGTTCAGACTCATGATTTGTACAAACACGTGGTTGGAAAAACACATTTGAACCTATCTCTTGAGATCAAGGGAGATATATAGCTACAATAACAATCGTAATATGAAGTACTTGTCTATAAATATCGTGTATGCAAATCTTAAATTCCACAATCTTCCCTTCATTTTTTTTCTTATAGAGAGCCAACAAAACATGAAGAATTTTCATATCCTAATATCACTCATTTTTCCTACCTTGTTTCTCTTCTCATGCTCTGTATCTCTTGTGCTATCTTTTTCCCCTCCTCATACTGATCTTCAAAATCAGTGCCTTGATGATCAGAAATCTGCTTTGTTGCAATTGCACCATGATCTGTACTATGCCCCAAATTTTACTTTCACTTCCAAAGTTGAGCTTTGGGATCCCAACACTGATTGTTGCTCTTGGAAAGGAATTACATGTGATGCTCTGGGTCACGTGATTGTGCTTGACCTCAGTTACAAAAACCTTTCCGGCAGCTTTCATTCCATTTTCAATCTCCATTATCTTCAACGCCTTAATCTTGCTGGAAACAATTTTAATACTACTCTGTTTCAATATGAGTTTGATAGATTCCCAAATTTAACTCATCTCAACCTTTCAAACTCATGTTTCCATGGCCAAATTCCAGTGGAGATTTCATACTTAAGAAGGTTAGTCTCTCTTGATCTATCTAATCAAGATTCTTGCTATCTACGGTATAATCAAATTCTTGATCCAAATATCTGGTGGTATGATCTTCCTGACAACCTTCAACAAACTCTGAAACTAGAAAACCCAAACTTCAAGTCATTAATCCAAAATTTGAGACCTCTTACAGACCTCTATTTGGATAGTGTGAACATTTCAACTCAAAGAAGTAAATGGTGTGAGACCATATCCATAATACTTCCTAACTTGCATGTGTTAAGTCTGTCGAATTGTGGGTTGACAGGTCCATTTTGTTCTTCACTCTCAAGACTTCCTTTTCTTTCCAAACTTTTCCTTGGTGGGAATTCGATCTCTTATTTGCCTCCCAATTTCTTGGAAATTTCCTCTCGTTTGGTTTCTCTCAGTTTAGTGAATTGCAATTTGAGTGGGCATTTTCCAACAAAAATTCTCATGTTCCCAAAAATAGAAAGCATTGACATTTCAGAAAATGACAATCTTGAAGGTCAGTTGCCAGAATTTTCATTAAACAATGCTTTACGAGTCTTAAAGATTTCTTCTACAAATTTCAGCGGAAAATTGCCAGAATCAATTGGTAATCTCAAGTTCTTGACAAATTTAATTCTTTTTGGTAGCAATTTCTATGGACAAATTCCATCTTCAATTGCAAATCTTACTAACCTTGTGGAACTGGATCTATCCTTCAATAATTTCAGTGGTTTTATCCCTGCATTTCATAGATCTGGAGTTCCAAATGTTACACATCTTTTTTTGCAGGGGAACCACCTCTCTGGATCAATACATTCTTCTGTATTTACTCTCCCATCATTGAAGGACTTGGATCTTTGTAAAAATCAATTGGTTGGTGAAATTCGTGAGATCCCCAATGCATCTTCTTCATTGATTGAAGGATTGTATTTAGGCTTCAATAGCTTTAGTTCCATGAAGCTTGACATGTTCTCCCAACTGAAGAACCTAAGGTTTCTTGACCTTTCAAATACGAGCTTGTCAATTGAAAGCAACATCACAAGCCTTGCTTTTCCCCAATTAGAGATACTGGAACTACACTCATGCAACCTTACTGAATTTCCAGAATTCATCAAAACACAAGACAAGTTGGCTTGTCTATATCTTCCTGACAACCAAATCCATGGTTTTGTCCCTAATTGGTTGTGGAAGACCACTCTTTTGGAGTTAGACCTTTCTTTCAATGCGATTGATTTTCCAACAGAGGTTCCTTTTGGTGATGCAAACTCCTCTTTTCCAATGTTGAGTCGGTTGGGTTTACGATTCTGTAACCTAAGTATGTTTCCAGAGTTTTTAAAGAGTCAAACCAGTTTAAAATATCTTGACCTTTCAAATAACAAAATAAGTGGTGCAGTACCAAACTGGGTGTGGAAGAAAAGTTTGCGAGATCTGGATCTTTCTAACAATTCTCTCTCATCTTTGGACCAATTTTCACTAAACCAATCTCTAACTTCTTCACAAGGCTCTTTATCAAGACCTATTTGCAATTTGAGTCAACTTCTGATCTTTAATGCATCCTTTAACAAATTCAGCGGGCCAATCCCAAGTTGCTTGGGCAATATCAGTTCTCTCGACACTTTGGATCTACAAAAAAATAATTTCAGCGGTAGCATACCAGATTTTGCAAAAGCAACCCAATTATATTGGCTACAACTCAATGACAATAAATTGGAAGGGAAATTGCCAAGGTCGTTAGCCAATTGCACAATCCTTCGAGTTTTAAACCTTGGGAAAAATGCTCTGTACGACACATTCCCCTTGTGGTTGGGAAAATTGCCTGCTTTGATGGTCCTTGTATTGCAAGCAAATAGGTTTTATGGTCCAATTAAACATGTGAAAAATTATTTTCAAGACTTGGATGTACTAGACATTGCTTTCAATAATTTTTCTGGTCAATTACCAATTGAATTCTTTCAAGCCCCTCAACTAAGGTCACTCAAAATTGGTGGGAATAAACTGGAAGGAAAGTTGCCGAGGTCATTAGCCCATTGCAAAAAGCTTGAAGTTTTGGACGTTGGAAAAAATATGATACAAGACACATTTCCTTTTTGGTTGGTGAAATTGCCTTCTTTAAAGGTTCTTGTACTAAGAGCAAATAGATTTTATGGTCCGATTAAAATTTCTGAGGATGAAAATGCTTTCCTAGAGTTACACATACTGGATCTTGCTTCCAATAACTTTTCAGGTGAGTTACCTGTTGGATTTTTTCAATCTTTGAAGGCAATGAAGATGATGATTGATGGCAACAAAGCTAAGCCAGATTATATTGGAGATTATTACTACCAGGACTCTGTGATAATTGTGAATAAAGGGTTTGAACTTTTTTAACAGAAAATTTTAACCATCTTTGCTTGTCTTGACCTTTCCAATAATAGTTTCCATGGGAGAATACCGGAAGAAATACAAAAGCTCAAGTCACTCAAAGTGCTAAACTTGTCCTACAACAGCTTCCTTGGCCCAATTCCTTTAGCACTTGGAAACTTAACTGAGCTTGAGTCGTTGGACCTCTCCCAGAACAAACTCTCCGGAAAGATTCCTCTTCAGCTTACAAGCCTAACTTTTCTTGCAGTATTGAATCTCTCTTACAACCAACTTGAGGGAAGCATACCACAAAGCTACCAATTTGGTACATTTTCAAACGATTCTTACGAAGGGAATCCAAGATTATGTGGGCTGCCTCTGACAAGGAAATGCAATGAAGATGGTCTTGGAATGCCACCCCCTAAGGAAGATGGAGATTCATGGGTAGATGGTTTGTCTGATTGGAAAATTGTGTTGATGGGTTATGGATGTGGATTGGTCATTGGATTATGTATTGGATATACAGTGCTGAATGAGTTGGGGAACAAATGGTTGGATAGGTTTATACAGAGTCGGAATAAAAAATGGAGAAGATCTTCTAGGTGACTCCATCAAAATTCAAGTTTCAATGTCATTTGGTAAGTATTCTAAAATACTTAATAACTCAAAAGTTTTGCTGTTGACTCTGAACTGTAGCTTAAACAAATAAAATTATTTAAATGCTCTCTTATATTGTCTTTTATCTGCACTAAATAATAATTTACTAAAGTGATTGTGTTTAAAATTTAATTCAAGAACGTTTCAACTTTTGATGCCTCTTTCCCTTTTTGAAACTTGGTAATGCTTTTCAAACTAAGAACAAAAATTGCCTGCAAACTAGGATGTCTTTTGAATTTCCTAACCTCATTTTACAAATGAAAATTAGCTTCCAAGTTATTAATTTGTATAAGACTTGTGGGTCACTGGTATTTTGAGTTGGATTGGGCTGTCGGCCATCTTAAGAGCAAAGCAAAGCTCTGGCATCTATTGTAATTAAATTAGATTGGCTTGGGATGCTCATATATATTTTATTTGGCAGGAGCACAATCAAAGGGTTTGGCAGGCCATGCAAAGATATAGAAGCTATTGTTTCAACTATCAGAAGTTCCTTTTAGCTTAGTTCAATAACAAGATTGCAGTCTCGAGTTCCACTCTTCCTCTTCAACAACAGAAATTGTGTCTGAATGTTTTTGGCTTGCTGTTACTGTACTTGTGTATCAGTTCATTCTCTCCTGCTCGCCTAAGATGATTGGCGGTATGTCTGGTTGTATTGTGCTTGTCTTCTGTTCTGTCTATGGGGTGGTGTTTTACTGCTGAGTTATGGGGTTCCCCTGTTGTTCACCCTATTGTGTAACTCTGTTTTTATCAATAATTTCTGGTTTAGCAAAAGAAAAATGTGTCTGAATTGGGGACTGGTTCCTCTATGTTGCTTAGTTTAATTAGTTTACTTTATTAGGTTGCTCTTTGACGTTTGTAAGGTCTTGATAGCCTACTGTTTATTTGTAGCAGGTCTACTGCTTTTTTTGGATTAATAAAAATCATTTATCCAAAAAATTTTCTTAAGGAAAATCTTATTATCTTTTAAGCTCTTCAGTATTATTATATCTAAGTGGTCATGTCAGCAATCACATAATAGGTTTTACACATGAAAGCCCAGTTTGCCACATTATTACCCAAGAGGTATAAAAAGTAAAATCAGACGAGTTAGGTGATTGACTACTCAACCCTCTTTACTCTCTTTAACTACTTCCTGCTCTTTTACATTTTCTTGCTTCTGGTGTATCTTACTATCTTATCTTGTGCGTCGGAGCATGCCTCAAAATAACATGTTCGGCACCCCTGACTTTCTATTCTGTGACAGGTCACACATACTCTCCTCTCAACCTCCAGTAGGACTTTCCGACTACCAGACAAGGAATTACATTAACACCAAGAATTACATTAACGAAATCAATGATTCCAACTCAACTATTTGCATTGCAGGAATCTGATACAAGCCATGGCATGTACAAAAATGACTATGCCTACTACTTAACTGCCAAAACTAGAAGTTTACATCTGCTAACACAGAACAATCTTTACAGACCAAGCTCAAGCTAAGATGCTTTATTCCTGTATTAGCCACTACATCACTACACAGAAAAAAAAAAAAAAACAGTGAAAAGAAAAGAACAAAGCTTCCAGTTCCAGGTATAAAGCTCGACGAATCCAAACGATACTATTTTATTGCCCCCAGTAACTATAGATTTGACTATGGCGAGAGAGATTTAAATATTTCCTTTATTATTTTCTTAACTTTAATCCCGTATCATCCTTTGTTTTTCTGCTTCTGCACTCCGACATAGACAAAAACAAATGGTTTGTTGTAAGCTCTATTGCTATTGCTATATGATTGATATCCATGTAGAATAGACCTTCACTAAACAAAAACATGTGTGCAATACAAAGAAACTTTTAACAACATGATAGTTATGTGAATGCCATTCTTGAATTATTATGTGGACTTGATTAATTGATTTAATTTTATATTTAGAAAAGGTAGTGGTAAAATCTTTGTTATGAAAATGAGCATCCAGTAATTTTCTTATGATTTTTTCCCCTTAATCACATCCCTTATTCCTGGTCAAATTGAGTTTATGCATATATAAAACTTAATTGTTTCCAATAAAATGGAGTAACTTCATCGTTTGAATTTTCAGGCCAATGATTTAAGAAGATACTAGGAAAAGAAAGCATGGATTGCCAGAATACAGTTCAGAAAAGGATATGATTTCTGAGTAAAAGCTTATTCAGCGTATCTGTTTCTTACAAAACTGATGTTTCGGCTACATTTTTTGTCCAGTCAGAAGCAAAAACAACCATTGTGTTTAGAAGTGAAAACCATCCAAGGTAGGACAGAGAAAATTTGTATCAGGCACCAAAGCAACACTTTCTACCACCAGATCAGGATTATCAATGATTCAACACAACTATTTGCAGTGCAGGAAGATGATACCAGCCATGGCATGTACGACAATGAGTAGGCCTACCACTTTAATTGCCAAAACAAGAAGTTAAATTGCATATGCTAACACAGAATAATTGTTGACACAGACCAAGATCAAGCTAAGATGCTTTCTTGCTGTATAAGATGCTACATCACCATAAAAACACTGAAAAGGAACAGAAGAAAGCTTCTGATTCCAGGCATCAAGTTCGACAATTCCAAACTAACTTTGATAGTGTTTAATTGTCGTAACAACTATAGAGGGTAAACAAGGAAACAAAAGGTCATCCTTAAAATTTGATGAGTATACATCTGCTGTTAAGAGCCAAAGATTACAATTTCTTGAGTTTAAGTTTAGGTTTGGTAGCTGATTTCATTATTTTTTTTTTGTCTTAAATGCAGGAACTGTTTTTTCAAGGAAGAAAACTGTTCATTAAAGCTTTCTATGCTTTGGACTTGGACAGCACAAAAAATCACAGCTTCTATTAGCTGTCCCTACCCAATTGAAACTATTCGCAATCCTACAGCCTTAAACTCTGTGAAGTAACATCCTTCCTAGATCATGACCCTACCAGTATGTGTCATCTAGACATGGATTCTGATATGATCAAGCTGAATTCTTGGCCATTGTGAAGGTGGTGAAGTTGGAAGCTGATTCTTGGAAAGTTGATACTGCATTGCACTGCTACCTCAAGGTAGAAATGTTACTTCATGGGCAAAAGGCAGCAGTGGCAGCGTGACACAGAAACAATACTTACCTAAATACTAATGCACATTCCAGCAGCAACAATGATTTTAAAGAGCTTATCACTGCATAATCCAAAATTCCCCGAAAATCTAGCTGAGAAATACATTTTGGTCGATAAGGTATGCAGACAAGTAAATCTTTCCACTACAACGGTAAAACAAAGAAATATAAATGTTAATGGCGGCAGGAGTTGAAGCAAAGCATCAATGGACTTATCATTTACCCTCTTCAGCCATCTTTCTACGTATCTCATGAGCAGTATTGAAAATGCCAAGGGTGGGTTGGTTGCACATAAAGCACTTGTTGTTCTTTGTGTGATGCTGAAAAACCAAAAGATGCAGTTGGTTAGTTTACATTTGAATGAGAATAAAAATGTCAATTATACTGACATGAGGCACCAAAAGTTGATGATGTAAAGTTAAAATATGTCCTATTTCTATAGCTGAAAAAAGTTGGACCACATAAAATATTCTTTGTATGTAAGTAACCAAAAAAGTTTTGCATCTAAGTGATGCATTAACAACAAACATAACAAAAACTAATAGATGTTAACCTAGCACAAAAAAGACACTAAAAAAAATTAATCCACGTGAAAAGGCATTGAGGGCACCTTTAAAGCACAATGCTGGCAGAAGTAGTACTTGCACTTCCACAAAAGGTTGCCAGCAACTAAAACATGCAGAGGGCAACGAATCATCATCGTCATCATCACTCTGGTCTACCCCTGCCTCATCATCATCATCATCGCCACCCAAAGCCAGATTTCTCTTCCTTGCTTTCTCTGCTTCTTCCCGGTCCTTCTCTAACTGCCATCCAGACTTGTAATCTCCACGATCATGCATAAACGTACATGAATCTCCGTAACCACAGTAACCAGTTTCTTTGTAGTCTTTACCGATGTCAGGCTGATAATCAAATCTTGCTGAAACCCTGATGTGGGCAAAAGCCCTAAGAGGTCCATGTAAGCCACCTGCTTTCTCACTGGCAACTGTTTGCTCTCTTCGAAACCCAGCCTTATGATCCACATAGCCATGCCTTCCTTCATACAACTTCTCCCCCCCAGAGCTTGTGTTTTTCCCCTTCAAAGCCTCCTCTGTTCGTTTAAAAACTTCCTCGCGTATCGCGCGAGCATCTTTTGTAAACTCAGTCTCAGTTTCTAAGGTTGCCATAGCTCTGCTATCATTTTGAACTTGAATTTCCTTCGAAGACTCAAATTGAAAAATCGGTTTGTCAGATTCTGTATTTGATTCAGTGGGAGTAGCACTCCTGGAGGATCCAGTTGAAAAGACTAACTTATAGTCAGGCTTCAAAGCGTTTTTCTGATTGTGAAACAAAGATGTGCCATTTCTGGAGTCTTCATCTTCATCTTCATATTCATTTATTGTCCTTTTCCTTATGGTTTTTTGCCCTTTGTTGGCTTCCTAAAGAAATTGCAAACGGAAAAGTCAAAGAGTTAGCTATATAAGTAAATATACATATACACCTTTAAAAAGAATTAAAAAAAAGGAACAAATTTTACCTTGCTCAGATTGTTGAGGTTCTGTTTCAGATTGCTGAGGTTCTTTTCCTGGATACTGGGGCTCGCTTGAATCAGTCATCTTAACAGAAACAAGAGAAAAGGTTTATAGATTCCTTGCCTCAAGCAAGATGAACTTCAATTCTCATTCACGACTGTTGCTCCAATCACTTGAAAGAAGGTTTTAAACTAAGTGAGTGAAAATCCTTATTACTATTAATTAAGGTAATGAATCAAACGTGATCAACACACTAACTGGTGTCATAATTAAATTTCCATAGATAAGATCAAGCATTCTCTCATGAAAAGGCTAAATGCTCAATTTTATTACCCAAATCATAAATTTCTATTGATGTAAGAAAAAGAAGGAATTAAATTTTTTATCCAAATAACAAATATTTACAGTACTCACCTGAACAAGAAAGTCTAAAACGCCCAATACATTTAACTTTTACCCACGATTGACTAATCCGAATTGAAATTACCCAACAAGAAGAGATCGTCCTTCATCAATTAATTCCTTTCGATCATCGGATTTGGGATTTTTTGAAATCAGAATTGGAATTGGATAGGAATCGACTGAAGGATTGAAGAATTGGGTATGAATCGACTGAAGGGATTAAAGAACGAAGGAGTAAAGGAGGAACCCAAAACGCCAAATTCTTTTATCAGGCTTTCGGATTCTTTTTCGGCCTTCTTACTTGTTTTGAAAATCAGTCAATTTTTTGTCCAAATTGCACACGTAGACAAAGCATGCCACCTCACCTGAAAATTACACGTCCTCTACATAATATTCTGGCTCAGCAATTAAAAGCACGTGTAGTACACGCGAATAATTCCTTCCCATGTTGGCAATGCCCATCGGAATAATCTTTTGCACCAATTGGACTTTTGTGTTGGTTGTCCTTTCAAACTAGCTTTGACCAAAGCGCAAAAAAGTTGCTTCTTCTAAACTGCTAAATTTCTTCAATAAAAGAATTTTCGTTTCTGATGACTTTGTTTTTATTCAAATTCGATGAAAAATCTAATCTTTTTATCTGAATAAGAATAAAAATATGTATTTAAAATTTTAAAATAAAAACGAAAATAATATAATTTTAAATTTTTATCGAACATAATAACAAAATTTTTTTAGTTTTTTAAGTTGTAAAAATGGGCCGTTCAACCCATTAACTCCCCCACAAAAATAAAAATGAATATAAATTTAAAATATATATAATATAGATATAATGTAAAAAATTAAAAATGAGAATAAAAATTGTTGTATCCATCCCATTGACATCCTTTATTTCAGCATTTGGTATAAGCTTCAATTTTCTGCGCTGCAATGTCTTGAAGGGTAAACAAAGATCAAGAAGAGAAAGTTAATCAAATTGACCGGCTTTCAACTCCTTGATGATATTATAATCAATATACTGCTGAAGATACCAGTCAAATCTCTCTTAAACATTCAAATGTGTAATGCAAGCCACGGCGGTCTTTGATCTCTGACCCTCAATTTCCCAAAGTGCACCTCAAGTGAGCGCTCCATGGAGCAATGTGCAATCCAATAACAATGACTTATCATTCCATTCTTGTTGGTAAAGTTATCTATCAAACTCACCTGGTAGCCACAAGACAAATATTTTCTGTCAAACAGACCTATCAACAAAGACCCTCAAATTCTTCATATTATGATTGTTGAAAGATTTAAGATGATAATCCTCGGTTTAATTAAAGCTAAACATGTACAAAACTTCCAAACGTTTACAATATTAACTTGTTGATATGGTTTATAAGATCTTTCTGTGTAGAATTTAAAATATGCTTACTACATCACAAAGACACCTTAAGAAACAAACCAGCCATCCACACCTGCCTTCAATATTTAAGTGAGCTTAAATGGTTACAATTGGTATCACAGATTCAGAGAAAATATTTTTCCAATATCCAAAGGTTAGAGTCCTAGTCATTTTCATTAAATTTTAGGTGATCAAATTCCTTTTAACTGTCTCTTGAGACACAACAATGGCTAGCTGACAATTTCTTTTTATTTTTTTCTATGTAAAAACAGCTCAATCAGCATGCATATCCATTTCCACTGGTTACTCCTAAATTGTTTCATATAGCCCACCTGTGGGGTAAGAACCTCTTATAATTTCACATAAATTGTTCTCAGTAAATGATTCATTGATCCAAAAGCTCATGTCTTTGTAACAGGGAGGATACTGCAAAAACCGTTGAGGAGTCAAGTCACGCTTCTATAATAGGTATTAAATAACAAAAGTAATATACAGTGGAAAGGGTTAAAAGAAACCATTTGCTTAATTTATACCTTCGAAAAGGGTTTAAACTTTACCCCCATTTGGCCTTCGGAAAACAGCATTCAAGTAGCTTAATCAGACTTACGCGGAGATATTAAATTAGGAATCGATGAACTTCAACACTCAAATCATGGAGCTACATTCAGAGGCTACCTGTGAGTTAAATCGCTCATCAGTTCACCAAAAAAGACGAATATCTGGTATGTCAAATAAAACCATTGCTAGCCGCTCCAATCTAAGTCCAAAGGCCCAACCAACGCTGTTTAATCTACCATTACTTTTCAATATTTCTTGCTCCATTACCCTGCAACCCAAAACCTCCATCCATTTCTCCTGACAATTGTGTAGGTCACTGCTAAGTTATACTCGGTGCTAAAGTTATCACATGCAATAACCGTTCATTTAAAAAGATTCATATTGAACAGGAATCAATAAAAATAAAAGTGAGGGCTAACAACACAGAGTACAAACATGTAGGTAAGGTATTATAAACGTCCAAATCTTGATTTATCTTAATAGAATTTATCATTACAATAATAAGCATAGTGTTCACCCCTAAATTTGGCTGTCAAACAATCATAAAAGAATTTTTTGACAAAATGACCATAAGCATTGCAATAAAGCAAGGGAAAAAGGCAAAAAAATGAATCAAGATTCTTCCGACTGAATAACTCGATCTTAAAGAAAATACTAACAATATCCTCTAAAAAGGATAAAGAGAATACCTTGAAATAGATTTCTAGCTTCATAAGGACTGGTAAATGGGAAATAGGCATTGATCCAACGCATCTCCACTGGAATGTTAACAGAGTGAGGCTAATTGGCTTCCACATATAGCAGTCCTTACAAAGTACATTATCAACCCCTGATGCTAACACATCATGATTAACTTTATAAAATTTTGCAAGTGATATGAATTTATAGCAGCTGGTTAGATACTTCTCCCAATAAAAAGTTTTGCGTAAAATACATTTAGATCCTTGAGTTTAAGTATAATTCAACTCAGGTGTGAACATCCTGCTTTTTTATTAATAAGACACTAAGATCTTTCAGTCAGTTAACTCCATTAAAAGATTCATTAAAAGATCATTTTACCTTTAAAAAATCAATATCCTTAAATATTCATATAAAATAATTATTTATAATAATAAATTTTTTTAAAAAATATATAATATATTAATAATATATATATATATATATAAAGATTTTTAGGTGCAACATATAAAAACAAACTTCACAATTATAATAAGAAAAAATGTTATAATAAGAAACTGTAACATATAATAAGCAAATACTCACATAAAATAATTATTTTTAATAATAATTTTTTTTCTTAAAATATAATAATTTATTAATAATATATAGAAAATAATTTTAGGTGCAATATATAAGAACAAAATTCAAAATTATAGTAAGAAAAAATGTTATAATAAGAACATGTAACATATAATAAAAAAAAATTTTGGTTGAAAAAAATGTTATTTATAATAAGCAAATACTCACATAAAACAATTATTTATAATAATAATTTTTTCTTAAAATATATAAAATATATTAATAATATATAAAAAATTTTAGGTGCAATATATAAAAATAAAATTCAAAATTATAATAAGAAAAAAATTGTTATAACAAGGACATGTAACATATAATAAGAAAAAATATTTGGTTGAAAAAAATGTTATTTATAATTGTGAATTTTGTTTTCATATATTGCTCCAATAAGAGCATGTAAATATAATAAGTTAATACTCACATAAAATAATTATTTATAATAATAATTTTTCTTAAAATATATAAAATATATTAATAATATATAAAAAGATTTTTACGTGCAATATATAAAAATAAAATTCAAAATTATAATATGAAAAATGTTATATTAAAAACATGTAACATATAATAAGAAAAAATATTTGATTGAAAAAAATGTTATTTATGATTGTGAATTTTGTTTTTATATTTTGCACCTAAAATTTTTTTATGTATCATTAATATATTTTATATATTTTAAGAAAAAAATTTAATATTATAAATAATTATTTTATGTGAGTCTTTTAAGATATTGATTTTTTAAATGTAAAATGATCTTTTAATGAGCCTTTAACTAAGCTAATTAAAAGAAAGATCTTAGTGTATTATTAATTAAAAAGTTTTGGGACAAGAAGTCTTTTTTTCAAATTAATAGATCTAGTTAAATTATACTTAAAACTCAAAAACCTAGATGTATTTTACCAAAAGTTTTACTATTGCACATAGGACTGGATGTCTAGCACATTGGTAAATATATCTCCATGGTATCCCCAAAAAAAATTTGCAAATCTGTAATGATTTCTTGTTACAATAATTGCCACTTCTTGCCAAATCAATTAGTGCATTCAAGATGTAAATCACAAATTGGACCCAATATGATCTCTTAATCCCTATATCTCATTCGGATAGAAATGCATGACCATTTGCAAAATTGTAATCCCTCAACAAAGCTTTGACTCTAAAAATTGCCAAATAGGTGACAAGCCAGGCCCTCTAGACTTTTCTTTAAGTCCTAGGCTGCAAATGATGTGGGATCCAGACCAGATGATGCCTCCCAATTATTTGGAGTAAAAACACGAACCCCTTCCATCTGTATGGTAAAAGGGCGTATGTTTCAGAGGGAAAAAAATAAGGAACCTTAATTTATGAACATGGCCATCTTACAACAAATGTTACATGTCAAATCACTGCTGTTCATCATGTGAACCTACGAAGGAGCCCATTGTAAGGCCCAACATATGGATGGCTGTGCTACGCATGTAGCATGTGATGCAAAATTCACATGTACTTGAAATAATTTCTGAAGCGAAGAAAATTTTTAAAAGCTAGTCAAAATTAAAGAGATTTTCAACAAAATGAAACATGATGAAACACAGGGTAATGAGTAGAATCTATAGAAGATCTACGGTAAACATCGCCAGTTACAAGGAAATGAGTATATCCTCTTCTCAACAGCTCTGCTTGATGAGCAGTATGACACCTCAATATAATTTGAGAGTCAACATAGTATGTATCATTATAGCTCCTGCTTACGTGATCAGCATGCACCAGGACGTCATCAAAATTCTGCAAAAGGAAATAAATATATTCTCAAAATCATTATCCAAGGATCCAAAATAAATAATATGATACAACATATATTGTGTATAAAAGGTTTCTTCATTTTGCAAATTATTTCATCAAACAGGTGACAACAGGTTTCTTCCTTTCAGAGGAGCACAAATTAAAAACGAGGCATAACTTTCTTACTCGTAATCCAATTATGAGCATATAAAATTGGACACAAATGGAGGTCCAGAATCGGTCAATTACAAGTTTGAACAATTCTAATGAGTACATGAGCTTAGAAAGGCATGAAAAAATTTCTTGAAACTGTTAACTTCAATTTTAAGGAAATCAAACTTGAATATAAGTATCCAAATTAATACATCCTTGAAAACTTACGGGCAAAAAAAGACCCTATTGGCTGGTCATACTGCTTGCATAGCTCCAAAAACAGCTTTGTGGAAATATAAAAGCCTTTTTAGATTGGAGAGATGGAATGATATTCAAAATCACATGGTCAAATTAAAAAGCTGACTAGAGACCGTGTATTGTGGAACAACAACATGCCTTAATGGGCCATATGTACGGAGAGAGCAATGACCATAAACTCAATATTTTAGCAAAACTATTGTTTCCCTTGCACTCACTCACGCACACATAGGTTCAAGCCTACATGGTAACATATGTAATCCTAAGTTAAAACACAACCTTTGGGGATCTACAAAAGCCCATACAGATACAAATTTCAGAGACTTTTTTTTTTATTATTTTTAAAGATCCTCGACAAATTATTCCAAAACCGAGCATAAGATTGATCGTACAGGAATATTTAAACTCAAATACTATTTTGGAGGATGAAATACAGAGGTGGTGCTGATGTTAATAACGATGGACATTGATGATTGAACACTGTCAAACAACATAGGGGAGGAAATATACCGGCTTTTTTTGTTTTTTTTCTTCACAGCCTATTTCAGGTTTCAGGGTTGGTTTTATTTGTTGATTTCATTATACGTTTTTTTTTTTTTCCGAGAGATATATACCAACATCTGATGTAAATATGCAACCTGATGCAGATAATTTGTAATTTTGGGGAAGAGAGAAAAAGAATGAAATTGAGAAGGTAGTGGTTTTTCTTTGAAATTTAACCATGATGTGAAGTTGTTCTTGTCAGATTTCTTAATCTTATGATGCTTATGAAATCCAGATACTAGTGATACCTTGCCCCAAAATAGTTCATTCTTCACCTTCATCTATTTAATCTGGTTTGTTTCTGGGAATAAAAGCATATTCCTTATTTCCTGAAAATTTTCATTCATTTTGTCTTCAAATTTATCAAACAATTAAATTAGTAATTGACTTGATTAGTATATGTTGAATCATATAGCTTAGAAAATGCACTCGGTTAGTAGAGTTTTTAGATTATAAGTGTCAACAAGGTTGTCATAAACCCTTTAATAAATATATTAAAAAATTATATAAAAAATATTAGGATATGTGTTAATATTCTAATACCGTTTATAAAATTTAAAAGCTCTATTAATCATATGTGAAGATATCAAAATATATAAAAATTATCTCATATAGATGAAATTTACGAAATTAGAAGATTATTTTTTTTGTTTGTACGTGAGATTGTCAAAATTTGAATTTTAAAATATAGGAACCAAGAGTTTAACATTTTATCAATAAACTACATAATTGTTGGCTCATTAAATTTTAAATGAGAGGATTTCTTTAAAATATATTAACAATAACAAAAATAAAAAAAATGCACATACCATGAACTCTAGTAGTACATTAGGAATAAAAGAATGAGAAACAAGTTGCTTAATCAACAAATTGACAGAATAAAAATCAACCAATTGAAAATTTGTGCTTTACTATTGCTGAAAAGTTTGAAGAAAAAAAAAATCTAAAGAATACAAACTTTCCATGTCATTTCAATTGGCTTATAGACCTTGAAAAAAAGTAAAGTCAATTTTCAAATCCTCAAAGTTTTTCTTTCATCTTATTATTTTTAAATAATTGGAAATTTAAGTGTATGGTATATATTAGTCTTATGTGTTAGGCTAAACCTTGATCAATTATTAGATAAGTGAAATCATGATCAAATAACAAATTATTCATGTAAAAGATAATAATTTATCGTGATTCAAAAATTAAATATTAAAAGTTACGAATGAAAGTAAAATATTATATAAAAATATAGATTTGTGGGGTAATTTACTCAAAGTTTAATGCGTTTATCATAGAAATTAAAGGAAAGTTTAAAAAAAAAAAAAAACAAGTATTAGTCTTTGCTTTATACTTAATCTTGGCATGAAGCATGCAAATATGTCAAGTCTTTTTGCTCCTCATCTTTACTTTACAAAAATAATAATCTTAGTAGTTGCTTTATTTTAAGCAATTAAAAAGACTAAAATATAACAATAATAATAATAATAATTAATACACTTAAAATTCATTCTCAGTCTACTTATTTAATTGGAAGACAAAAGATAATTTCTAGTGAGTAAAATTGCTACGTTTTTGTTTTTTTAAAAGGAAAGACTTGACTTAAACAAATTGTTAAGAAGATTATTTTTTATATATTACTAATGATGAGACAAGAAGACTTAGATATTTGCATGATGAAAGACTTAAAAGTATAAAGCAAAGAAAAGACAAAATACTAATAGAAGACATTTGCATGATGGAAGACTTAAAATATTAAGCAAAGAAAAGACAAAATACTGAGAAAAAATCTCCTACTATCATTATCTTTGTGAGTTCAAAATTAGAATATCAAAATTTCAAAACACCCGTTTTTCTTACATGAGATGGGTCCATTAATACCGAAATCGGGCTTCCCTTTGACTTTTGCACCAAAACACAATTGGGCAATTTTTGCGAATCTTAAACTGATTATAGAACGATACGCAATTAACTGAGAAAAGCAAAATTAAAAAAAAAAAAAAAAGGTTGTCAAAAGGGGTTTAAAGTTATGGGGTTTTTAATCAAAATTTCCCCCTTCTTTTCTTCCTTTTCCAGGTAAAATTTTCCTCATGCCCACTTTTATTTTCAATCGTAAAAAATTCTTCTTTTTTTTTTAACTGTAAAATATGGGTCTTTTTTTATATCTCCTGTTTCTACAGTGACACTGTAATTAGGAGCTGGAGCAATTGCAGCTAATGTTTGGAAACCCCACATTGGCAAAGGCAGAGTATTTTTTTTTTTTTAAAATATTTTTTCTATGATCCTTGTTATACTTTCACTGTGTAGAAAGATTCTATTTTTAGCTAAGCATAACTCTTTTTTTTTTTCAATTATTTGTGTTTTTTTAGGCTTTATCATGTGTTGGGTCTTTTCTGTTTTACCCATATTTCATTTAATTTTATGATTTGAATCGAACTACTATGTGAATAGGAATATTGAGTTATGCCAAGCAGTACTTTCTCTGACTATTACTAGACATAATTGTCAATTTGTCATTCAATTGCTAGCTGTTGAATTTGCCGCAAAAGAATGGTTATTGCAGTTGGAATCTCTTGTTATTATAGGGAAGAATGTGAGGGTTGAAAAGGGAAAGAAAAATGAAATGAAATGAAATAGTTGGGTGGAAAGTGTTACCTTTTATGGAGTTCTAGCTTGCAATCATCATTTGTTTAATTGTACATTTTGCATTTTCCAACAATTGAATGGAGCAAGTTTTTCGGATTTCCATTTCATTGCTTTCAAGTACCTTGGTCTAGATAAGTTTCGTCCGTGTTTCCTGTTCCCAAAATGATTTAACATATATGACATAACAGGTTCTTCTTGCAAATTGGGACTTGAATGTTTTATGTGAAAAGGTGGAAATAATCTGATCTTTTCTATGTTGCATCCATATTCTGCAAAGATCTTTTGCCCTGTCTCTTTGTTCACTTCCTGGGTCTCAGTATTTTGTTGGTTTGCTTATGGTAGAGTTTGATCTCGTGCTTTCCCATTTTCACTTTGCCCCCACTATTCCTCCCCTTCCTCTCTAGCTTTTGAAATTGCATTTAGAGCCTTGGTTGTTGTAGTAGATCACAAGCATACTTTAACATTATGTTCAAGCTGTTTAATTGTAGGTTCAAATTTCTAGTGTTAAAGTTTGATTAAGTTTTGATTTCTTATATAAGCCTTGTTTTAACCCCCCCCCTCTTTTTTTAGAGGGAGAGGGGGTCCGGGTAAATAAAAATAGCCCTTATATTAGTGCATACAAATGTATCTATGTATATATAAACATTGGTATAAAAAATATGTTATATACAATGTTTGTATAAAAATTGTGTAATCCCAAAATAAAATATAAATTTCAAGCACTGTACATACATAAATTCCAAAAAATTCAAAAAATTAAATTCAATAAATAGAATATAATTTAATGACCAGAAATAGAAAAAACTAAAAAAGGTAATTACCGAGAACATAAAATTGCTTGTGCACAATTAATGCATTAGCGAACCATATGAAGTTCTTGGTTATTTTGCCTTATTTAGTATTTGTTTGATTGGGTTTTTGCTATTTGCTTTTTGCTTCCAAAAGCAAAAAAGCAAAAATAGCATTTCCATAAGCAATAAAATTTTGAAGAGTTATACACAAAATATTTAAATTTTTTATGATTAACTACATGATTCTACTTCTATATATACTAATTGTGTTATAATTGATTTTATATTTTAATTATTTTTTCTGTTTTAGATCAGTTATGACATATATATATTTTACCTTTTGCTTTTCCTTTCTAGTAAAATATATATGTTTTATTCATGTTCGTAGGGAACTTACCAGATTTCTTGGCCATGTTCTAGAAATGCCAGTATCTAACGAGTTTGCTTTGAATATGGCAGCTAACAACATCAGTGAATCTTAGGTTTGTTGATGCAAATCATGGCTAACAGATTCACTTGAAGCCTACTTATCTAAAGATTTTTCGATTTTTAGAGGATGAAATGCAAAGGTGGTGCTGATGTTAATAATGTTGGACATTGAACACTGTCAAACAACATAGAGGTGGAAATATACTGACTTTTACAGGTTTCAGGTTGGTTTTATTTGTTGACTTCATTCTACTACTTTTTTTTTTGGAAAGATATATGCCAACATCTTATGTAAATATGCAACTTGATGCAGATAATTTGTAATTTTGGGGAAGAGAAAGAAGGAATGAAACTGAGAAACTAGTGGTTTTTCTTTGAAATTTTGCCATGATGTAAAGTTGTTCTAGTCAGATTTTCTTGATGTTACGATGCTTAAGAAATCCAGATAGTACTGATATCTTGCCCCGAAATAGTTCATTCTTTAACTCCATCTATTTCATCTGGTTTGTTTATGGGAATAAAAGCATAGTCTTTATTAGTTGCAAAATTTTCATTTATTTTACCTTCAAATTTATAGAACAATTAAATTATTAATTGACTTGTTAGTATTTGTTGAATCATATAACTTAGAAAATGCAATTAGCTAGTGGAGTTTTTAGATTATACAAGTTAGAGGGCTGTCACAAACCCTTTTACAAATATACTAAAAAATTATATAAAAAAAATTAAGATATGTGATAAAGCAAAGAAAAGAATTAAAATCTCATAAAAAATTCTCATACTATCATTTTCTTTGTGAGTCCAAAATTAAAATATCAATTTTTTATAAACTATAATTTTATGATGGGTGATTCCAAATACATCATTTTTTTTTCTCTACATCCAATTTTAAAAGTTTTTAAAGTGAAATTACTTATTTACCTATCTCATTTTAATTTTAAAACTTCTAGATATGCATTTATGATAAATTATATAACTTTTCAAATTTTCATATCGGTAAGTTAAAAAAGTTATATTTAGGATTGAAAAAAAATAGTTAAGATAAAATATCTTATAGAAAGTATGATATTCTAATACCATTAAAAAAATTTAAAAACTCTATTAATCATATGTAAAGAAATCAAAATATATATAAATTATTTGGTATACATGAAATTTGTGAAAATAGAAGATTGTCTTTTTTTTTTTTGTTGTATATAAATTTGCCAAGATTTGAGCTTTAAACTATTAGAACTAATAGTTCAATATTTTACTAACAAATTACATGATTATTGGCTCATTGAATTTTTAAATCAATGCATCACTTTAAAATATAGTAATAATAAAAAACAAAAAAAATGCACATACCGTGAAATCTAATAGTACATTAGGAACAAAAGCATAAGAAACAAGTTGCTTAATCAACAAATTGATTGGCCAAAAAAATCGATAAATTAAAAACCTGTGTTTTATCTTTGCTGAAAAGTTTGAAAAAAAAATTTAAAGAACACATTCGCTCCCATTTCTCAAACTTATCTATTTTGGAAATTGTGATTTTATAATGATGGAATAAGAAAGAAAAAGATAGATCTTATCGGAATGCATGGGTCTAAATCATAGTCATTGCTTCATACTTAGTCTTGGCATCAAGCATGCAAATGTGTCAATCTTTTTGCCCCCTTTTTTACTTCAAAAAAATAGTGATGTTAGCAATTGCTTTAGTCTAAGTCATTGAAAAGACTAAAATATAACAATATTAATTAATATGCTTAAAATTAATTCCCAGCCAATTTAATTGGAAGACAAAAAAAAAAAACCACCATTGAGAAAATTGCTATTTTTTTGTCTTTTTTAAAAGATAGACTTGACTTAAGCAAACTGTTAAAAAGATTATTTTTCATAGAATAATGATGGGGCAAGAATACTTAGACATTTGCATGATGGGAAGACTTGAAAGTATAAAGTAAAGAAAAGATAAATACCAATAAAAAAAATCTCATACTATCATTTTCTTTGTTAGTCCAAAATTAGAATATCAATTTTTTTGTGAAGTATAATTTTGTGATAGGTGACTCTAAATACACCATCATTTTTTCTCTACATCCACCTTGTTTAAAAATTTTTTAAGTGAAATTACTTATTTACTTATCTTGTTTTAATTTTAAAACTTCTAAATATGCATTTCTGATGAGTTATATAACTTATAGAATTTTCATATCCAATAAGTTAGAAAAAGTTACATTTAGGTTTGAAAAAAATAGTTAAGAGAAAATATCTTACAGAAAGTATGAGATTTTAATACTGTTTATAAAATTTAAAAACTCGATTAATCACATGTGAAGAAATTAAAATATATATAAATTATCTCATATACATGAAGTTTTTTCATTTGAAGATTGTCTTTTTTTTTTTTTTTTATGTATATGTGAGATTGTTAGGATTTGAATTTTAAATACTGAAACTAAGAGTTTAGTATTTTACTAATAGAATATATAGTTATTAGCTCATTGAATTTTTAAATTAGAGGATATCTTTAAAATATATTAACAATAAAAAACTAAAAAAATGCACACACCATAAAATCTAATAGTACATTAGGAACAAAAGCATGAGAAAGAAGTTGCTTAATCAACAAATTGATTGGCCAAAAAAAAATCAACAAATTAAAAACCAGAGTTTTATTTTTGCTGAAAGGTTTGAAAAAAAATCTACAGAATATATTCTATGGAAGAAAATGATAGATACTATGGGAATGTCTTGGTCTAAGTCTTAGTCTTTGTTCTATGCTTAATTTTGGCATCAAGCATGCAAATGAGTCAATCTTTTTGCACTCATCTTTACTTCACAAAAATAATCTTAGCAGTTACTTCAATCTAAGTCAATAAAAAGACTAAAATATAACAATAATAATTAATATACTTAAAATCCATCCCTTGTGTGTCAATTTATCTGGAAGACAAAAGACAACTTTTATTGAGAAAATTGTTGTTTTTTTTTTTTGTCCTTTTTAAAAGGCAGACTTGACGTAAGCAAATTACTAAGAAGATTATTTTCATAAAGTAATGTTAGGGCAAGAAGATGTAGACATTGGCATGATGGGAAGACTTAAAAGTATAAAACAAAGAAAATATTAAATACCAATAAAAAGATCTCATACTATCATTTTCTTCGTGGGTCCAAAATGAAAATATCAAATTTTTTATAAAGCATAATTTTGTGATGGGTGATTCTAAATATGCCATCATTTTTTCTCTATATCAATTTTTTTAATTTTTAAATGAAATTACTTATTTACTCATCTCGTTTTAATTTTAAAGCATCTTGATATAACTTATTGGATTTTCATATCCGGTAAGTTAAAAAAAGTTACATTTAGGTTTGGAAAAAAATAGTTAAGAGAAAATATCTTGCATAAAGTATGAGATTCTAATACCATTTATAAACTTTAAAATCTCTATTAATCATATATGATGAAATTGAAATATATAAAAATTATCTCGTATACATGAAATTTGTGAAATTAGAAATTTGTCCTTTTTTTTTGTAATGTGAGGTTATCAGGATTTGAACTTTAAACTACTAAAATTAAGAATTCAACATTTTACTAACAAACTACATGGTTATTTGCTCATTTAATTTTGAATAAAAAAATCTCTTTAAAATATATTAATAATAAAAAACTAAAAAATAAAAAAAATGGCACATACCATGAGATCTATTGGTACATTAGGAACAAAAGCATGAGAAAGAAGTTGCCTAATCACCAAATTGATTAGCATAATAATAATAATAATAATAATAATAATAATAATAATAATAATAATAATAATAATAATAAATTAAAAACCTATCTTTTAATTTTACTGAAAAGTTTGAAAAAATTATCTAAAGAACACATTCACTCCCATTTCTCAAACTTGTCTATTTTGGAAATTGTGATTTTATAATGGTGGAATGAGAAAGAAAAGATAGATCCTATCAGAATGCATCGGTCTAAATCATAGTCTTTGCTTCATACTTAGTCTTGGCATCAAGCATGCAAATGTGTCAATCTTTTTGCCCCTATTTTTACTTCAAAAAAAAAAAATGATGTTAGCAATTGCTTTATCTAAGTCATTGAAAAGACTAAATATAACAATATTAATTAATATATTTAAAATCCATTCCCAGTCTGCAAATTTAATTGGAAGACAAAAGACACTCACCATTGAAAAAATTGCTATTTTTTTTGTCTTTTTTAAAAGATAGACTTGACATAAGCAAACTGCTAATAAGATTATTTTTCATAGAGTAATGATGGGGCAAGAAGACTTAGACATTTGCATGATGGGAAGACTTAAAAGTATAAAGTGAAGAAAAGACTAAATACCAATGAAAAAAATCTCATACTATCATTTTCTTTGTTAGTCCAAAATTAGAATATCAATTTTTTTTGTAAAGTATAATTTTGTGGTGGGTTATTTTAAATACACCATTATTTTTTCTCTACATCCACCTTTTTTAGAAAATTTTTAAGTAAATTACTTATTTACTTATCTTGTTTTAATTTTAAACCTTTTAAATATGCATTTCTAATGAGTTATATAACTTACAGAATTTTCATATCTGGTAAGTTAGAAAAAATTACATTTAGGTTTGAAAAAAAAATAGTTAAGAGAAAATATCTTATAAAAAGTATGAGATTTTAATACTGTTTATAAAATTTAAAAACTCTATTAATCATATGTGAAGAAAATTAAAATATATATAAATTATCTTGTATACATGAAATTTTTTCATTTTAAGATTGTCTTTTTTTTATAGTGAGATTGCCAGGATTTGAATTTTAAACTACTAAAACTAAGAGATTAGCATTTTACTAATAGACTATATGGTTATTAGTTTATTGAATTTTTAAATTAGAAGATATCTTTAAAATATATTAACAATAAAAAACTAAAAAAATGCACATACCGTGAAATCTAATAGTACATTAGGAACAAAAGCATAAGAAAGAAGTTGCTTAATCAACAAATTAATTCGCAAAAAAAAAATTAACAAATCAAAAACATGTGTTCTATTTTTGTTGAAAGGTTTGAAAAAAAAAATCTACAAAATATATTCATTCTCACTTCTCAAACTTGTCTATTTTGAAAATTGTGATTTTATAATGGTGGAATAAGAAAAAAAATGATAGATAATATGGGAATGTATTGGTCCAAGTGTTAGTCTTTGCTCTATACTTAGTTTTGGCATCATGCATGCAAATGTGTCAATCATTTTGCCCCCATATTTGCTTCACAAAAATAATTTTAGTAGTTGCTTTAGTCTGAGTCATTAAAAAGACTAAAATATAACAATAATAATTAATATACTTAAAATCTATTCCTTGTGTGCCAATTAACTAGCAGACAAATGACAACTTTCATTGAGAAAAAAACTTTTTTTTATTTTTTTGTCTTTTTTAAAAGGTAGACTTGACTTAAGCAAATTGATGAGAAGATTATTTTCACATAATAATGATGGGGCAAGAAGACTTTGGCATTTGCATGATGGGAAAACTTAAAAGTATAAAACAAAGAAAAGATTAAATACCAATAAAAAGATCTCATACTATCATTTTCTTTATGAGTCCAAAATTAAAATATCAATTTTTTATAAAGTATAATTTTGTGATGGTTGATTCTAAAATTATGACCATTTTTACTCTATATCAATTTTTTTAATTTTTAAATGAAATTGCTTCTTTATCATCTCATTTTGATTTTAAAGCATTTAGATATAACTTATTAGATTTTCATATCTACTAAGTTAAAAGTTACATTTAGGTTTGGAAAAAAAATAGTTAAGAGAAAATATCTTGCATAAAGTATGAGATTCTAATACCATTTATAAAATTTTAAATCTTTATTAATCATATATTATGAAATCAAAAAATATATAAAAATTATCTCGTACACATGGAATTTTTGAAATTTGAAAATTATCCTTTTTTTTTGTATGTGAGGTTATTAGGATTTGAACTTTAAACTATTGAAATTAAGAGTTCAACATTTTGCTAACAAACTATATGATTATTTGTTCATTTAATTTTAAATTAAAGAATCTTTTTAAAATATATTAACAATTAAAAACTAAAAAATTAAAAAAATGCAAATACCATTAGGAACAAAAGCAAGAGAAAGAAGTTGCTTAATCAACAAATATGATTGGCAAAAAAAAAAGCAACAATTAAAATGTCTTTTATTTTTGCTGAAAGTTGAAAAAAAAAAATCTAACACACTATTCATTCCACTTCTCAAATTTTCTATTTGAAAATATGTGATTTAATAATGGTGAATAAGAAAGAAAATAATAGATTTTGCATTGGTAACTGCAATTGTTACACATGTAGATCTATCTATAACTTTGCTATACATTATAGCTATGTCATTGCTAAATCAGTAAACTTTTGTAAATCATGTTAGTCTTTTGCCCCTATCTTACTTCATAAAAATAATAATTTTAATTCTTCAATCTAATCATTAAAAAGACTAGAATATATACTAATAAATTAATATACTTAAAATATTTTTCCTAGTCTGCTAATTTACATTAAAAACATAAAGACAACAGCCATTGAAAAACTGGTTTATGTTTTTTTATTTTTTTCAAGAGACTAACTTGACTTAAGTAAATTGCTAAGAAGATTATTCTTCTCATAGTAATGATGGGGCAAGAAGACTTACACATTTGCATGATGAGAAGGCTTAAAAGTATAAAGTAAAGAAAAGACTAAACACCAATAAAAATATCTCATACTATAGTTTTTTTTGTGAGTCCAAAATTAGAATATCAATTTTTTTATAAAGTATAATTTTGTGATGGATGATTTTGAATACACCATCATATTTTTCTTTATATCCACTCTTTTTTTTTAATTTTTAAGTGAAATTACTTATTTACTCATCTAATTTTAATTTTAAAGCTTTTAGATATATATTTCTTAAGTTATATAACTTACTGGATTTTCATATATGATAAATTAAAAAAGGTTACATTTAGGTTTGAAAAAAAATAATTAAGAGAAAATATCTTATAGAAAGTACGAGATTTAATATTGTTTATAAAATTTAAAACTCTATATAAATTATCTTGCATACAAGAAATTTTTTAAATTAGAAGATTTTTTTTATATGAGGTTGCTATGGTTTGAACTTTAAACTATTAAAACTAAGAGTTAAACATTTTATTAATAGATTATATGGTTATTGGCTCATTGAATTTTTAAATAAGAGGATTTCTTTAAAATATATTAACAATAACAACTAAAAAAAATAGAAAAAAAAAAAAGGACATACCTTGAAATCAAATAGTACATTAGGAACAAAAGCATGAAAAAGAAGTTGCTTAATCAACAAATTGATTGGACAAAAAAATCAACAAATTAAAAACTTGAATTTTATTTTTGCTGAAAAGTTTGAAAAAAAATCTAAAGAACATATTCATTCTCACTTATCAAACTTGTCTATTTTGGAAATTGTAATTTTTTAATGGTGGAATAAGAAACAAATTGCTAGATACTATGGGAATGTATTGGTTTAAGTCTTAGACTTTGCTTTATACTTAGTTTTGGCAACAAACATGTAAATGTATTAGTTTTTTTGCCCCCGTCTTTGCTTTACAAAAATAATAATCTTAGCAATTGCTCCAATCTAAGTTATTAAAAAGACTAAAATTTAACAATAATAATTAATATACTTAAAATCCATTTTTAGTCTTCCAATTTAACTGGAAGACAAAAGACAACCTCTATTAAGAAAATTGCTATGTTTTTTTATCTTTTTTAAAAGACAGACTTGACTTAAGCAAATTGCTAAGAAATTATTCTTCACAAAATAATAATTGGAAAGAAAACTTAAATATTTGCATGATGGGAAGACTTAAAAGTATATAGCAAAGAAAAGACTAAATACCAATAAAAAATCTCATATTATCATTTTCTTTGTGATTCCAAAATTAGAATATCAATTTTTTTATAAAGTATAATTTTGTGATGAGTGATTCTAAATACACCATCATATTTTTCTCTACATTTACTTTTTTTTTTAATTTTTTAAGTGATATTACTTATTTACCCATCTCGTTTTAATTTTAAAACTTTTGAATAAACATTTCTGATAAGTTATATATCTTACTGGATTTTCATATCTGATAAATTAAAAAAAGTTACATTTAGGTTTGAAAAAAATAGTTAAAAGAAAATATGTTACAAAAGTATGAGATGCTAATATCGTTTATAAAATTTAAAAACTTTATTAATCATTTGTGAAGAAATTGAAATATATATAACTTATCTCGTATACATGAAATTTGTGAAAGTAGAAGATTATCTTTTTTTTTTTTTTGTATGTGAGTTTGTTAGGATTTGAACTTTAAACTATTGAAACTAAAAGTTTAGTATTTTATTAACAGATTACATGGTTATTGGATTATTGAAATTTTAAATTAGAGGATCTCTTTAAAATATATTAATCATAAAAAATTGAAGAAAGAAAAAATGCGCACACCATGAAATCTAACAGTCCATTAGGAACAAAATCATGAGAAAAAATTATATAATCAACAAATTGATTGGCCAAAACAAATCAACATATTAAAAATCTTTGTTTTATTTTTCTAAAAAGTTTGAAAAAAAAAATCTAAAGAACACATTCATTCTCTCACTTCTTAAACTTGTTTATTTTGGAAATTGTGATTTTATAATGGTGGAATAAGAAAGAAAATGATAGATACTATGGTAATGTATTGGTTTAAGTCTTAGTCTTTGCTTTATACTTAGTCTTGGCATCAAGCATGCAAATGTGTCAATCTTTTTGCCCCATCTTTACTTCACAAAAATAACAATATTAGCAGTTGTTGTAGTCTAAGTTATTAAAAAGATCAAAATATAACAATAATAATTAATATACTTAAAATTTATTTCTAGTCCATCAATTTAACTAAAAGACAAGAAAACAACTTCAATTGAGAAAATTGTTGTTTGTTTTGTCTTTTTTAAATGACAGACTTGACTTAAGTAAACTGCTAAGAATATTATTTTTCATAGAGTAATGTTGGGGGCAAAAAGATTTAGACATTTGCTTGATGAGAAGACTTAAAATATAAAGCAAAGAGAAGTCTAAATACCAATAAAAAAATCTCATACTATCATTTTCTTTGTAAGTCCAAAATAAAAATAAAAAAAAACAAATTTTTTATAAAGTATAATTTTATGATGGATGATTCTAGATACACCATTTTTTTCCCTACATCCGGATATGAAAATTTAGTAATTTATATAACTTATCAAAAATATATATCTAGAAACTTTAAAATTAACAAGTGGATCTCTATAAAGTATAATTTCCATTGATTCAAGGACTTTGAAAAAAAAAAAAGAAGACAATTTTCAAATCCTAAAGTTTTTCTTTCATCCTATTATTTTCAAATAAATGGAAATTTAGATCCTAATATTTTCAAATAATTGAAAATTTATGTATCTATTGAATACTACGATCAATGTCTTGACACTTTTGTTGTACTTTCTCAAATCTTATAGATAAGATTCCACCAAGTGAATAATTGCTAATTATTTAAGATGATTAATTATTACATTCTTGAGATTCAACTAAAAAATATAATTTAGATTTCATTTGGTTTGTATTTTTTTTCTTTTACTATTTGTTTTTGGTTTTCAATTCATTTATTAAAAAATAAAAACCAAAAGCATCAATTAATTAGAAGATTAAAAAGTGAGAAAATTATGTAATCTCTTTGGTTAATTTCTTTTTTTTTCAATTAAAAAATTTATTCAGTTTAAAACAATATAAAGTATGAGTGTATTTGATATTATGGATAAAATTTCTAATGTTCTTTTTATTTTGTTTATTTTCGTTGGGGTGTCAATTTTCAATTTATTATGAGTGTATTTAATATTAAAAAATTAAATTTATTATATAAAATTTATATTTTGAGGTTTTAAATATAAAAATGTAATTAAAAAATCAAAATGATTTTGGAATATAATCGTATGGAAAAATAATAGCATTTTGTGTTCAAAAAAGCAAAGATGGTAATTTTAAAATATTCGAATAGGGAATGATAGATAAAAAAAAACGAGATAGGGAGAATATAATTAATTACTAATTAGAAAAATGAATTGAAAATAAGGAACAAATAACAAAAAATAAAAAACTTAGACGTGATGATTGAAGACATTTGGAAAATATATAGTCTAATTAGATATTAAAGTTGAACACTTATTATTTAATTTTGAATAAATTTAAATTAAATTTCCTTTGAACAATTAAATGAAAAGAAAAGTTAGTATTAATTTCTTGTGTAAGCGTGGACAATGGAATTTGAACAAAAATTAACCAATCATGTAACTTTTTTGACTTTAACCGACAAAGAAAAACTATGCACGATGAAATTGAAGACTAATTCATATATAGAAAATCCCATTAATTTTTGTTCTATTGGAAACACAATCATTTGTCCACTTTTATATTTGTAATGTTCACGTTTGTAACTTTCACATTATTCATTAATATTAAGGTTCATTATCATTAAAAAATAATATTGGTTAATATTTTTTATTTGAAAGCTTTTGTAAATATAAAAATGATGAATCTATATATATTCTAAGTTCTCACTATTCAAATCAATATTCTTTAACAATATTAAAAACAAAAATAATAAAAAGGACTATATATATATATGATAAATTCAATATTAAATTATTAATATGCTGTTTTGAATTTTCAGAGATTAATAAAATGATTTTGCAAACAATGCTCTAAAAGCACACTCTAAGGTTATTACATAATATAATATCTTCATCCAATACATTAAAAATTATAAATATGAAAATTATTAGGTATCAAGTATTGCATTTAACATAAAATTATTACAATAAATAATATATTAACTAATTTTAGAGAGTGAAAAACTCTTTTGCGAATTTGTTTTATCATGTTTATGAATGGAGAAGTAAGAATAACAACAGAGTGAATACATATTATTTAGATATTTGTATTTAAATCTATTTAATTTTCATGGTATGTGAATTCATTTAAATATTCAATTAAATTTACTATCATTATCTTTATATAAACCATTTAAATAAATATCGCCTGTTTCATTTTTTAATCCTTTAAAATATCCAATTACTTAAGTTAAAATTTTTGCTAAAATATAAATTCAACAAGAATTAAATTTAAATATAAAATTCACTATTAATTAATAATAAGTAAATGTTGTTTGCTAAGATTCGAAAATAAAATTTTATATATGTAAATAAATAATAGATTCAAATAATAGATACTATATGCTTTAAAACTTGAACGGATTCAGATATTCAAATGGTATTATCTAAATTCTATCCGAATCTATTAAATATATATTTATAAATATTTGAATTAGACATAAATAGGTCAGATAATATATCAAATATTCAATTATTTTCTATCCATCATCATTCCTAAACGGAATATCAAGGGAGACGCAATCAATCAAATCTAATTGAATGGATGGGAATGTGAAGCATTGTCCAAAGCTAAGCTCCTATCTCCCATTATTTCAACCGACTTGACATCTATATACCAGCAAAACTCAGTTTCAGCATTTTCACTTTGTTAGCTGGATGTTTCTTTCATGCTTTCATCTTTGCCTTCGTTTATAGATTTTCAGGTTAAGTGGGCAGTATTTTTACAACATGTGATGCCATTTTACAACAGGTTTTGCAACAAAAGTAAAAAAAATGCACCAAACGGTATCCATATGACTAAACGATATCCTATTTTCTTAATTATTAATCTAATGTGCTATGATGACTAAACTCTATTACAGACCAATGAATAACGCATAGTATTATAAAGAAATAATTGTTACAGTAATTATTCTTTTCTCTGAATGCTTATTTAGAAAACAAAAATTGATAAATATGAGGAAGTTGATGGAGGGAACAAAAGGAGATTCAAACTTTGAATCGAAGAAAAATAAGAAGAAACAAACTTATTAGTTAAAATTTAAAAAAAAAAATTTATTCCATCTAATTCTATAATATCAGAGTTGAGTTAACTGATAAATCTTTACAAGTTTTACTTCTCTTTAGACATCAAAGTTAGTGATAATTTTTATTATTATTTTTTTTTTTGTACTAGAGAGGATTCCTCCCTACCGATATATACATACCACTATTACCTAACTTTGAGAAAATTAATTTTTTATTTGTTTTTTTGTAGGAATACATAATATGAAATAAAAAGTAGGAATAAAGAAAGAATATAGTGATAAAAGATTAATTTACAAAAGCAAAACTATTAGCCTTAGCATCATTGAAACCCATTATTCATTCTTTAAAATTCAAAATGGACAAGCAATAACCATATTTGTCTTCCACCTATTTTGATTCAACTCTTACAGAAAAAAGTTCAAACTCATGATTTGTACAAACACGTGGTTGGAAAAACACATTTGAACCTATCTCTTGAGATCAAGGGAGATATATAGCTACAATAACAATCGTAATATGAAGTACTTGTCTATAAATATCGTGTATGCAAATCTTAAATTCCACAATCTTCCCTTCAATTTTTTTCCTATAGAGAGCCAACAAAACATGAAGAATTTTCATATCCTAATATCACTCATTTTTCCTACCTTGTTTCTCTTCTCATGCTCTGTATCTCTTGTGCTATCTTTTTCCCCTCCTCATACTGATCTCCAAAATCAGTGCCTTAATGATCAGAAATCTGCTCTATTGCAATTGCACCATGATCTGTACTATGCCCCAAATTTTACGTTCTCTTTCAAAATTGAGCTTTGGGATCCCAACACTGATTGTTGCTCTTGGAAAGGAATTACATGTGATGCTGTGGGTCATGTGATTGGGCTTGATCTCAGTTACAAAAACCTTTCCGGCAGCTTTCACTCCATTTTCAATCTCCATCATCTTCAACGCCTTAATCTTGCTGGAAACAATTTTAATACTACTCTGTTTCAATATGAGTTTGATAGATTTCCAAATTTAACTCATCTTAACCTTTCAAACTCATGTTTTCATGGCCAAATTCCAGTGGGGATTTCATACTTAACAAGGTTAGTCTCTCTTGATCTATCTAATCAAGATTCTTGCTATCTACACAATTACCAAATTCTTGATTCAAATTTCTGGTATGATGATTTTCCTTACAACCTTTATCAACCTTTAAAACTAGAAAACCCAAACTTCAAGTCATTCATCCACAATTTGAGACCTCTTACAGAGCTCTACCTGGATAGTGTGAACATTTCAACTCAAAGTACTAAATGGTGTGAAGCCACATCCATAGCACTTCATAACCTACATGTGCTAAGTCTGTCGAATTGTGGTTTGACAGGTCCATTTTGTTCTTCACTCTCAAGACTTCCTTTTCTTTCCAAACTTTTCCTTGGTGGGAATTCGATCTCTTATTTGCCTCCTAATTTCTTGGAAATTTCCTCTCGTTTGGTTTCTCTCAGTTTAGTGAATTGCAATTTGAGTGGGCATTTTCCAACAAAAATTCTCATGTTCCCAAAAATAGAAAGCATTGACATCTCAGAAAATGACAATCTTGGAGGTCAGTTGCCAGAATTTCCATTAAACAATGCTTTACGGATCTTAACGATGTCTTATACAAATTTCAGTGGAAAATTACCAGAATCAATTGGTAATCTCAAATTCTTGACAAATTTAAATCTCCATGTTTGCAAGTTCTTTGGACAAATTCCATCATCAATTGCAAATCTTACTAACCTTGTGGAACTGGATCTATCCCATAACAATTTAAGTGGTTTTATCCCTGCATTTCATAGATTTGGAGTTCCAAATCTTGCATATCTTTGTTTGTGGAGGAACCACCTCTCTGGATCAATAAATTCTTCTGTATTTACTCTCCCATCATTGCAGGCCTTGGATTTTAGTGAAAATCAATTGTTTGGTGAAATTGATGAGGTTCTCAATGCATCTTCCTCCTTGATTGAAGCATTGTATTTAGGCTACAATAGCTTTAGTTCCATGAAGCTTGACATGTTCTCCCAACTCAAGAACTTAAGGTTTCTTGACCTTTCAAATACGAGCTTGTCAATTGAAAGCAACATCACAAGCCTTGCTTTTCCCCAATTAGAGGAGCTGGACCTAAATTCATGTAACCTTACTGAATTTCCAGATTTCATCAAAACTCAAGACAAGTTGGCTTTTCTAGGTCTTTCTAACAACCAAATCCATGGTTTTGTGCCTAATTGGTTACGGAAGACCACTCTTTTAGGGTTAGACCTTTCTTTCAATGCAATTGATTTTTCAAAAGAGGTTCCTTTTGGTGACGCAAACTCCTCTTTTCCAATGTTGAGTGTCTTATATTTACAATTCTGTAACCTAAGTATGTTTCCAGAGTTTTTAAAGAGTCAAACTAGTTTAGAACATCTAGACCTTTCAAATAATAAAATAAGTGGTGCAGTACCAAATTGGGTGTGGAAGAAAAGTTTGAGGAATCTGGATCTTTCTAACAATTCTCTCTCATTTTTGGACCAATTTTCACTAAACCAATCTCTAACTTCTTCACAAGGCTCTTTATCAAGACCTATTTGCAATTTGAGTCAGCTTGGGACCCTTAATGTATCCTTTAACAAATTAACCGGGCCAATCCCAAGTTGCTTGGGCAACATCAGTTCTCTCGACACTTTGGATCTACAAAAAAATAATTTCAATGGCAGCATACCAGATTTTGCAAAAGCGACCCAATTATATTGGCTTCAACTCAATGATAATAAATTGGAAGGGAAGTTGCCAAGGTCATTAGCCAATTGCACAATCCTCCAAGTTTTAAACCTTTACTCTACATGACACATTCCCTTTGTGGTTGGGAAAATTGCCGGCGTTGATGGTCCTTGTATTGCGAGCAAATAGGTTTTATGGTCCAATTAAACATGTGAAAAATTGTTTTCAAGACTTGGATGTACTTGACATTGCTTTCAATAATTTTTCTGGTCAATTACCAATTGAATTCTTTCAAGCCCCTCAACTAAGGTCACTCAAAATTGGCGGGAATAAACTGAAAGGAAAGTTGCCGAGGTCATTAGCCCATTGCAAAAAGCTTGAAGTTTTGGACGTTGGAAAAAATATGATACAAGACACATTTCCTTTTTGGTTGGTGAAATTGCCTTCTTTAAAGGTTCTTGTACTAAGAGCAAATAGATTTTATGGTCCGATTAAAATTTCTGAGGATGAAAATGCTTTCCTAGAGTTACACATACTGGACCTCGCTTCCAATAACTTTTCAGGTGAGTTACCTGTTGGATTTTTTCAATCTTTGAAGGCAATGAAGATGATGATTGATGGCAAAAAAGGTAAGCCAGATTATATTGGAGATGATTACTACCAGGACTCTGTGACAATTGTGAATAAAGGGTTTGAACTTTTTTACCAGAAAATTTTAACCATCTTTGCTTGTCTTGACTTTTCCAATAATAGTTTCCATGGGAAAATACCAGAAGAAATACAAAACCTCAAGTCACTCAAAGTGCTAAACTTGTCCTACAACAGCTTCCTTGGCCCAATTCCTTTAGCACTTGGAAACTTAACTCAACTTGAGTCTTTGGACCTCTCCCAGAACAAACTCTCCGGGAAGATTCCTCTACAGCTTACAAGCCTAACATTTCTTGCAGTATTGAATCTCTCTTACAACCAACTTGAGGGAACCATACCACAAAGCTACCAATTTGGTACATTTTCAAACGATTCTTTCAAAGGGAACCCAAGATTGTGTGGGCCTCCTTTGACAAAGAAATGCAATGAAGTTGGTCTCGGAATGCCACCCCCTAAGGAAGATCAAGATTCATGGGTAGATGGTATATCTGTTTGGAAAATCATATTGATTGGTTATGGATGTGGTTTGGTGATTGGGTTGTCTATTGGATATACAGTGCTGAATGAGATGGGAAACAAATGGATGGATAGGTTTACATGGAATCGGAATAAAAAATGGAGAAGATCTTCTAGGTGACTCCATCAAAATTCAAGTTTCAAATTCATTTGGTAAGCATTTTAGAATACTTAATAACTCAAAAGTTTTCTTGTTGATTGTTTCAGCTGTAGTTAATTGCCTAAACAAATAAAATTATTTAAATACTCTCTTACATTATAAGTGTGCTATATATATATATATATATATATATATATATATATATGCACTAATTGATATTTGACTAAAGTAATTACATTTGAAATTTAATTCAAGAAGGTTTCAACTTTGGACGTCTCATTCCCTTTTTAAACTTGGCATTGCTTTTAAAACTAAAAGCAAAAATTGCCTGCAAACTAGGATATGTCCTTTGAATTCCTAACCTCATTTTATAAATGACAATAATGAGTTTCCAAGTTAACAATTTGTAAAAGACATGTGGGTGACTGGTATTTTGAGTTAGATTGGGCTGTCAGCCATCTTAAGAGCAAAGCAAAGCTTTGGCGTCTATTGTCCTTAATTAGATTGGCGTGGGATGCTCATATATATTTTATTTGGCAGGAGCACAATCAAGGGAAGTTTGGCAGGCCATCTAAAGATATAGAAGCTATTGTTTCAACTATCAGAAGTTCCTTTTGGCTTAGTTCAATAACAAGATTGCATTCTCCAGTTCCACGCTTCCTCTTCAACAACAGAAATTGTGTCTGAGTGTTTTTGGCTTGGTGTTACGGTACTTGTGTCTCGGTTCTTTCTCTTCTGCTCACCAAAGATGATTGGCAGTATGTCCGGTTGTATTGTGCTTGTCTTCTGTTCTGTCTATGGGGTGGTGTTTTACTGCTGAGTTATGGGGTTCCCCTGTTGTTCACCCTATTGTGTAACTCTGTTTTTATTAATAATTTCTGGCTTAGCAAAAGAAAAATGTGTCTGAATTGGGGACTGGTTCCTTAATGTTGCTTCGTTTGATTACTTTGCAAAAGTTAGATTGTTCTTGGACATTTGTAGCGTATTGATAGCTTACTGTTTACTTGTAGCAGGTCTACTGCTTTCTTTGGGTTAATAAAAATCATTTATCCAAAGAAATTCTTAACAAAAGTCCTATTATCTTTTAAACTCTTCATTATGGTTATACCTAAGTGATCATGCCGGCAGCCACATAATAGGTCTTACACATGAAAGCTCAGTTTGCCACGTCGTCATTAAGAGGTATAAAAAGTAGAACCAGACCAGACAGGCGATTCACTACTGAATTCTCTTTGCTCTCTTTAACTGCTCCTTACTCTCTCTCATTTACTTGCTTCTAATATACCTTACTAACTTAACTTGCATCGGAGAATGCCTCAAAATAACATTTTTGGCACACTGACTTTCTACTCTATGACAGGTCACACAAACTCTCCTTCTCAACCTCCAGTAAAACTTTCAACTATCAGACCAGGAATTACATCAACAATATCATTAATTCACTCAACTATTTGCAGTGCAGGAATTTGATATAAGCCATGGCATGTACAACAATGACTACGCTACCATTTCAACTGCCAAAACTAGATGTTACATCTCCTAACACAGAAAAATCTTCACAGACCAAGCTCAAGCTAAGATGCTTTATTCCTGTATTAACTGCTACATCACTACAGAGAAAAAAACAACGAAAAGAAAAGAACAAAGCTTCCAGTTCCAGGTATCAAGCTCGACAATTCCAGACTAACTTCGATAGTATTTTATTGTCCCTAACAACTATAGATTTGACAATAGCGAGAAACATTGAAATATTTCCTTTATTATTTTCTTCAACTTTAATCCCATATCATCCTTTGTTTCTTTGCTTCAGCACTCCTACAGACAAAAACAAATGGTTTGTTGTAAGCTCTATTGCTATATGATTGATTTGCATGTAGAATAGACCCTGACTAAACAAAAACAATGAGGGCAATACATTCAGTAACTTATATATACTCACTTCTCTATTCCATTGAATCCTTTCAGTAACTTATTCTCTATCTAATAGAAAAAAAACATCATAACTAAATAGCCAATATTGACATTGATGTGCTAAGTGTTCTGATATAGCCACTAATCCATAATTAAAAGATGAAGACACGCTATGTTTCAATCACTCGTCATTTTATAGGTAGTTTTTTCTCTAGTAGTCAGCTTGATGCTGTAAACCAGGAAGGATGTCAAGCCTTCTGATATTTAGCCTATTTTGAGTATTAGCTCAGAATTTATGTTTAGAAGATTGCTGCAAGTAAAAAGATATTTGATGACTTAGAGGTTGCCAAAAGCCACATTGGACAGAGTGATTATGCGTATATGAAGACTTTACCGCTAGAGGCTTTCTCCTACAACTGTCCTCATGCAGCCCTAAGTTCTTGCTCATTTGAATCCTTCTCTAACTAGAAATGTAAGTATCAACTAGAAAAATACTTTGTTCTTATGAATTCGGTCATTTGAAAATTTTACAGGGAAAAAAGGAAACAAAAAAGATAACTATTTCTTGAGTTTAAGTTTAGGTTTGCTAGCTAATTTCACTCTTTTTTTTTTTTGAATCCAGGAACTGTATTTTTCAAGGAAGAAAACCAATCATTAATGTTTTCCATGCTTTGGACTTGGACAGCACAAAAAATCACAGCTTCCATTAGCCATCCCTACCCTATTGAAACTACCTGCAATCCAACATTCTTAAACTCTTTGAAGTAACATCCTAGATCCTACCCGTATGTGTCATCGGGACCTGGATTCTGATCTGATCATGATGAAGGTTGTGAAGTTGGATGCTGATTGTTGAAAAATTAATATTGGATTGCACCGCTATCTCTAGGTAGAAGAAATTCTACTTCATGGGTAAAAGGCAGCAATAGGGTTTGTTGGCATCCTAGGAATGCCAATTTTGTATATACATTACAAGTTCTACAATTGTCTACTCATTCAGTTGTTTTCGACAACTCTTGGAACTTCATGTAAAAACCTAATTCTTACTCTGATTAATACAATCACTCATCTCATAAGTCAGTTGTGGAATGACGCAGAAAAAATGCTTACCTAAATACTAATGCACATGCCTGCAGCAACAATGATTTTAAAGAGCTCGACATTCCAAAATTCCCCCAAGCTCAAGCAGGGAAACGGTTTCATTTAATAAGGTATTCAGACAAGTGAATCCTCCACTACAACACTAAACTAAGAAATAAAAGTGCTCATGGCAACAGGAATTGAAGGAAAGCATCAATGTATACGTATCTCATAAGCAGTATTGAAAATGCCAAGGGTGGGTTAGTTGCATACAAAGCATTCCTTATTCTTTGCATGATGCCGAACAACTAAAAGATGCAGTTGGTTATTTTACATTGGAATGAGAATAAAAATGTAAACTATACAGACATGAGGCACCAAAAGTTGACGATGTAAAGTTAAAATATGTCCTCTTTCTATAGCTGAAAAACAGTTGGTCCACATACAATTTTCTTTGTATGCAAGTAACCAAAAAAGTTTTGCACCTAAGCAATGCATTAACAACAAATGTAACAAAATCTAATAGATATTAACCTAGCACAAAAAGGACATTAAAAAAATTAATCTACATGAAAAGGCATATGTGGGTACCTTTAAAGCACAATGCTCGCAGAAGTAGTGCTTGCACTTAGTCACAACAGGATCCACAAAAGGCTGCAGGCAAATAAAACATGCAAAGGGCAACGAATCATCATTGTCATCATCACTCTGGTCTACCCCTGCCTCATCATCATCATCGACACCCAAAGCCAGATTTCTCTTCCTTGCTTTTTCTGCTTCTTCCCAGTCCTTCTCTAACTGCCATCCAGACTTGTAATCTCCACGATCATGCATAAACTTACATGAATCTCTGTAACCACAGTAACCAGTTTCTTTGTAGTCTTTACAGATTTAAGGCTGATAATCAAATCTTGCTGAAACCCTGATGTAGGCAGAAGCCCTAAGAGGTCCATGTGACCCACCAGCTTTCTCACTGGCAACTGTTTGCTCTCTTCGAAACCCAGCCTTATGATCCACATAGCCATGCATTCCTTTATACAACTTCTCTCCCCCAGAGCTAGTGTTTTTCCCCTTCAAAGCCTCCTTTGCTCATTTAAGAACTTTTTCACGTAGCATGAGCATCTTTTGTAAACTCAGTCTCAGTTTCTAAGGTTGCTGTAGCTCTGCTATCATTTTGAACTTGAATTTCTGACTCAAATTGAAAAATCAGTTTGTCAGATTCTGTATTTGATTCAGTGGGAGCAGCACTCCTGGAGGATCCAGTTGAAAAGCATAACATAATGTCAGGCTTCAAAGCCTTTTTCTGATTGTGCAACAGAGATGTCCCATTTCCGGAGTCTTCATCTTTAACTTCATCTTCATTTATTGTCCTTTTCCTCATGTTTTTGCCCTTTGTTGGCTTCCTAAAGAAATTGCAGACTGAAAAATCAAAGAGTTAGCTATACAAGTAAATATACGTATACACCTTTAAAAAGAATAAAAAAGGGAACAAATTTTACCTTGTTCAGATTGTTGAGGTTCTGTTTCAAATTGCTGAGGTTCTTTTCCTGGATACTGCGGCTCGCTTGAATCTGTCATCTTAACAGAAACAAAAGCAAAGGTTTTATAGGTTACTTGCCTCAAACAAGATGAACTTCCAATCGTTTACGACTGCTGCTTCAATCACTTGAAAGAAGGTTTTAAACTAAGTGAGACAAAATCCTTATTACTATTAATTAAGGTAAAGAATGATACAGGATTAACACACTAACTAGTGTCACAACTAAATTTCCATAGATAACATCAAGCTTTCTCTCATGAAAGGCTAAATGCTCTATTTTTTACCCAAATCATAAATTTCTATTGATGTAAGAAAGTGAAGGAATTAAATTTTTTATACTATCAAATTACCGAACAAGAAGAGATCATCCTTTGTCAAATACCTGAGTTCACCATTCCAACACTTAGAAATCAAATGTGATCGAAATAGTCATAGATTCCATTCTTCAGAATCCCAAGAGGGTGGTTTATTCCTTCTGTGGAGCTGCATTCCCAGTTTTGAAAAAATTGTGGTCTGGAACATTGTTTGTTGATCGTCCCTCACCACATCTACAAATCCCGCCATCCAAACAATACTAAGTCATTCATAAATTATGAAAGCACAGAAAGTGATGAATCAAATTTCACCAATAACAAAATATCAAAGCATATACCATGCCAATTTTCAAACCAAAAAACCTCAACAACAGATTTCAATTGCTGACACTTTCAATCAATTCATCATACTCGAAGAAAGGTGTAATCTACCTAGACTATATACATCTTCCATTCCAAAACATACCAAATCAAAACACCATAAATTGAACTTTCTTATCAAATACAACTTGAACACACACAAAGGGCAAATTTAAAAAAGAAGCAACACATAAATGCAATTAACCTTTGCCAGCCCAGATTTAAACACGAGATAAAATACCCATTACTCTTAACAATTTACTAGTCATAGTAAAAATGCTATATCTGCAAATACTGAAATGGCGCAGTTCATGGAAAAGTCAATAAAATCATATAACAGCAAAGCCCAAGTTCATAAAAGTAGGAATTTGTTACCATCTTTAGCAATTCTGATTCCACCATGCTCTAGCACTGAGGAAGCCACTGGTTGTCTCCACTTTTTCATAGTAGACAGAGAAGCAGCAACAGAAGAAGAAGAGAAGGGTAAGAAAAAAGTGAAGCGTTTGAAACCATTTATGTGGTGAAAAAGGGTGGCAGTTGAATGAGCAGTTGAAACTACTGCCATAAAGCCTCGGTTTTCCGTTTCAGAATGCTGGATTCTGTGAAGAGAAGAAACAAGGATTAGTCAGTTTGGGCCTGATTCGTTTCATAGGCACGAAAAAATTAAAAATACGCTAATTATGTAAAATAAAAAAAAAACTTTGCTCATGGGATGCGCGTTCGACCCTAGCAACCTAACTATTAGTTAATTTCAAATTTTTATTAAAATATATAACATATTTTTGTTAGAGCAAAGCTCCTGGCAGCAAGGCTGAGGAAACAAAGTAAATAAACCGAAAGCGTATGCAAAGAATTGAGAAATAAAAAATCGGTTAAAAATTATAATAAATTTTTTTATTTGATTCAGATCGAATATTAAATATTTTTATTCAATTTAAATGATTTTTGATTCATTAAATTAAAAAAATTTCAATCGAACTAAATTATATTTTTATTAATTTTTATATAAAATTTATTATTTTATAAAATAAAAATAATTTTTATTTTAAAATAAAGAGAAATCAAATTACATCAAAAAAATTATATTTTTTAATCATTAATTTCAATTGATACAAAAGATGAAATAAATAAATAAATAATTTAATCTCATTTTTTAAATCAATTAAAATTAATAATAAAAAATATATATAAAATTAAAAAATTTTATAGTGATATAAGCTAATCAGTCCCTTTAAAAAAATAATATAAAAATAATAATAAATAAATTTTTAAAAATCAATAACCTAAATCTAATTAATAAAATTCAATTCAATTTAATTCAATTTAATTCAATTTAAAAAATAAATTAAAATTTAGATTAACTTTTGAAAAATAATAATACTAAATATTAATCAAAATAATCAAACCGATTTCTTATCTTTCCAACTTGCTAGACACAATGCTTTAAATCAGACCAATAATCAAAACCTCTGGTTACTGTTTTAACCTGTTTGACTGGTTTGATCGATGGATCCAACGTCATCCATAATTAATTTTTGAAGAATTTAAAAAAAAAAGGAAAAAAAAGGTAGAATCAGGAATATTTAGAAAAATAAAAAAAATACTGCCTTTTTAAGGCTCTGTCTCTAATATTTTCATCAACGTAAAATTAATCTTTCGCTAAAAAAAGTTTAGTTCACACTCAACTTTTTTTTTTAAGTAACTTTTTAACGGCGGAAAAGATCCCTCTATAATAAGTTGTAGCGTAGCAGAGCATACCATAAAAATATTACAAAAATTAATATTATGAATAATTTTAAATTATAATAAAATATTTAATATTACATTTAAATTTTAAAATTTTTTAATTCGATATTTAAATTATAAATTTATTAATTAATTTGATTCTTATTTTTAACATGATTAGTTTAAATATCGCATTAAATTTTTTTAAAATTTAAATATCAAATTAAATATTTTATTATAATATGTGCAAGCCATACAAAATAAAAAATGAGATAAATGAAAATTATTAATTTTATTTATTATTTTATGTGATTTAATAACTTAGTTTTATTCATATTGTAATTTAAGATGTATTAAAATCATATTATTAAAAAGGAATTGTAAATGGTTCAAAACAAAAACATGAGTACATCACTGCTTTTGATCTAACAAAGGAAGAATTCTTGGATATCCCTACAGCGATAGCTGATCATCATCCTATAAATGGCTATCATTGTTTTTGTATACACTAAAGGTTGGAGTACAATGTTCATAGACACTTCAAATATTAGAAAATAAAAAAATTAAAAGAAACTTTTTCTATAGACATCTTTAAAATTTTTCTCTAAACATAATTTTGTCCACAAAATTGATAATTAGTCGAAATAAATTTAATAGTATTAACAATTATTCTTGATTGACAGATTATTTAATTATTATATAATTTATATTTGATAATATTAATAATAATGTAATTATAATTTTTTTTCAAAATATAAAAACTTCAAAATAATTATAATAATATAATAATATATTATTTCAAATTATATTTATAATTTTTTATACATATTATAAGTAAACACTTAAAAAAAACCTATTACGGTATTGAGAGAGAAAAGGATATCTTTTCATGGTGCATATTGCACCAACATACGAAGTTTGGGTAATAGAAATATATGGCTAAAAATACTCTTGAAAACAAATCACTTTTAACCTTCAATTATGATTGTAAGTTGAAACCATTGAATTTTCCAAAGAGTGAAGAAGCTTTTTTTTTTTTTTGTATAATTGTTACTTTTATTAAAATTAGATCCACATTTTGTCACGATATTATTTTTTATTTTTTAAATTATATCTTAAATGTAAGCAAAGTAAAATTTTTATATCAAATTTTAATAGATGATAACAAATAGACAAATGTAATTGTATTTATTTTTCAATATAAATTATAACTTAATTATATAAATATAGTTTTTTATTAAATTATGATATTAATAATATTTTATTATATAATAATAAATATAAATTAATAAATAATAAAATATATTCTTTTATATATCCAAAGAGTTCAAGATAGAATATATCAAAATTGATTTCAACTTGATCTAAATTGTTTAAAGAAATAAAACTTAACTCAATCTTTATTTTAAAAAAATCATATCAATTGGATTGTAAATAAACTGAAACCTATTAGATATAAGTTGTTTTGTCATTTTTACTTTCATTGACTCTTTTCTTTATAAAATTTATCTCATAAAAAATTTTAAAAAATGAAAATGACTAAAAAACCAAATGGGGTGACAAATAAATTTATTAAATTAAAATATAAATAATATGTTTTATAAAATATATATAAATATAGAATGAATAAATAATAAAAAATATATTTTTTATACACATTCAAGCTGAAACGTAATATTAAAAATCTTAATATTTTTGGAGCTCGATTTAAAAAAGAGCTCAATCCAATTATCTCAAATTAAAAGAATATGCACCAATTGAATTGGAACCAATTGAAACCCATCATATACAGGTTATTTTGTCACCTCTATTTATATTTCATTGATAAAAAACTAAAAGTAAAAAATTTTTAAAAAAAGGAAATCCCAAAAATTGGAAGTTATAAAAAAAGATAGAGATATCATGTGGATAATAAGACAAAGTAAAACACTTTAAATCTGTTTTCAATCTAACTCTATTTTCAAAAAAAAGAAAAATTCTTGATCGAATTTTAATTTTTAAAAAAATACTTATATTAGATTGATGCAGATTAAAATCAATCGAATACATATTACTTTATTATTTTTATTTTTATTGAATTTTTTTACAAAATTTATTTCATAAAAAAATAAAATAATAAGTAAAATAAAAAAATAAATAAAATTATAGAGAGAGGGAGGGGTGGCACGTGAACACCCTCTCCTTCTTTCATTCTCTATAACATTAATTATATAAATTAGAAGTCACACGATTCAAAAAGTATGAGTATGGCATTTTCTCCTCTTTCCTACTCTAATCTCAATATTTGATTTAGTGCATGATGTTGCTGTTTTTTTTTTTTTTTGTCCTTTTTGGATTGCTCTCTTGAAACTTCATGGAAGTGAAGATAGAGTTTCAATAGCTGGCAGCCAAACCCAACTCTAATGACAGCTGCATGCCCTTTCTTCCTTGTAAAGCAAAAGAATACGCGTTATTGTTGATGCAATCGGATCAACATTGAACGGTACTTGCTATGTGATATATTATTCGTTCTGGAATCCGAAGGCTTATCTTTTATCACCCTTAATTACTTCATTAATAAATGGTAAATGATCAATTAATCTTCTTCCTTTATACTAAAACAGTTTAATACGAAATCAACAATTTGTAATCTGTTGGACATTCAGCCCCATATTAATTTAATATCCTTGTCATTTTTATCTTTTAAAGCCTTCATTTAAAGAAAAAAGAAATAACGAGAGCAACATATTTTTATACTTATGTTGAAAATGATAATGAAACCATAGTATTTTTTTTCCCAATTAATGACTTTCTTGCAGTTCAATATGTATTGTGTAGATATGTTCTTGGAATTGTTTTAGATATAGATATTCTTGTATAGAATTGCCAAGAATAATTGGCATTAAACCCCTATTGTTATATATTAAAGATAATCCATGTGAAACTATAATGCTAAGTGACATTTTTATTAGATCTACCAAATTCCTTTATTT
>NW_019168026.1:12970206-13034313 GCF_002303985.1 Durio zibethinus | reverse complement strand
TTTTTTAATCATTAATTTCAATTGATTCAATGATTAAATAAATAAAATAATTTAATCTCATTTTTTAAATCAATTAAAATCAATAATTAAAAAAATATAAAATTAAAAAATTTTATAGTGATATAAATTAATCATTCCCTTTAAAAAATAATATGAAAGTAATAGTAAATAAATTTTTAAAAATCAATAAATTAAATTAAATCAATAAAATTCATTTCAAATTAATTCAAATTAAAAAAATCAATTTAAATTTAGATTAACTTTTGAAAAATAATAATACTAAATATTAATAAAAATAATCAAACGAATTTCTTATCGGTCCAACTTGCTGGACACAATGTTTTAAATCGGACCAACAACCAAAACCTCTGATTACTATTTTAACCTGTCTGATTGGTTTGATTGATGGATCTAACATCATCCATAATTAATTTTTGAAGAATTTTCATAAAAAATAGGGGAAAATAAGGTAGAATCAGAAAATATTTAGAAAAAAAAAAAATACTGCCCCTTTAAGGTACCGTCTCTAATATTTTCATCAATGTAAAATTAATCTTTCGCCACAAAAAATTTAGTTCACACCCAACTTTTTAACGGCGGAAAAAGATCCTTTCATATAAAGCTGTAGCGGAAGAAGCATACCCATAAAAATATTATGAAAATTTAATATTATGAATAATTTTAAATTATAATAAAATATTTAATATTATATTTAAATTTTAAAATTTTTTAATTTGATATTTAAATTATAAATTTATTAATTAATTTAATTTTTATTTTTAACATGATTAGTTCAAGTATCACATTAAAATTTTTAAAAATTTTGGTATCATATTTAGCATTTTGTTATAATCTATGCAAGCCATACAAAATAAGGAATGGGATCAATGAAAATTATTAATTTTATTTATTATTTTATGTGATTTAATAATTTAGTTTTATTCATATTGTAATTTAAGATGTATTAAAATCATATTATTAAGGAATTGTAAATGGTTCAAAACAAAAACATGAGTGCATCACTGATTTTGATCTAACAAAGGAAGAATTCTTGGATATGCCGACACCAACATCATCCTAAACATGGGTAGCAATTGTTTTTTGTATACAGTGTCGGATGCAAAGGTTGGAGCACAGTGCTCATAAACACTTCAAGTATCAGAAAATAAAAAAATATATATTAAAAGAAACTTTTTCTATAGTCATCTTTAAAATTTTTCTCTTAAGATAATTTTTGTCAACAAAATTTATAAATTCGTCGAAATAAATTTAATAGTATTAACAATTATTCTTGATTGAATGATTATTTAATTATTATATAATTATATATTTGATAATATTAATAATAATGTAATTATAATTTTTTTAAATATAAGAACTTTGAATAATTGTAATAATATAACAATATATTATTTTAAAATTATATTTATAATTTTTAAAATATATTATAAGTAAACACTTAAAATAAAAATACATTACGGCATAAAGAGAGAGAGAGAGAATATCTTTGCATGGTGCACATTGCACTAACATATGAAAGTTTGGGTAATGGAAATTTATGGCCAAAAATACTCGTGAAATCGAATCACTTTAACCTTTAATTATAATCGTAAGTTGAAACCATCGAATTTATTGAAATTTCCAAAGAGTGAAGAAGCTTTATTTTTTTTTTCTATAATCGTACTTTCATTAGAATTAGATCCGTGATTTTTCAATAGATTATTTTTTATTTTTGAAATTATATCTTAAATGTAAGTGAAGTAAAATTTTTATATCAAATTTTAATAGATGATAATATATAGACAAATGTAAGTATATATATTTTAATATTAATTATAACTTAATTATATAAATATAATTTTTTTATTAAATTATGATATTAAATAATATTTTTATTAATACAATATATATAAATATAAATTTAATAAATAATAAAATATATTCTTTTATATATCCAAAGGAGAGTCAAGACAAAACATATCAAACCTAATTTCAACTCAACCTAAATTATTTAAAGAGATAAAACTTAATTCAATCTTTATTTAAAAATATATATATTGATTGGATTGTGATAAACCAAAGTCTATCAAATATAAATTGTTTTGTAATTTTTACATTTATTGACTTTTTTCTTTATAACATTTATCTCATAAAAAATTTTAAAAAATGAAAATGACTAAAAAAACCAAATGGGGTGACAAATAAATTTATTAAATTAAAATATTAAATAATACATTTTTAATAAAAATACATATATAAATATAGAATGAATAAATAACAAAATATATATTTTTTATACATACCTAAACCGAAGCATAATACTAAAAATCTTACTGTTTATCGAGCTCAATTTAAAAAAAAAATGTTTGAACCAATTATTTTGAATTAAAAGAATGTGAACCAATTGAATTGGGACCAATTGAAACCCATTATGTACAAGTTATTTTGTCGTTTCTATTTCAATTAACTTTTTTATTATAAAATTTATCTGATAAAAAACTAAAAATTAAAAAATTTAAAGAAAAAGGAAACCTCAAAAATAAGAAGTTTTAAAAAATTAAATATAAAAAAAGATAGAGATATCATGTGAACAACAAGAGGGAGTAAAACACTTTAAATCCATTTTCAACCCAACTCTATTTTCAAAAAAAAAAATAAAATTGATCCAATCTTGATTTAAAAAGAATGCACCTATATAGATTGATGCAAATTAAAATTAATCAAATATATATTATTTTATCATATTTATTTCTATTGACTTTTTTTTTACAAAATTTATTTCATAAAAAATTAAATAAAAAGTAAATTTTAAAAATTTTAAAAATAAAGAAAAAATAAAATTTTGGAGAAAGGGAGGGGTGGCACGTGAGCACCCTCTCCTTCTTTCATTCTTTATAACATTAATTATATAAATTAGAAGTCACATGATTCAAAAAGTATGAGTATGGCATTTTCTCCTATTTCCTACTCTAATCTCAATATTTGATTTAGTGCATGATGTTGCTATTTTGTATTTTTTTTTTTTCCTTCTTGGATTGCTCTCATGAAACTTCATGGAAGTGAAGATAGAGTTTCAATAGCTGGCAGCCAAACCCAACTCTAATGACAGCTGCATGCCCTTTTTTTCTTGTAAAGGAAAAGAAAACGCATGCATTATTGTTGATGAAAACGGATCAACACTGAACGACAATTGCTATGTGATATACTATTTGTTCTGGGATCCGAAGGCTTATCTTTCATCACCCTTAATTACTTCAATAATAAATGGTAAATGATCAATTAATCGTCTTTCTTTATACTAAAACAGTTTTATATGAAATCAACAATTTGTAATCTGTTGGATCATTCAAGCTCCCATTTAATTATTAAATCATTTAAATATCATAGTTGTCAATTTTTATCTTTTAAAGCCTTCATTTAAAAGAAATAATGACAGCGACATATTTTATACGCATGCTGAAAATGATATCAAGACTTTACCGCTAGAGGCTTTCTCCTACAACTGGCCTTCTCATGCAGCCCTAAGTTCTTGCTCTTTTGAATCCATCTCTAAATAGTAATGTAAGTATCAACAAGAAAAATATTTTATTCTCATGAATTCGGTCATTTCAAAATTTTACAGGGAAAAAAGAAAACAAAAACTCATGCTAAAAAAGAAAATTCTAGAGGGAAAAAAGGAAACAAAAGGTTATGTTAAAAAATTGAAGTCTCTACGACTGCTAAGAGCTAAAGATTACTATTTCTTGAGTTTAAGTTTAGGTTTGCTATCTAATTTCATTTTTTTTTTTGTTTGTCTTGAATGCAGGAACCGTATTTTTCCAGGAAGAAAACTGATCATTAATGTTTTCTATGCTTTGGACTTGGACAGCAGAAAAAATCACAGCTTCCATTAGCCGTCCCTACCCAATTGAAACTACCTGCAATCCAACATTCTTAAACTCTTTGAAGTAACATCCAAGATCCTACCAGTATGTGTCATCGATACCTGGATTCTGATCTGCTCAAGCTGAATTATTGGCCATGATGAAGGTTGTGAAGTTGGGTGCTGATTCTTGGAAAATTAATACTGGATTGCACCGCTATCTCTAGGTAGAAGAAATGATACTTCATGGGTAAAAGGCAGCAATAGGATTTGTTGGCATCTTAGGAACGCCAATTTTGTATATACATTACAAGTTTTACAATTGTCTAGTCATTCAGTTGTTTTCGACAACTTTTAGAAGTTAATGTAAAAACCTAATTCATACACTACTTAATACCATCACTCAACTCGTAAGTCAGTTGTGGAATGACGCAGAAAAAATGCTTAAGTAAAAACTAATGCACATGCCTGCAGCAACAATGATTTTAAAGAGCTCATCACTGCATAATCCAAAATTCCCCCAAGCTCAAGCAGGGAAATGATTTCCTTTAATAAGTTATTCAGACAAGGGAAATGATTTTAAAGGGCAGTGAATCGTCATTGTCATCATCACTCTGGCGTACCCCTGCCTCATCATCATCATAATCGCCACCCAAAGCCAGATTTCTCTTCCTTGCTTTCTCTGCTTCTTCCTGGTCCTTCACTAACTGCCATCCCGGCTTGTAATCTCCACGATCATGCATAAACTTACATGAATCTGCGTAATCACAGTAACCAGGTAAAGGAAAACCTGCGATTTGGGTCAGGTCTAAGCCGGTCGGCCCGCGGATCTGCTTCGGGTCAAGGCGAGGATCCTGGGTGCCAAAACGGCGTCATTTACTGCTTCTCTCTCTGCCTAAATTTTCTCGTCCCTCTCTCTAGAATTCCGGCCAGAAAACCCAAATTTTCCCAGAGAAACCCAGAACCCAAAAGAATTAAACCAACCCAGAAATCAAACCAAATCTCCAAACTATCCAAAAATCAAACAACCCTTCAAAAACACCAAAAATTCAAACTAAGAACAGAAAATTTTTGCTTGAGCTGTTATATTGCGTACTATACTATTTACTTAGTGCTTGGTGCATGTGCATTGGTGCATGTGCATTGATTACAGATTAGAGTTCTTTATATAAGGATTAAAGGATTTCTCTTCAGATTTATTCTCTTTGTAAACTTTTCTTTTTGCATGAAATTGGGGGCAAGAATTTCCATAAGCAAGTTAATTATTAAACTTTGAAAATCTAAAACCAAATCTAGCAGGTTTCCCTGAAAAAATCCCACGTTTTTGTATTTCTGACTTTCTCTTTTTTTTTTTTTCAAATAGCAAAAAAAAAAAAATCGAGAATAATAATAAAAAGTAAATTAAAACTAAAAACCCAAAAATAAAAATAAAATCATAAAATAAATTGAAAACATTTCAGACTTTTAATTTTGAACCTAAAGTTCATTTTACAATTAAAACCCAATTATACAATTTTACAATCAAATTAAAATTCAAAACTCAAGGAATATGAAAAAAATCTTTAAAAATTTTTGAGATAAAATGGAATTACTACAAAATTGATGCATATTCAAATTGTTCAATACTGAAAAACTGAAAAAATAAAAAGTAATAGTATGTCATGTTGGGTTAAAAATAATCTAATGCCTGCTTAAATAATCTAATGCATACTTAACTTCATATCATTTCTGGCCCTTATGGATTTCATAGCATACTCGGTGTCATAAAATTTAAGCCCAAATATGGATTCATCGTCACCTTTGTTTTTTGTTTTTATTTAATATATATATTAATAATTGATTTTAATTTTATTATTATTGTATTCAATTTTATTATTATAATAATTAATTTTATTTTTATTGCTATTTTTAATTTCATCTAAATTAATTTTATTTTCATTCAAATTGTTATTAAAAAAAAGTGAAATCTAAATAATACTTATTACTCTTTCCATTATAAAAAAATAAAATTTTTATTTTGGTACATAATGCATATTAGATGGCATACGTTTATATATAAAAAAGAAATCATGAATTTAAGTATAATCATATTTTATTTTAACTCTATTTCAAAATTTATATTAACATTTTAAATTTATATCCTTTTCTTTTAAATTCAAATTTCTAAACACAATTTAATTAACAAAAAAATCCTCTTTCATTGATCAAACAACAACAATGAAGAAGCAATCATAAAGGAAAGAAAAACTAATACCTTGAAAACAAAAATAAGAATTTAAAGCTTAATAATATTTGTTTTTAAAAAAATTGTAAAAAAAATTCATGCATATAAATAAAATTAATAATCAACCAAAAAAATGCAAAATTAGTTACCAGATTGATATTGATAGGCCTATTGGGTCAAAAGACCCCGTTTTTCTTACATGAGCAGGGTCCATTAATACCGAAATTGGGCTTCCCTTTGACTCTTTGCACTAATACACAAATGGGCAATTTTTACGAATCATAAACTGATTGAAGAAAGATACACATACAATTAACTGAGAAAAGCAAAATTAAAAAAATGTTATCAAAAGTTTTTTAAGTTTGGGGGTTTTAATCAAATTTTCCCCCTCTTTTTTCTTTGTCCAGGAAAATAAAAATCCTCATGCCCAGTTTTATTTTCAATCTTAAAAAATTCTTTTTTTTTACTGTAAAATATGGGTTTTTTTTCAATTGATTTCATCGCCTGTTTTTTACAGTGGCACTGTAATTCGAGAGCTGGAGCAATTGCAGCTAATTTTTGGAAACGTCACATTGGCAAAGGCAGGGTATTTGATTTTTTTTTTAAATGTCTTTTTCTATAATTTCTTTTTTCTATTTTTTGGAAACGTCACATTGGCATTGCAGTTTGAATCTCTTGTTATTATTGGGAAGAATGAGAGGGTTGAAATAGGGAAAGAAAAATAAAATGAAATAGTTGGGTAGAAAGTGTTACCTTTTATGGAGTTCTAGCATGCAATCATCATTTGTTTAATTGTACATTTTGCATTTTCCAACAATTGAATGGATGGAGTTATTCGTATTTCCATTTCACTCCTTTCAAGTATCTTGGTTTAGATAAGTTTCGTCAGTGTTTTCTGTTTTCAAAATGAATTAATATATATGACATAACAGGTTCTTCTTGCAAATTAGGAATTGAATGTTTATGTGAAAAAGGTGGCTATAATCTGATCTTTTCTTTGTTGCATCCATATTCTGCAATGATCTTTTGCCCTGTCTTTGTTCACTTCCTAGGTCTTAGTATTTTGTCGGTTTGCTTATGGTAGAGTTTGATCTCCTGCTCTTCCATTTTCACTTTGCCCTCACTATTCCTGCCCTTCCTCTCTAGCTTTTGAAATTGCATTTCACATTATGTTCAAGCTGTTGAAATTTAGGTTAAAATTTTCAGTGTTAAAGTCTGATTAAAATTTTGATTTCCTACATAAGCCTTGTTTTAACCCCCCCCCCCCCCCTCTATTTTAGAGGGGGAGGGGGTTTGGGGAGATAAAAATAGCACTTATATTAGTGCATATGAATGTATTTACGTACGTATATATAAACATTGGTTTAAAAAATATGTTATATACGATGTTTGCATAAAAAATTGTGTAATCGCAAAATAAAATGTAAATTTCAAGCATTGTACATACATAAATTCTAAAAAATGTCAAAAAATTAAATTCAATAAAATTAGAGTAAGACTTAATGACCAAAAACAGAAAAAACTGAAAAGGAAACTATCGAGAACTTAAAATTACTTGTGCAAAATAAATGCATTAACGAACTATATGAAGTTTTTGGTTATTTTGCCTTATTTAGTGTCTGTTTAATTGGGTTTTTGCTATTTGCTTTTTGCTTCTGAAAGCAAAAAAGTAAATTGCATTTCCATAAGCAATAAAATTTTGAGGAGTTATACACAAAATAAGTAAATTTTTTATGATTAACTACATGATTCTACTTCTATATATATACTAATTGTGTTATAATTGATTTTATATTTTAATTATTTTTTCTGTTTTAGATCAGTTATGATATATATATTTTTTACCTTTTGCTTTTCCTTTCTAGCAAAATATATACATTTTATTAGTGTTCTTAGGGAACTTACAAGACTCCTTGACCATGTTCTAGAAATGCCAGTATCTAACGATTTTGCTTTGAATATGGCAGCTAACAACATTAGTGAATCTTAGGTTTCTTGACGCAAATCATGGCTAATAGATTCACTTGAATCCTACTTGTCTAAAGATTTTCAGATTTTTGGAGGATGAAATACAGAGGTGGTGCTGATGTTAATAATGTTGGACATTGAACACTCTCAAACAACATAGAGGTGGAAATATACTGACTTTTCTTTTTCTTCAAAGCCTATTTCAGGTTTCAGGGTTGGTTTTATTTGTTGACTTCATTTTAGTACCTTTTTGTTTTGGAAAGATATATACCAACATCTTATGTAAATATGCAACTTGATGCAGATAATTTGTAATTTTGGGGAAGAGAGAGAAGGAATGAAATTGAGAAGATACTGGTTTTTCTTTGAAATTTTGCCATGATGTAAAGTTGTTCTAGTTAGATTTTCTTGTTATGCTGTTTAAGAAATCCAGATACTACTGATATCTTGCCCCAAAATAGTTCATTCTTCACCTCCATCTATTCATCTGGTTTGTTCATGGGAATAAAAGAATATTCCTTATTGGCTGCAAAATTTTCATTCATTTTACCTTCAAATTTATCGAACAATTAAATTATTAATTGACTTGGTTAGTCTTTTTTGAATCATATAACTTAGAAAATGCAATCAGTTGGTGGAGTTTTTAGATTATACAAGTTAGAGGGCTGTCACAAACCCTTTTACAAATATATTAAAAAATTATATAAAAAATATTAAGATATATGATAATTTTTTAATATTATTTATAAAATTTAAAAGCTCTACTAAACATATGTGAAGAAATCAAAATATATTGCATACATGAAATTTGCGAAAGAATAAGACTGTCTTTTTTTTTTTTTTATGAGGTTGTTAGGATTTAAACTTAAACTATTGAAACTAAGAGTTCTGCAGTCATTCTCACTTCTCAAGCTTGTCTATTTTGGAAATTATGATTTTATAATGGTGGAATAAGAAAGAAAATGATAGATACTATGGGAATGTATTAGTCTAAGTTTTAGTTTTTGCTTTATACTTAGTTTTGGCATCAAGCATGCAAATGTATTAATCTGTATGCCCCCATCTTTACTTCACAAAAATAATAATTTTAGCAGTTGCTTCAATCTAAATCATTAAAAAGACTAAAATATAACAATAATAATTAATATATTTAAAATCCATTCCCTATGTGCCAAATTAGCTAGAAGACAAAAGACAACTTCCATTGAGAAAATTGTTATATATATATATTTTAAAAGACAGACTTGACTTAAGCAAATTGCTAAGAAGATTATTTTTAATAAAGTAATGATAGGGTAAAAAGACTTAAACATTTGCATGATTGGAAAACTTAAAAGTATAAAGTAAAGAAATGACTAAATACCAATAAAAAAATCTCATACTATCATTTTATTTGTGAGTCCAAAATTACAATATCAATTTTTTTATAAACTATAATTTTATGATGGGTGATTCAAAATACATCATCATTTTTTTTCTCTACATCCATTTTTTAAAATTTTTGTAAGAGAAATTACTTATTTACCCATCTCATTTTAATTTTAAAACTTCTAGATATGCATTTATGATAAGTTATACAACTTTTCAGATTGTCATATTTGGTAATTTAAAAAATATATATTGAGGTTTGAAAAAAAAATAATTAAGAGAAAATATCTTATAGAAAGTATGAGATTTTAATACCATTTAAAATAATTTAAAAACTTTATTAATCATATGTAAAGAAATCAAAATATATATATATATATATATTATCTTGTACACATGAAATTTGTGAAAATAGAAGATTGTCTTTTTTTTTTCTTGTATATGAGGTTGTCAATATTTGAACTTTAAACTATTAAAACTAAAAGTTCAATATTTTACTAACAAATTACATGGTTATTGGCTTGTTGAATTTTTAAATCAATGCATCATTTTAAAATATAGTAACAACAAAAAACTAAAAAAAAAATGCACATACCATAAAATCTAATAGTACATTGGGAACAAAAGCATAAGAGACAAGTTGCTTAATAAACAAATTGATTGGCTAAAAAAATCAAAAAATTAAAAACCTATCTTTTATTTTTGCTGAAAAGTTTGAAAACAATAATCGAAAGAACACATTGACTCCCATTTCCCAAACTCGTCTATTTTGGAAATTATGATTTTATAATGGTGGAATAAGAAAGGAAAAGATAGATCTTATTGGAATGCATGGGTCTAAATCATAGTCCTTGCTTCATACTTAGTCTTGGCATCAAGCATGCAAATGTGTCAATCTTTTTGCCCCCATTTTTACTTCAAAAAATTAATGATGTTAGCCATTGCTTCAGTCTAAGTCATTGAAAAGACTAAAATATAAAAATATTAATTAATACACTTAAAATCCATTCCCAGTTTACCAATTTAATTGGAAGACAAAAGATAAAGACCATAGAGAAAATTACTATTTTTTTTGTCTTTTTTAAAAGATAGATTTGACTTAAGCAAACTACTAAGAAGATTATTTTTCATAGAGTAATGATGGGGTAAGAAGACTTAGACATTTGCATGATTGAAGACTTAAAAGTATAAAGTAAAGAAAAAACTAAATACCAATAAAAAAAATCTCATACTATCATTTTCTTTGTTAGTCCAAAATTAGAATATCAATTTTTTTTTTGTAAAGCATAATTTTGTGATGGGTGATTCTACATACAGCATCATTTTTTCTCTACATCCACCTTTTTAAAAAAAAATTTAAGTGAAATTACTTCTTTACTCATCTTGTTTTAATTTTAAAACTTCTAAATATGCATTTCTAATAAGTTATATAATTTATAAAATTTTCATATCCGGTAAGTTAGAAAAAGTTGCATTTAGGTTTAAAAAAATAGTTAAGACAAAATATCTTACATGAAGTATAAGATTTTAATACTGTTTATAAAATTTAAAAACTCTATTAATTATATGTGAGGAAATTAAAATACATATATATATATAATTTATCTTGTATGCATGAAATTTTTTCATTTGAAGATTGTCTTTTTTTTTTTTTAATTTTTTGATATGTGAGATTGTCAAGATTTGAATTCTAAACTATTGAAACTAAGAGTTTAGCATTTTATTAACAGACTATATGATTATTAGCTCATTGAATTTTTAAAGTAGAGGATATCTTTAAAATATATTAACAGTAAAAAACTTTAAAAATGTACATACCATTAAATCTAATTGTACATTAGGAACAAAAACATGAGAAAGAAGTTGCTTAATCAACAAATTGATTGGCCAAAAAAAAATCAACAAATTAAAAACTTGTGTTTTATATTTGCTGAAAGGTTTGAAAAAAAAATCTATAGAATATATTCATTCTCACTTCTCAAACTTGTCTATTTTGAAAGTCGTGATCTTATAATGGTGGAATAAGAAAGAAAATGATAGATGCTATTGGAATGTATTGGTTTAAGTGTTAGTCTTTGCTCTATACTTAGTTTTGGCATCAAGCATGCAAATGTGTCAATCTTTTTTCCCCCATCTTTACTTCACAAAAATAATCTTAGTAGTTGCTTCAGTCTAAGTTATTAAAAAGACTAAAATATAACAACAATAATTAGTATACTTTAAATTTATTCCTTGTGTGCCAATTTTAATAAAAGACAAAAGACAACTTTCATTGAGAAAATTGTTGGATTTTTTTTTTTTTGTCTTTTTTAAAAGGTAGACTTGACTTAAGCAAATTGCTAAGAAGATTATTTTCACATAGAAATGATGGGGCAAGAAGACTTAGACATTTGTTTGATGGGAAGACTTAAAAGTATAAAACAAATAAAATGATTAAATACCAATAAAAATACCTCATACTATCATCTTCTTTGTGAGTCCAAAATTAAAATATCAATTTTTTTATAAAGTATAAATTTGTGATGGGTGATTCTAAATATATCATCATTTTTTCTCTATATCATTTTTTTTATTTTTAAGTGAAATTACTTATTTACCTATCTTGTTGTAATTGTAAATCATCTAGATATAACTTATTGGATTTTCATATCTGGTAAGTTAAAAAAAAGTTATAGTTAGGTTTGGAAAAAAATTAGGAGAAAATATCTTGCAGAAAGTATAAGAATTTAATACCATTTATAAAATTTAAAATTTCTATTAATCATATATAAAGGAATTAAAATATATATAAATTATCTCGTATACATGAAATTTATGAAACTAGAAGATTGTCCTTTTTTTGTATGTGAGGTTATTAGGATTTAAACTTTAAACTACTGAAATTAAGAGTTCAACATTTTACTAACAAACTACATGGTTATTTGCTCATTTAATTTTAAATCAAAGAATCTTTTTAAAATATATTAACAATAAAAAACTAAAAAAATAGGAAATGCACATACCATGAGATCTAATAGTACATCAAGAACAAAAGCATGAGAAAGAAGTTGCTTAATCAACAAATTGATTGAAAAAAAAAATCAACGAATTAAAAACCTGTCTTTTATTTTTGTTGAAAAGTTTGAAAAAAAAAATCTAAAGAACACATTCATTCCCACATCTCAAACTTGTCTATTTTGAAAATTAATGGTGGAATAAGAAAGAAAATGATAGATAGTATGGGATTGCATTAGTCTAAATCTTAGTCTTTGCCTTATACATAGTATTGGTGTCAAACACGCAAATGTGTTAGTCTTTTTGCCCCCATCTTTACTTCACAAAAAAAATAATTTTAGTAGTTGCTTCAATCTAAATCATTAAAAAGACTAAAATATAACAATAATAATTAATATACTTAAAATCCTTTCTTAGTTTGCCAATTTAATTGAAAAACAAAAGACAACCACCATTGAAAAAATTGTGATGTTTTTTTTGTCTTTTTTAAGAGACAGACTTAACTTAAACAATTGCTAAGAAGATTATTCTTCACATAGTAATGATGGGCCAAGAAGACTTAGACATTTGCATGATAGGAAGGCTTAAAAGTATAAAGCAAAGAAAAGACTAAATACCAATAAAATAATCTCATACTATCATTTTTGATGTGAGTCCAAAATTAGAATATTAATTTTTTTTATAAAGTATAATTTTGTGATGGGTGATTCTAAATACACCATCATATTTTTCTCTACATCCACTCTTTTTTTTTTTAATTTTTAAGTGAAATTACTTATTTACTCATCTCGTTTTAATTTTAAAGCTTCTAGATATGCATTTCTTAAGTTATATAACTTATTGGATTTTCATATCCAATAAGTTGAAAAAGGTTACATTTAGGTTTGAAAAAAAATAATTAAGAGAAAATATCTTATAGAAAGTATGAGATTTAATGTTTATAAAATTTAAAAACTCTATTAATCATACGTGGAGAAATATATACATATATATAAATTATCTTGCATATAAGAAATCTTTTAAATTAAAAGATTTTTTTTAATATGAGATTGCCATGGTTTGAATTTTAAACTATTAAAACTAAGAGTTATACATAAACTATTAAAACTATTATAAATAGCCCTTATATTAGTGTGTATGGATGTATGGATGTATGGATGTATGTATATGGTATACATAAAATAGGCTTAAAAAATATGCTACATACGATGTTTCTATAAAAAATCATGTAATTGCAAAATAAAATGTAAATTTCAAGCATTGTGCATACATAAATCATTTCTAAAAAATTTCTAAAAATTAAATTCAATAAAATTAGAATATAACCTAATAACCAAAAATAGAAAACACTAAAAAATGAAACTATCGAGAATATAAAATTACTCATGCAAAATTAATGCATTAGCAAACCATATGAAGTTCTCGGTTGTTTTGTCTCATTTAGAGTATGTTTGAATGGATTTTTGCTATTTGCTTTTTGCTTCCTAAAGCAAAAAGCAAAAATTGCATTTCCATAAGCAAAAAAATTTTGAAATATGTAAATTTTTTATGATTAACTACATAATTCTACTTCTATATAGACTAAATGTGTTATAATTGATTTTATATTTTAATTATTTTTTCTGTTTTAGATCAATTATGATATCGTTTTTTTTTCACCTTGGCTTTTCCTTTCTGGTAATTCTTCTAAAAGCAAAAAGCAAAAAGTAGAAGCTCCACCTAGATGGGGACTTATAATTTCTTTTATACTCTTAGTTGTTTCTTTTAAACAGTTGGGAGACATATTGAAACTTTAACCCTTTGGTATGGAGTCAAAAGTTGGCAAGTATTGCATTTATAAGTATCCATTACAAACAAATTAATCATTTACCGATTCAATTTTGGTTAAAACTTACCCTGAATAAAAGATTTTCCAGTACAAAACTGTTTCCACTTTATAGGACTTTTATGTGGAAGGGCAACGATATTCTCACCCATGCAGGGGCCAAAATTTTATTAATGTGAGAAAAATTATGCTGAAAAATATCCTTACTGAAATTGGAAGGTGTTCAGGACTTCTGCTAAGCCCCTTCACTTCCCTATTGGAAAAGATGTTTTTTATTCTGGTGGATGTCTTTGTTTTCTTTCATCCCAAATAATAAATCTAAGATCATGAAATTCTTAAGGCTTTCTCTTTCTCCAGGTACTAAGAAGAGCATCAAGGTTGGGAATTTATCACTTCTTTTCCCACAAAATGACAATGAAACCGTCAAAAAACATTTGGATTCGACATCAGCAGTGTCCATGTGGTGATTGGAAGTGTTATGTTAAGTATGAAGGAGAAGATCAGACATCAGTAAGCTTTCAGCACTCTCAGGTAATAAAGAATGAGACAGCTTCAACATCCTTATCATCAGAAGCTATCTTTATGCCATATGTATGTCAAATATTCAAAGGTGATGATGATTATTTTGAGTACTATAGCAATTTTGCACGGAAGAATGGATTTTCAATAACAAAAGCATGCTCCAGAGAAAGCTAGAATTTAGGGATCTACCATCGAGAGTTTATCTGTTATAGATATGGGTTTAACCAACTAAGAAAAAAGGTCAATGTGGAGCATCCAGGAGACTGGAATTCAGTGCGATGTGGATGTGATGCAAAATTTTATTCCACAAAAGAAGTCATCCATGATGTTACTCAATGGTGTGTTTCACAATTTAGTAATGTAAATAACCATGAATTATTGCAAGATGACCAAGTCAGTTTGCTTCCTGCATATCGGAAAATACAGGAAGCAGATCAGGAAAGAATTCTTTTACTCTCCAAAGCCGGGTTTCCTGTCAATGGTATCATGAAAGTTTTGGAATTAGAAAAGGGAGTCCAGCGCGGACGGTTGCCTTTTATCAAGAAGGATGCTAGGAATTTTGTACGGACTTGTGAAAAGACTTTTCAAGAAAGTGATGCTTTGCTTACCGAGAAAAGAGAAAATGATACATTGTAACTTCTTGAGGCCGGCAAGGCTATGGCAGAGAGGGAAGATAATTTTGCTTATGATTATACTACAGAGGAAAATAGTAAGGTTGAAAATATTTCATGGTCATATGCAGATTCTATTCCAGCATATACAGTATTTGTTGATGCTGGTACCTTTGACACTACATATTGTTCTATCACTTGCGGATTGCTTCTTGGAGTATGGTTTGGTATAGATATCATGGAAAGATAATTTTCTTAGGATGTGTATTACTGGCAAGTAAAAGTGGTGTCAATCTTTTGCCCTCAGTTACTCTACAAAATAAGTATAAAGCAAAAACTAAGACTTATCAATAGAAATTAAGGGAAGTTTTAAAAAGAAAGTAAAACCAAAGAAAAAATGATAAAGTCTTAGTCTTTGCTTTATACTTAGTCTTGGCATGAAGCATGCAAATGTGTCAGACTTTTTGTCCCCATCTTTACTTCACAAAAATAGTATAAAGGAAAGACTCAAGACTTTATCATAGAAATTAAGGGAAGTTTTTAAAAAGGAATAGTAAAACCCAAAGAAAGGAAATGGACAAGTCTTAGTATTGCTTTAGATTTAGTCTTGGCAATAAAAGCATGCAAATGTGGTTAAGTCTTTTTTGCCCCCATCTTTACTTTCCACAAAATAATATTAGCATTTACTTCGGTCTATGTCATAAAACAGACTAAAATACAGTAATACACTTAAAATCCATTCTCAATTTGTCAATTTAATTAGAAGACAAAAGATAAGCTCCATTAAGTAAATTACTATGTTTTTTTGTCTTTTTCAAAAGATAGAATTGACTTAAGCAAACTATTAAGAAAATTATTTTTCATAGAGTAATGATGGGGCAAGAAGACTTAGACATTTGGATGGGAAGACTTAAAAGCATAAAGCAAAGCAAAGGCTAAATACCAACAAAAATCTCATTCTATTGTTATCTTTGTGAGTCCAAAATTAGAATAATAATTTTTTATAAAGTATAATTTTGTGATTCACTTATAGCATATAATATTTATATATTGACAATGTTTCAAATATAAATTATTTTTAAAACAAAATATGTTGAGAGTTAGAAAAATAATAAATCTTTTTGTTTATATTCATTAATCACTCAATCCCATTAATATGAATAATATTTTTAAAATTTTTTTTATATTTATATATTATTTACAATTAATTTTAAAATTTATTTATTATATTTACGATACGATATGATACTTAATATTAGATTCTCAAATTATAATACCTAGTGCAATCTAATAATTATACTAATATTCTTTTTCGAACTTTTACTTCAGGGCTTATAATTATCCAAAGTTTGACATATATGTAACACTTTTATAAGTTTATCCATTTATTTAGAATTTAATTTACAATAACGTTTTATCATCTTTTACAATAGAAAACTTATTAATCATTTTAACTGTAACGTCTAAATATAGGATTTCTTCCGTCTCATTTTCTTTGTTTATCTTTAACAAAAATGTTATTATTTTTTAAGCTCTTTATTATTGTTACACTTAAGTGAAAAATATTAGCAGCCATATAGTTGGTCTTACACATGGAAACCCAGTTAGCCACGTAGTCATCCACGAGATAGAAAAGGTAGAATCAAACTAGATATGTGATTCTGTAATACCCAACCCAAATGATAATTGGGCTAGACTATTACTAAAGCTCATTAAGTTAATTAAGAGGTTAATTATTAAAGAAAAAGTGGCTAAGGTGTTTTACTAGAGAAAAAATCCAGTTATAATGAAACAGAAAAGAAAAATGAGAATTCTTCTTACCGGTTTTCCTTAAGGTTAGAAAGCATGAAAATCAAATATAGAATCCAAAATCAGAGACTACATTCAAGTTAGTCTCTTAATGGTGAGCATAAGCCCTATTTTTATTTAAGATAAATATACTATTTTGGTTGCTTTTAAATGGAGTTAAAGTTTTGAGAGAAAAACCAAGAAAATTATGATATCTTTCATTAATCTTCATGATCAATTTGCGTAAATTATTAGGCTTTGTTTATTTCATGTTCTTAAGATTTATTGATGATAATTGAATGGAGTTTAAAGGCTGAAAGTGGGATTTGAGTTTTTAAATATTGAAGGAGAAATTTTGTTTTGAGATGAGATGCTATGATCTACAAGAGTGAATTAAAATATAATTTTGTATTAATGGATAGATTATTGCTATGATTATTATATATTGTTGGAAAGTATGTTGAATCTACTTTTTAATTAAATAAACAGAAGTCGAATCCAAGTTTTTTTATAAAGAGTTGTCTAATTTTTACTTAAGGATATGCAGACTATATGGTAGCATCATCCGGGTTGAATTATGAAAATTATCTTAAATTTTATACAAGGAATTAAAAATTGTGCCATATATGTTTGAAAAGGTTATTAAGTGTACTTTCCAACAAAATAAGTGGAATTGAATTTCGAGTTTCCTATGAATAAATGTGTAATTTTTATTAGAAGGTATATATAAAAATTATTTAATTAATCTATAAGGAATCACAAGATGGGCCATATATAGTTAGTAAACTTATTGACTCTAGTTTCTAACATATTAAAAAGATCTTAATTCTAAGTTTGATATCTTGAGATATGGCTATTTTAGTGAAAGGAGCTCAGGCTATCAATATTAATTAATAGAGTTAACCCATGTTTAACTTAATTATTTTTGGTATAATTGGTCTCAAAATGGGTTGATTGATTCTAATGGTTATTGACTCTAGCCTGAAAGATGCTATTGCAAGAGAATCGCCAAATATAGAACATGTTATATGTTCATGGCATGTTCTTTCCAAATTATCAAGTTGGTTCTCTCTACCATTTAGGCCATAGTATGAAGAGTTCAAAGCTGAGTTTGATATGTTGTGTCACTTAGAGGGAATAGAGGAGAAAACATCAGTGGAATCATTTGATTGCTTTGATGTAAATATGCAACTTGATGCAGATGTTTAGTTGTTATGGTCAGATTTTCTTGATGTTATAATGCTTCAAAAATCCAGATACTAGTGATTTCTTGTTCCAAAATAGTTCATTCTTCACTTTCATCCATTTCATCTGGTTTTGTTTCTGGGAATAAAAGCTTATTGGCTGCGAAAATTTCATTCATTTTACCTTCAAATTTATCAAACAATTAAATTACTAATTAACTTGGTTGGTATATGTTGAATAATATAACTTAGAAAATGCAATCAGTTTGTAGAGTTTTTAGATTATAAGTGTTAAAGGGTTGTCACAAACCCTTTTATAAATATATTAAAAGTTATATAAAAATATTAGGATATGTATTAATATTCTAATACCATTTATAAAAATTAAAAACTCTATTAATCATATGTGAATAAGTTGAAATATATAAAAATTATCTTGTATAAATGAAATTTGTGAAATTAAAGGATTGTTTTTTTTTTTTTTTGGGTACATGAGGTTGTCAAGATTTGAACTTTAAATTATTGGAACTAAGAGTTTAGCATTTTATTAATAGACATCATTGAATTTTAAATGAGAGGATCTCTTTAAAACATATTAACAATAAAAAAACTAAAAAAAAAAATGGACATACCATGAAATCTAGTAGTACATTAGGTAAGCATGAGAAACAAGTTCCTTAATAATCAAATTAACTGGCAAAAAAAACAAATCAACGAATTGAAAACCTATGTTTTATTTTTTCTAAAAAGTTTGACGAAAAAAAAATCTAAACAACACATTCATTCTTACTTCTCAAACTTGTTTATTTTGAAATTTGTGATATTATTATAATGGTGGAATAAGAAAGAAAATGATAGATACTATGGGAATGTATTGGTTTGAGTCTTAGTCTTTGCTTTATATTTAGTCTTGGCACCAAGCATGCAAATGTGTAAGTCTTTTTGCCTTCATTTTTACTTCACAAAAGTAGCAATCTTAGCAGTTCCTTTAGTCTAAGTCATTAAAAAGATTAAAATATAACAATAATAATTAATATACTTAAAATGCATTCCTAATATGCTAATTTATCTGGAAAACAAAAGACAACCTCCCTTAAGAAAATTGCTATGCTTTTTATCTTTTTTAAAAGATTGACTTGACTTAAGCAAACTATTAAGAAGATTATTTTTCATAGAGTAATAATGAGACAAGAAGACTTAGACAATTGCATGATGGATGACTAAAAAGAATAAAGCAAAGAAAAGACTAAATATCAATAAAAAAATCTCATTACTATCATTTTCTTTGGAAGTCCAAAATTAAAATGTCAAGTTTTTTATAAAGTATAATTTTGAGATGGATGATTCTAAATATACCATCATTTTTTTTCTCTACATTCACTTTTTTTTTTAAATTTTCTTAGTGATACTACCATTTACCCATCTAGTTTTATTTTTAAAGCGTCTAAATTCACATTTCTAATAGATTATATAATTTACTAGATTTTTATATCTGATAAGTTAAAAAAAAGTTACATTTATGCTTAAAAAAAATAGTTCAAGGAAAATATCTTCTAGAATGTATGAGGTTCTAATACCATTCATAAAATTTAATTCCTTTACTAATCATATGTGAAGAAATCAAAATATATAAAAATTATCTCATACACATGAAATTTGCGAAATTAGAAATTTGTTTTTTTTTCTTTGTGAAGTTGTCAAGATTTGAACTTTAAACTACTAAAAAACTAAGAGTTTAGCATTTTAGTAATTAGACTATATGGATATTGGCTTATTGAATTTTTAACTCAAAGATCTCTTTAAAATGTATTAATAATAAAAACTAAAAAATATAAAAAAAAATGCACATGTGATGAAATGTAATAGTACATTGGGAACAAAAAACATGAGAAACAAGTTGCTTAATCAACAAATTGATTGGCCAAAAAAAAATCAACAAATTAAAAACTTGTGTTTTAGTTTTGCTGAAAAGTTTTAAAAAAAAATTCTAAAAAATACATTCATTCTCACTTTTCAAATTTGTCTATTTTGGAAATTGTGATTTTATAATGGTAGAATAAGAAAGAAAATGATAGATGCTATGGGAATGTATTGGTCTAAATCTTAAGTCTTTGCTTTATACTTAGTCTTGGCATCAAGCATGCAAACATGTCAATCTTTTTGCCCTTATCTTTACTTCACAAAAATAATAATCTTAGCAGTTGCTTCAATCTAAATCATTAAAAATATTGAAATATAACAATAATAATTAATATACTTAAAAGCCATTCTCAGGCTAATTTAAATGTGTCATAACATCTAGATCCGGGGATCTATCGCTAGACATTGACTTAAGGGAGTCGCCACCAATCTTTTTTATCTAGGTGCGATTGGCCGGCCACCTAAAGAATCTGTCCTTTCAGGGAACACCTAAATTTAAGGGCCCCTAAAAGAATAGGTTCAGGTCTGCTAACCAGAACAGGGTTCGGGAGTTCGGTTACGTGTGAGGAAGGTTATAGCACCCTCACAACGCCCATCAAAAGATGGTACCAGCTTAAATTTGTGTTATCCAGTAAGCCTTAAAATTTTACGAAGTAATTAATTATTGGAAATCATTCTCAATTGACTCTAATATTTTTAGCAGAAAATTGAGAAAATTCCCTCACCTCAAGAGTATGCAAGAAAAACTACTGTTTCACTTGCAGAGGCTCCGTCGTCGGATTATTTAAAGAAAAATCAAGATCAAAATCAGAATATAAGAAAAGAATGATTTTTTTTGTTCAGGGAAAATTGATACTTTCAACTTTTCCCCAAAAATATTTTCTTGAAATTTTAATTTCGAGGAAAATTGATACTTTCAACTTTTCCTCAAAAATTTATTTTTTTTGAAAATTTATTTCTAAGGAAAATTGATACTTTCAACTTTTCCCTAAAAATATTTTTTTTTTGAAAATTTTGATTTTCAAGGAAAATTGATACTTTCAACTTTTCCTCAAAAATATTTTTTTTGGAAACCTTGATTTTCGAAGAAAATTGATACTTTCAACTTTTCCTCAAAAACCTTTTTTTGAAAATTTATTTTTAAGGAAAATTGATACTTTCAACTTTTCCTCAAAAATATTTAAGGAAGCCAGATCCCAACAATGTAGGGACCTCAGCAACATTTTTGGCAAGAGAGCAAATGAGCCAACCGTATCCATATGAATCCTTGTCCTTGCCCACATGTCCACCATAGCACGCGTCACCGTCCTTTGCAATGGCTCCAATGCTCACGACTTTGGCTATAACAGCTTCCACGCTCCTCAGTCTTGATGCAAAGCACACATCCAGTTTCCTCACTTTTCACAAGAGCAGAGTTACCAGTGAAGTCAGATACAAGAACGGTAAAGCCAGTGAGCTCAAACTGAACCGAAAGGATATGAATAAGCTCCTGCTCAGCCTTGCACTTTGGGTAAAGAGTACAGCTATTATCGATAGTGTCAAACGCGATCTTGTAGAATTACAGTGCATCAACTACCCTTGGTGCTTCCACCATCAGCTACGGCTTTATCGTTGTGAACCCCACTGCCATTGCTTTTCCGACTCCTCCGTTCTGGCCTCCTTAGCTGGGGCTTCCAATTTCTCGGATGTAGAAGTGAAATCAGATTCATCAAAACTTGACTCATCTCCCCAATCCTTCTCACCGATTTTTGAACTATCAGGATTATAATCATTATCGTTAGAATCATCTAAAGGTAGTCCAAAGTTAGGATCTTGACTTTGTCCACCTGCAGCTACTGCTGCATCAGGAAAAACCTTTTCCCAACCTCATCATCAGGAGGAATGTCTTCTTTTAATAAAGGCGGCTACAAGCAATATTGATGGAATCCACAGTCACAAGCACCATCACATAGAATGATATCATTGTCGAAAGATAGGTCCTTGGACCCACATTTTGTACAATATATATCTTCACTATCAATTTATCCCTCAGAATCAAATAAAGATTCTGGGAGCCTTCCTTTAGCACATAGTGAATCAATACGTTGAAATAGATCTCTAATTTTCAATTTGAGTCGAAGAATTTCAGATGTAGCACGTTGAAGTTCCTTCTCTAGCTTTAACTTTTCTAGGCTTAGACCCTTCCAGCTTTCGATAGAATATACCATCTTTGTAGTCCAACCTTTCGATGCTTCGCTTCTTGGAGGCAGCAGCACCATCTCTTTTCATTGCCATTATTACTTTCTCAGCTTCGCTGTCTACCAATTGTCATGTTGCTGTTTTCTGTTGGTTGGTTTCACTTTTTCTGTTTCGAAACTTTGATGATTCTGTGAATAATATATTCTTCCAAATAAATAAATGAATACTTACAGGTTGTACAGGTGATCTTTCACCTCTTCCTTTGAAGCAAAGCCTTCCTTCATGGACTGTCGTCGTGGCTCTTGAGTCTGAATCTGAGACAGCTGCGATTGGGCCTCGGCTTGCGCCTGTGCCAGCTTTTACTGCTCAATTAACCTGCTCATGCGCTCAAGCAAAATTGGTAGCGGGATCAGGGGAATTTTTTTGTCAGTTTCTGATCTCTGGATCTTTCTTCTTGTTGCTGCTCCTTAGCTTCCTGTAATTTTCTACACAAGAGTGATCAGCAATGCAAGAGAAGGAACCAAAAGATGAACCAAACACTGTTCACGGTTGCGTTCCAGCAATAAATCAGATGCAGAATTGTATTCAGTATCGTCGTCAACAAGATATTCAAAGGATGAAGTAAACTGCAAGTCTCCTTTGGACCCTAGGGCCAGTGATGAAGTCGTTCGAACACTGCAAGAATTAAGTGGAAGAGGCCAGGAGTCGAACCAGATACTGGCCAATAAGCAAGAGCTGATGCGCCAAGTTGGCAGACTACTTCAAAACCAAGGACAGAATTGGGGTAGGGAGAGGATAAATCAGCTGCCCAAGCTGCAAGCTTTGGGCTTACTTCTCCATGCCATTGTGACAATGCCTTCGAGTTTTTTTTTCTCCAATTCGGATTCCTCTTCCTATTCAGATTCCTCCTCTATCTTTTTCTCTGTTTTTTTTTTTTCCTCTCCTATTCGGATTCTTCCTCTATCTTTCCTCCCCCTTCTCTCTAAAAGCTGAAGAACACCGGTGCCGGAATCTGGAAAATGTCACCGGAATCTGGAAATTTCGCCGGAAGTTGACCGGAAGATCACCGGTTTCTGGGATTCTTCGTCGGAAACTGGGCTGATTGCCGAAAACTTCAATGTTGGCTGGAATGTTCGCCGAAAAATTCAAACTTCGCCGGAATTTTCGCCGGAATCTGGAAATTTCCCAGAAATTTCCAGAAAAATTTTTCGCCAAAAATTTCCAAAAAATTATTTCTGATCCCTACAGCTATCCTAACACTTCTCGACCTTCTTTAGCCTTCGAAAACTCTTCTAAGCACTTCTTTTCTCTCAAATTCAGTAGCTTTGCTCACTGTTTTTTTGTGTGTCTTATTCTGTTCCAGGGGGGGTCCCTTTTATAGGGATTGATCAGGAGTTTCTGATCAATCCCAATTCCTCCTTTGACGGGAATTCAGTCTTTGAATCCAACTGGACTCTTCTGATTGAATTCCCCTCCAGAGTGGGATTCTTCAACTTTGAATCTTAGCCATCCAGAATTAAAATCAAAATAAATAAAAAAAATACTAGATAATCAAAAGATATGATAGTATAAAAATAAAAAAATAATATCAGATAATTCAAAAAAAAATCAGATAAAATTAACAGATAACAAAAAAAAAACATAAGATAAACCCAAAAATATATTACAAAAAAAAAAAGATAATAATAATAATAAATATATAACTATATACATACAATACATATAAATCTAATCTAAATAAAAATAAATAAACAAAGATATACATAATAATAATAATAATAAAATACATAAAATACAAAAGAAGAAAAAGAAAAGAAAAAAAAATACAGGATTGAAATGGGCCTTACCCATTTGGGCCAGGCCCAATTGATCTGGGGCCGGACCCAATTGGGTGTCTACAGCTGCCCCTCTTTGCACATTTTCTGTGAAACAGAAATTGCGCAAAGACGTAGACACCCAATCAAGACTCAACTCAACATTTTTTTATTTTTTTTATTTTTTTGATTTTTGATTTTTTTGTTTTTATTTTTTGATTTGTTTTTATTTTTTGATTTGTTTTTATTTTTTTTATTTTTTTGTTTTTTTGTTTTTTGTTTTTTTTTTGTTTTTTTTGTTTTTTTGTTTTTTTGCCGAAGCTCCTCTAAACAGAGACTCAACGACTTTTGAAAGTAAATTGCTCCTCTAAACAGAGGCAACGGACTTTGGAAAGTAAATTGCTCCTCTCAACAGAGGCACCACGACTTTGAAAAAATAAATTGGTCCTCTCAACAGAGGCACCACGACTTTGAAAAGTAAATTGCTCCTTGAGAGGCACCACGACTTTGAAAAGTAAATTGCTCCTCTCAACAGAGGCACCACGACTTTGAAAAAATAAATTGCTCCTCTCAACAGAGGCACCACGACTTTGGAAAGTAAATTGCTCCTCTAAACAGAGGCAGCGAAACTTTGAAAAAGTAAATTGCTCCTTGACAATCATGTCCAAAGGAGTTGAAAGTTGTGTTTGAAGGAATTTCAGGAGATTATGCCCAAAGGTCTTATAAATCAACCCTGATACCAAAAGACATCCTATTTCAAGGATTAGGAACTTACCTGACAAGCTTTCTCTTTTTCAGTTTTGCAAAATATCTTCATATTTGTCTTCTCCATGTGGGATGTTGGAACACCCCTACTTCTTGAATTTATACACTATATTCTCCTGAAAGTAGTGTATGCTGTGCAATGCATATGAATTTCAATGCATGTTATGCAAATGATGGCCAATTAATTCCTATTCAATGTATGGTACTCAAGTTTCTCTAGCTCTTTTTTTCTTGGGTGTCAAGCCCTTTGATTCTTCAGAGATCCAATTACACTGCTCTTCTAAGATCGAACCAGTGTAGCTCTCAATTTGTCTTTTCCACTCACATTCTTCCTTGTTCAGTTTCTCAATACCTTGGAATAAGCTTCATCAATCGATCATCACTTGACCATCATTCAATGAATTTCTCAACACTAACAAATTTCAAAACAAGTTTCATCCACCATCACTGGGTCATTGTCTCAGCATTTACCATTCCAAAACAGACTTTCTCCACTGATTGTTCTCATCATTCAATCATAACTTGCAAGTCATATCGATCAATTCATCACTTTTCAAGATTTGCCCTATTATATCATATACCTTTTTCAAATCATCTCCTTTAGGTTTCTACCATTTCTTCATCACCTTAGATTTCTTTTCAAATGAATGCAAGACCCTTTTAAGCACATATTCATTCATTTATTATCATTTCAATTTTTGACAAATACAATGCAACCAAGCATTTTCTCAATTCATTCTAGGGGTGAAACAATAAGAGAACGCAAGGTGAATTATAGTAAAGATAATCAATGAAGATTTGTTTTGGTACAAAGCAAATGGGAAAGGAAATGAATTGGATACATGTCATTGGGGTGGATGGTATGTCCAAATGATGAATATTCAGACAATTCTCAACATTAATCTAGGATTCTTTTTCAAAAACTCATTCCATTTACAACTTTGCCCCAATCTTTGAGGGATCTTCAGATGTCTTTGATCTTCCATTCATGTGAGCCATTTGACCTAGATCTTTTTTTTTTCTATCAAAATCACCCTTTCAGGTTTTCAATTTGAATCTCTTTTTTCATTTTCTCATTTTTTTCCTTCTTTTTTTCTTTTTTTCCTTTTTTCTTTTTTTTCTTTTCATCATCTTCTTTTTTTCTCATTTTTCATCCATTGTTGATATCTTTCATACATCCAACTTTAGAGCAATGTAGCATGATTCCATTGCTTCATCATGAGTATACCTTCGCTCAACATATGATCATTCAAGTTGAGTATTCACACTTGATCCAAATGAACTTTTCAAGGTTGTAATGTAGGCCAAGGTGAAGGGTCACAAAAAAATAGATATAATAGGCTCAAAACATGTATTGAAAAGGTTCAAAACCAAATGATCATTTGATGCAACTTGGCATTTTGCCCCCACATCATTTCACTGTTTTTTTCTTTTCCTCACACAAAGGATTCCCATTACTTTGCCCCAAGTCATGTGTGGCATTTATTTTTCTTTTGTTTTTCTTTCTATTTCCATCTCTGAGACCTTTTGTGGTGTTTTTTTTTTTTTTTTCAAAAATTACCCTCCAGTGTAGAGGGTGATCCTTGGTTGGGGGTCTTCAAGAAAAAAAATCATGATTGGCTCAAAGGGGTAGCAATAAATGGTTTTTCCAATGGTAAAAGAAAAGATGGCCATTTTTCATCTCAATTGTGAATACCTTCCTTGAACATCATCTATTAAACAAAGCTCATGAACCTGTATGAAAGATTACATATCTTCAAGACATATCTCTCTACCTTACTTCTTGCTCAAATCATCTTCTCATATTAAATGTGGATGAGTTCTCAAAATTAAATCCCAGAATTACTGTTATCATTGTCTAAATATTCATCATCTGAAATTTGAGAATGGGAGTATAAAGTTATGAAAGGTAACAGGGCATGGAATAATGGTCAAGTGAAAGAGAAAAATGTAATGAAATGCATTGACTTGCCTTTATTAAAATGATAACAAGTGAAGTCATATTGCAAAAAGAAATCTAACATTATTTGAAAAGAAATCCTAAAATGACAGAAGAAACCTTCAACCAGCCTTATCTCCATTTTTTAAAATTGTCCCCCTATGCGATCAGGTGAAGAATCTCTATTGACATCTTGCCCCTCAATTCATTGTGACTCTCCGGACCCTTTCTGTTCTTGACTTTCACTCAGGGTGCTAACATTAGATGTTGTTGCTTTTCCCTGATCAAAACTTACCATTCCATCATTGATCAACCGTTGCACCTTATGCTTTAAAGCAGTACAATTTTCAGTAGAATGGCCAGTAATTCCATAATGGTAGTCACAACGGGCTGTAGGATCATACCACTTTGGATAGGGTGGTTTAAGAGGTTCCACATGGCTGGGGGCAATCAAGTGGCTATTATAGAGTTCTCGATATAACTCTGTATAAGTCATAGGGATTGGATCAAATACAGGTTTTTCTCGAGTAGTCCGTCGTTCTGCGAGTCACTGGCTGGGTTAGTAGGGCGGATTTGGGTTCTTACAGGAGCTTGAATGTTAAGGCGATAAGTGGATGAATAAGATGGTTGAGGAGCTAGCTGGTATGGGTAGGATGAGGCATTATTCACAGCGGGATAGTATGGAGAGTAGCCTTGGGATGGATAGGGTTGATAACCCCCTGAATTGTTGTCTATCAAAGCTCACAGCTTGAGCTTCAGCTTCTTTCTTTTCTGATGCCTTCTTGGTTTCTCCTCCTTTCAATTTACCATTTTTTATGGCACTTTCAATAATTTCTCCAGAGATCACCATGTCAGCAAAATTCTTTGTTGCATTCCCTATCATCTTTTCATAATAAGGAGGTTTCAAAGTGCTAACAAACAGCACTGTGGTCTCTTTTTCTGTCAGAGGAGGTTGTACCTGTGAAGTTATATCTCTCCATCTCTGGGCGTACTCTTTAAAAGACTCGTTTGACTTTTTCTCCAGATTCTGTAAAGATAAACGATCAGGAGCCAAATCGATAATGTGTCGATATTGACTGATGAAGTCATGTGCCATATCACTCCAAGAGCGAATACGAGTCCTATCCAACTGAACATACCATCTGGCGGCAGAGCCAGTAAGATATCCTGGAAAACATGCATCAAGAGTTTTTCATCATGTGCATGAGCTGCCATCTTTCTGCAATACATGGTGATGTGGGTTTTGGGGCACTTTGTACCGTTATATTTTTCAAATTTTGGTACTTTGAACTTATAGGGAATAACCACATCAGGGACTAGGCAGAGCCCAGCAGCATCAACTGACCCATAAAAGCTAAATCCTTCCACAGCCCTTAGCCTCTGCTCTAGCATACTAATCTTGGAACTTTCCTCAGCTTCCACTCTCATCTTTTCCTTCTCTTTTTCTTTTAAATCATCTAGATCAGGAATTGGTTCTGCTACCTTTTTAGTGAAGACAGGATTTATGTAGCTATTATACTGTCCCGGGTTGAAAGCTGATGGCATTCCAGGATATGTTGGTTGTAGCGGGACCTCTTGGGCAGAATGGGCTTGAGGTGGGCCAAAACCTGGAGGGTACAAAGGGTCAGCCACTTCTTGTGATGGGGGAATTTGCTGGCTTGTATTTCCTGCAACTCCTTTTCCTTTATTCATGTTATTAAGAGCCTCAAGAATCTTGCTTAGTTCATTTTCAATCTTCTCTTGTGCTTTTTCTAGTTTTTCAAATCTATGAGAACTTTCTTCTTCCATTTGCCTTGCTCTGGATCTTGTGTTGTATGGATGAGCAGGGTTTTCGCTAGATGGAGCTATCCTCGGACCTTGAGTACCATACTTATGATTAGAAATGTTATGCTATGCCTTATGTATGATGCTTTGATACACAAATGAAATGTACATTTTTTGAATGAAATCTAGTATGAAATGAATGCAAATGATTGTGTTAAAACATGATCATGAAAATAATACAGATGCATACAATCAGACAAACAACATAGTTAGTTCCATGGATGACATGAAAGTGATGCTGATGCATAGTGTTACATATGATAAAAATAATACACAAAGTTAAGCAATCAAAATGATTAGATAAACACCCTTTTGTGTCCTAATTTCAGGGTATATCTATCATTGGGTAGAAAGGGCTCTATCTTAGGTGTAGGCACTCTTAAAGTTCACTACATGTGGTTTTAAGGTCAGAGTCTAAAGGTCCTCAAATTGTTCCTTACATCCTTGTCCATCACAGACTAGTAAGGCACCCTAATCCTCACCCATTACAGGCTACAAGCGGAAAAGGTTCAATTTGAGTGGGAGTATTTCGCTAGCCACTGCGGAGGCATTAGACCTCACGAAAGCAATAGGTACTTTACTCCCTCCTAGAGGGATGGAGCTCGGGTGTAGAGCTCATGTTATGCACATGCACATGAATGACATAATTAATAAGGTAAATAAACATGACTAAAAAATTACACATATACATACAACAAGGATCAATTTTATTAGGCTTTTGGATAACACAAATTATTTGCTGGCCTGACTCTCAAGGTCCCCAGTGGAGTCACCAAGCTGTCATAACGTCTAGATCCGGGGATCTATCGCTAGACATTGACTTAAAGGAGTCGCCACCAATCTTTTTTATCTAGGTGCGATTGGCCACCTAAAGAATCTGTCCTTTCAGGGAACACCTAAATTTAAGGGCCCCTAAAAGAATAGGTTTAGGTCTGCTAACCAGAACAGGGTTCGGGAGTTCGGTTACGTGTGAGGAAGGTTATAGCACCCTCACAACGCCCATCAAAAGATGGTACCAGCTTAAATTTGTGTTATCCAGTAAGCCTTAAAATTTTACCAAGTAATTAATTATTGAAAATCATTCTCAATTGACTCTAATACTTTTAGCAGAAAATTGAGAAAATTCCCTCACCTCAAGAGTATGCAAGAAAAACTACTGTTTCACTTGCAGAGGCTCCGTCGTCGGATTATTTAAAGAAAAATCAAGATCAAAATCAGAATATAAGAAAAGAAGGATTTTTTTGTTCAGGGAAAATTGATACTTTCAACTTTTCCCCAAAAATATTTTCTTGAAATTTTAATTTCGAGGAAAATTGATACTTTCAACTTTTCCTCAAAAATTTATTTTTTTTGAAAATTTATTTCTAAGGAAAATTGATACTTTCAACTTTTCCCTAAAAATATTTTTTTTTGAAAATTTTGATTTTCAAGGAAAATTGATACTTTCAACTTTTCCTCAAAAATATTTTTTTTGGAAACCTTGATTTTCGAAGAAAATTGATACTTTCAACTTTTCCTCAAAAACCTTTTTTTGAAAATTTATTTTTAAGGAAAATTGATACTTTCAACTTTTCCTCAAAAATATTTAAGGAAGCCAGATCCCAACAATGTAGGGACATCAGCAACATTTTTGGCAAGAGAGCAAATGAGCCAACCGTATCCATATGAATCCTTGTCCTTGCCCACATGTCCACCACAGCACGCGTCACCGTCCTTTGCAATGGCTCCAATGCTCACGACTTTGGCTATAACAGCTTCCACGCTCCTCAGTCTTGATGCAAAGCACACATCCAGTTTCCTCACTTTTCACAAGAGCAGAGTTACCAGTGAAGTCAGATACAAGAACGGTAAAGCCAGTGAGCTCAAACTGAACCGAAAGGATATGAATAAGCTCCTGCCCCGCCTTGCACTTTGGGTAAAGAGTACAGCTATTATCGATAGTGTCAAACGCGATCTTGTAAAATTACAGTGCATCAACTACCCTTGGTGCTTCCACCATCAGCTACGGCTTTATCGTTGTGAACCCCACTGCCATTGCTTTTCCGACTCCTCTGTTCTGGCCTCCTTAGCTGGGGCTTCCAATTTCTCGGATGTAGAAGTGAAATCAGATTCATCAAAACTTGACTCATCTCCCCAATCCTTCTCACCGATTTTTGAACTATCAGGATTATAATCATTATCGTTAGAATCATCTGAAGGTAGTCCAAAGTTAGGATCTTGACTTTGTCCACCTACAGCTACTGCTGCATCAGGAAAAACCTTTTCCCAACCTCATCATCAGGAGGAATGTCTTCTTTTAATAAAGGCGGCTACAAGCAATATTGATGGAATCCACAGTCACAAGCACCATCACATAGAATGATATCATTGTCGAAAGATAGGTCCTTGGACCCACATTTTGTACAATATATATCTTCACTATCAATTTATCCCTCAGAATCAAATAAAGATTCTGGGAGCCTTCCTTTAGCACATAGTGAATCAATACGTTGAAATAGATCTCTAATTTTCAATTTGAGTCGAAGAATTTCAGATGTAGCACGTTGAAGTTCCTTCTCTAGCTTTAACTTTTCTAGGCTTAGACCCTTCCAGCTTTCGATAGAATATACCATCTTTGTAGTCCAACCTTTCGATGCTTCGCTTCTTGGAGGCAGCAGCACCATCTCTTTTCATTGCCATTATTACTTTCTCAGCTTCGCTGTCTACCAATTGTCATGTTGCTGTTTTCTGTTGGTTGGTTTCACTTTTTCTGTTTCGAAACTTTGATGATTCTGTGAATAATATATTCTTCCAAATAAATAAATGAATACTTACAGGTTGTACAGGTGATCTTTCACCTCTTCCTTCGAAGCAAAGCCTTCCTTCATGGACTGTCGTCGTGGCTCTTGAGTCTGAATCTGAGACAGCTGCGATTGGGCCTCGGCTTGCGCCTGTGCCAGCTTTTACTGCTCAACTAACCTGCTCATGCGCTCAAGCAAAATTGGTAGCGGGATCAGGGGAATTTTTTTGTCAGTTTCTGATCTCTGGATCTTTCTTCCTGTTGCTGCTCCTTAGCTTCCTGTAATTTTCTACACAAGAGTGATCAGCAATGCAAGAGAAGGAACCAAAAGATGAACCAAACACTGTTCACGGTTGCGTTCCAGCAATAAATCAGATGCAGAATTGTATTCAGTATCGTCGTCAACAAGATATTCAAAGGACGAAGTAAACTGCAAGTCTCCTTTGGACCCTAGGGCCAGTGATGAAGTCATTCGAACACTGCAAGAATTAAGTGGAAGAGGCCAGGAGTCGAACCAGATACTGGCCAATAAGCAAGAGCTGATGCGCCAAGTTGGCAGACTACTTCAAAACCAAGGACAGAATTGGGGTAGGGAGAGGATAAATCAGCTGCCCAAGCTGCAAGCTTTGGGCTTACTTCTCCATGCCATTGTGACAATGCCTTCGAGTTTTTTTTTCTCCAATTCGGATTCCTCTTCCTATTCAGATTCCTCCTCTATCTTTTTCTCTGTTTTTTTTTTTTCCTCTCCTATTCGGATTCTTCCTCTATCTTTCCTCCCCCTTCTCTCTAAAAGCTGAAGAACACCGGTGCCGGAATCTAGAAAATGTCGCCGGAATCTGGAAATTTCGCCGGAAGTTGACCGGAAGAATACCGGTTTCTGGGATTCTTCATCGGAAACTGGGCTGATTGCCGGAAACTTCAATGTTGGCTGGAATGTTCGCCGAAAAATTCAAACTTCGTCGGAATTTTCGCCGGAATCTGGAAATTTCCCAGAAATTTCCAGAAAAATTTTTCGCCAAAAATTTCCAAAAAATTATTTCTGATCCCTACAGCTATCCTAACACTTCTCGACCTTCTTTAGCCTTCGAAAACTCTTCTAAGCACTTCTTTTCTCTCAAATTCAGTAGCTTTGCTCACTGTTTTTTTGTGTCTTATTCTGTTCCAGGGGGGTCTCTTTTATAGGGATTGATCAGGAACAATTCCTCCTTGGACGGGAATTCAGTCTTTGAATCCAACTGGACTCTTCTGATTGAATTCCCCTCCAGAGTGGGATTCTTCAACTTTGAATCTTAGCCATCCAGAATTAAAATCAAAATAAATAAAAAAAAATACTAGATAATCAAAAGATATGATAGTATAAAAATAAAAAAATAATATCAGATAATTCAAAAAAAAAATCAGATAAAATTAACAGATAACAAAAAAAAAGCATAAGATAAACCCAAAAATATATTACAAAAAAAAAAAAGATAATAATAATAATAAATATATAACTATATACATACAATACATATAAATCTAATCTAAATAAAAATAAATAAACAAAGATATACATAATAATAATAATAATAAAATACATAAAATACAAAAGAAGAAAAAGAAAAGAAAAAAAAATACAGGATTGAAATGGGCCTTACCCATTTGGGCCAGGCCCAATTGATCTGGGGCCGGACCCAATTGGGTGTCTACAAAATGGAAGAAAAAAGACAACCTTCATTGAGAAAATTGCTATGTTTTTGTCTTTTTTTAAAAATAGACTTGACTTAAGCAAACTGCTAAGAAAATTATTTTCGATTGAGTAATGATGGGGTAAGAAGACTTAGACATTTACATGATAGGAAGACTTAAAAGTATAAAGCAAAGAAAAGAATAAATATCAATAAAAAAAATCTCATACTATCATTTTCTTTGTAAGTCCAAAATTAGATATCAATTTTTTTTATAAAGTATAATTTTGTGATAGGTGATTCCAAAAACACCATCATTTTTTTCTCTACATACACCTTTTTTTTTTAAAATTTGTAAGTGAAATCACTTATTTTTCCATTTCATTTTAATTTTAAAGCTTCTAGATATATATTTTGATAATTATATAACTTACCGGATTTTCATATTCAGTAAGTTAAAAAAAGTTACATTTAGGTTTAGAAAAAAAAATAGTTAAAAAAAATCTTACGAAAACATAGCAATATTCTCAATAGAGGTTATCTTTCGTCTTCCAGTAAAATTAGTAGATTGAGAATAGATTTTAAGTATATTGATTATTATTGTTATATTTTAGTATTTTTAATGACTTAGACTGAAGCTACTACTAAAATTATTATTTTTGTGAAGTAAAGATAGGGGCAAAAAGATTGACACATTTGTATATTTGATGCCAAGACTAAGTATAAAGCAAAGACTAAAACCAATACATTCACATAGTATCTATCATTTTCTATCTTATTCCACCATTATAAAATCACAATATTCAAAATAGACAAGCTTCAAAGGTAAGAATGAATGTGTTCTTTAGATTTTTTTTTTCAAACTTTTCAACAAAAATAAAACATAGGTTTTTAATTTGTTGGTTTTTTTTTTGGCCAATCAATTTGTTGATTAAGCAACTTGTTTCTCATGTTTTTATTTCTAATGTACTATTAGATTTCATGGTGTCCGCATTATTTTATTTTTTTAGTTTTCTTCTTGTTAATATATTTGAAAGAGATTCTCTGATTTAAAAATTCAATGAGCCAATACCCATGTAATTTATTAGTAAAATATTGAATTCCTAGTTTGATAGTTTAAAGTTCAAATCCTCATAACCTAACATACAAAAAAAAAAGAAGATAATATTATGATTTCACAAATTTCATGTATATGAGATAATTATATATATATATATACACGCACACACACATATATATATTGATTTCTTCACATATGATTAATAAAGGATTTAAATTTTATAAACGGTATTAGAATCTCATACTTTCTATAAGATATTTTCTTTTAATTATTTTTTTCTAAACCTAAATATAACTTTTTTTAACTTACCAGATATGAAAATTTAATAAGTTATATAACTTATCATAAATGTATATCTAGAAGCTTTAAAATTAAAATGAGATGGATAAATAAGTAATTTCACTTAAAAATTAAAAAAAAAAGTATATGTAGAAAAAAAATGATGGTGTATTTAGAATCGACCTTCACAAAATTATACTTTTATAAAAAAAATGGATGTTCTAATTTTGGACTCACAAAGAAAATGATAATATGAGTTTTTTTTTTGTTGGTATTTATTCTTTTCATTACTTTATACTTTAAGTTGTCCCATCATGCAAGTGTTTAAGTCATCTTGCCCCACCATTACCTTGTGGAAAAATAATTTTCTTAACAGTTTGCTTAAGTCCAATATGTCTTTTAAAAAAGATTAAAAAAAAAACATAGCAATTTTTTCAATGGAAGTTATCTTTTATCTTCCACTTTCATTAGTAGACTAAGAATGGATTTTAAGTATATTAATTATTATTGTTATATTTTAGTCTTTTTAATGATTTAGACTGAAGCAACTACTAAGATTATTGCTTTTGTGAAGTAAAGATGGGTGTAAAAAGATGTCAAGACTAAGTATAAAGCAAAGACTAAGACTTAGACCAACACATTCCTATAGTGTCTATCATTTTCTTTCTTATTGCACCATTATAAAATCACAATTTCCAAAATGGACAAGTTTATAAAGTGAGAATGAATGTGTTCTTTAGATTTTTTTTTCAAACTTTTCAGCAAAAATAAAACACAGGCCTTTAATTTATTGATTATTTTGGCCAATCAATTTGTTGATTAAGCAGCTTGTTTCTCATCTTTTTGTTCTTAATGTACTATTAGATTTCATGGTATATGTATTTCTTTCTTTAGTTTTTTTTGTTGTTAATATATTTTAAAAAGATCCTCTAATTTAAAAATTCAATGAGCCAATAACCATGTAGTTTGTTGGTAAAATGTTGGATTTTTAATTTCAGTAGTTTAAAGTTAAATCTTGACAACCTCGCATACAAAAAAAAAAAAGATAATCTTTTGATTTCACAAATTTCATGTATACGAGATAATTTATTTATATATATAGTTCAATTTCTTCACATATGATTAATGGAGTTTTTAAATTTTATAAACAGTATTAGAATCTCATACTTTTTATAAGATATTTTCTCTTAACTTTTTTTTCAAACCTAAATGTAACTTTTTTTAACTTATCGGATATGAAAATCTGATAAGTTATGTAACTTATCAAAAATGCATATTTAGAAGCTTTAAGATTAAAACGAGATGGGTAAATAAGTAATATCACTTAAAAATTAAGAAAAAAGTAAATGTAGAGAAAAAAATGATGGTGTATTTAGAATCACCCATCACAAAATTATACTTTATTAAAAAAATTGATATTCTAATTTTGGACTTGCAAAGAAATTGATAGTATGAGATTTTTTTTATTGGTATTTAGTCTTTGCTTTGCTTTATAATTTTAAGTCTTCCCATCATGCACATGTTTAGTTTTCTTTGCCCATCATTATTTTTTTTCATAGAGTATAATTGGGCCAAGAAGACTTAGACATTGCAATGATGAGAAGACTTAGAAGAATAAAGCAGAGAAAGGACTAAATACCAATAAAAAAGTCTCAATACTATCATTCTCTTTGTGTGTCCTACAATAAAATATCAACTTTTTATTAAAAGTATAATTTTGTGATGGGTGATTCTAAATACATCATCATTTTTCCCTACATCATACTTTTTTTTTATTTTTAAGTGAAATTACCTAGTTATCGCATCTCATTTAATTTTTAAAGCTTCTAGATATGGCATTTAATGAATAGTTATAGAACATATGGTTTTTCATAGCCAGGTAGCCCTTAAAACAAGTTACATTTAGGTTTGGAAAAAGATAGTTGACAGAAAATATTTGATAAAGAGCATAAGATTCTACTACTATTTATAAATTTAAATCCTCTATAAATCATATGTGAAGAAATCGAAACATACATGAAACTTGTGAAATCAAAAGATTGTTTTTTTTTTTTTGTATGTGAAGTTGTTAGAATTTGAACTTTAAACTATTTAAACTAAGAGTTTAGTTTTTAACTAACATACTGCATGGTTATTGGCTTATTAAATTTTTAAATCAGAGGATCTATTTAAAATATACTAAGAATAAAAAAAATGTACATTCCATGAAATCTAATAGTACATTAGGAACAAAAGCATTAGAAACAAGTTGCTTAATCAACAAATTGATTGGCAAAAAAAAAATAGAAATCAACAAATTACAAGCCTATGTTTTATTTTTGTTGAAAAGTTTGAACAAAAAAATCTAAAGAACACATTCATTCTCACTTCTCAAACTTGTCTACTTTGGAGATTGTGACATTATAACGGTGGAATAAGAAAGAAATCTATAGATACTATGGGAATGTATTGGTCTAAGTCTTAGTTTTCAGTTTATACTTAGTTTGGCATCAAACATGCAAATGTGTTAGCCTTTTTGCCCCCATCTTTACTTCACAAAAATTCATCTTTACTTCAAAAAAATAATAATCTTAGTCGTTGCTACAGTCTAAGTAATTAAAAATACTAAAATATAACAATAATAATTGCTATACTTAAAATCCATTCTCAGTTTGTTAATTTAACTGAAAGACAAAAGACAACATCCATTAAGAAAATTGCTATGTTTTTTTTGTCTTTTTTAAAAGATAGACTTATCTTAAGCAAACTGCTAAGAAGATTATTTTTCACAAGAGTAATGATGGCGCAAGAAGACTTAGACATTTGCATGATGAGAAGACTTAAAAGTATAAAGCAAAGAAAAGAATAAATACCAATAAAAAAATCTCATACTATCATTTTCTTTATGGGTCCAAAATTAGAATATCAATTTTTTTATAAAGTATAATTTTGTGATAGGTGATTCTAAGTACACCATTTTTTTTCTCTACATACACTTTTTTTTTTAATTTTTTAAGTAAAATCACTTATTTATCCATCTCATTTTAATTTTAAAGCTTCTAGATATACATTTTTTATAAGTTATATAACTTACCGAATTTTCATATTCGATATGTTAAAAAAGTTACAATTAGGTTTGAAAAAGAAAAGAGTTAAGAGAAAATATCTTACGTATAAAAAGTATGAGAACCTAATACCATTTATAAAATTTAAATCATGTATTAATCATACGTGAAGAAATTGTTTTATATATATATATATAAGTTATCTTGTATATATAAAATTTGTGAAATTAGAAGATTGTTTTTTTTTTTTTTTTTGGCTTGTGAGGTTGTCAAGATTTGAATTTTAAACTACTAAAACTAAGAGTTTAGCATTTTACTAACATACTGCATGGTTATTGGTTCATTGAATTTCTAAATCATAGGATCTTTAAAGATATATTAACAATAAAAACAAAAAGAAAAATAAAAAAAAGGAGCACACCATGGATCTAATAGTATATTAGGAACAACAACATGAGAAACAAGTTGCTTAATCAACAAATTGATTGGCAAAAAAAAAATCAACAAAATAAAAACCTGTGTTTTATTTTTGTTGAAAGTTTTGAAAAAAAAAAAATCTAAAGAACATATTCATTCTCACTTCTCAAACTTATCTATTTTGGAAATTAGGATTTTATAATGGTGGAATAAGAAAGAAAATAATAGATACTATAGGAATGTATTGGTCTAAGTCTTAGTCTTTGCTTTATACTTAGTCTTGGCATTAAGCATGCAAATGTTAGTCTTTTTGCCCCCATTTTTACTTCACAAAAATAATAATTTTAGCAGTTGCTTCAGTCTAAGTCATTAGAAAGACTAAAGTATAATAATAATAATAATAATAATAATAATAATAATAAATATACTTAAGATCCATTCTCAATATGCCAATTTAACTAGAAAAGAAAAGAAAACCTCCATCGAGAAAATTGTTATTTTTTTTGTCTTTTTACAAAAATAGACTTAACTTAAGCAAATTGTTAAAAATTGTTTTTTTTTTTTTTTCATAGAGTAATAATGATGGGATAAGAAGACTTAGACATTTGCAAGATGGGAAGACTTAAAAATGTGAAACAAATAAAAGATAAATACCAATAAAAAAACTCATACTATTATTTTCTTTCTGAGTCCAAAATTAAAATATCAATTTTTTTCATAAAGTATAATTTTGTGATGGGTGATTCTAAGTGCACCATCATTTTTTCTTTAGATCCACTTTTTTTTTTACTTTTTAAGTGAAATTACTTGTTTATCCATCTTGTTTTAATTTTATAACTTACTAGATTTTAATATCCAAAAAGTTAAAAAAAAAGTTACATTTAGGTTCTAAAAAAAAAATAGTTAAGAAAAAATATCTTATAGAAAATTTTAAGCTTCTAGATATGCAAATCCGGAAACTTTTAAAAGCTTTTGGATATACAAATCTAGAGGCTTTTAAGAGCTTCTAGATTTACAACTATGAAAACTCTTAAAAGTTTTTGAATTTTGTAAATCCAAAAGCTTAAAAGTAGAAGAAGTGTGAAGAGAAAAGAGAAAGAGTAATTAAATAATTTCATTTAAAATAATTTTGAAATACAAAGGGTGTGGAGAGACAAAATGGGAATGTATTTAGAAATTTCTTTTGTGATTCACATATAGCATATAATATTTATAAATTAACAACATATCAAATATATATATATATTTTTGAAAACAGAATGTGATGAAAGTTTGAAAAATAATCATATTTTATATTTATGTCCATTAATCACTTAATCCCATTAATATGTAGAGTATGTTTTAAAAACTTTTATTTGATTTATATATATTATTTATAATTAATTTTAAAAATTATAAAAACTATTTATAATATTTACGATATGATATGACACTCGATATTAGATTCTCACATTACAATACATATTTTACTTTAACAATTATGCTAAATTTTTTTTAAACTTTTACTTCGTGATTTATAACTATCCAAAGTTCGACATATATGTAACTCTTTTTAAGTTTATTCTTTCATTTATAATTTGATTTATAATAAAGTTTTATCATCATTTACTATAGAGAACTTATTAATGATTCTAATGGTAATGTCTAAATATAGTATTCCCACAGTCTCTTGTTTTTTTTTTTTGTTTTAGATATCTCAAAATTATATCATCTTTCTTTATTGGAATAACTCAAACTCTTACTTTTTTATATTTTAAAATTATTTTTTATGATTTTTTTTTAACTTTTTGACATTAAAAATCATGAAACTTTAATCTTATAAAAAAATTAAATTTTAATCTTAAAAATATTAAAATCAAAGTTTTTTTCTTAAACTCTGTAAAAATTAATAACACAAAAAAAAAAAGCTCACATGCATAAATACTAATGCATATGCCTGCAGCAACAATGATATTTAAGACTCGTTCAATTGAGCATTATATCTACCTTAGTTTTTACAATTAGAACATATTTCATTTATTAAATGCTCGAGTTATATGAGGTAGTAAAAATTTAATTTAATTTGGAAGTGGTAAGGTCGTCGGATCATTGGAAATGTCAAAATAAATGTGCGGATTGTCAAGTGGTAGTTATTTAGTTTTTTTTTTTTTGTTAATTTTCTTTACATAGAAAATATTTTGTTTATTATGATTAAACATTGTGTCCATACAAATGAAAATAAACGGCAAGCAAACAAGACTTTAAGGAAGAAAATTTTCAATAATCCATTTCTGAAAGATTTGCGTGATTATATATCAAGATAAGCTTTCAAGTAATAAACAACATATATTATATATTAAAAATTATAAAAAAAATAAAACATGTGATAATATATTAGCACCATTTATAAAACTTTAAAACTCTACTAATAATATATATAAATATATATAAATATCTATAAATTATGTGAAATTTATGAAGTTGGAGGATTGTTATATATTCCGATATGTTAAAAAACAAAAAGTTCATATAATTAAAAAATACAATTGCCATTAAATCTAATAGTATATTACAAATAAAAGCAAGAGAAACAAGTTGCCTAATCAACAAATTGAAAAACATGTTTTACTTTTGTTGAAAATTTTGAGAAAAAAAATTTGAAGAACACATATTTTTCTCTGATGTTTCAATTGATTCAAGGACTTTGGAAAAAAAAAAAGATAATTTTCAAATCCTAAAGTTTATCTTTCATCCTCTTATTTTCAAATAATCAAAAATTTAGATCCTATTATTTTTGAATAATTAAAAATTTAAGTATCTGATTGAATACTACCATCAACATCTTGACTCTTTCATTGTGCTTTCTCAATTCTTATAGATAAGATTCCATCAAGCAATTAATTGCTAATTATTTAAGATGATTAATTATAATATAGATTTCATTTGGTTTGGATTTTTTTCCTTTACTATTTATTTTTTGCTTTCAATTCATTTATTAAAAAAAATAAAAACCCTAACTGAAAAATATAATTTAGATTTCGTTTGGTTTGTATTTTTTTTCTTTTACTATTTTTTAAAATTTCAATTCATTTATTGAAAAATATAAAAACCAAAGGCATCCATTAATCTCTGACTTGACATCAATAGACCAGGGAACTGAATACATGGAAACTCAGTTTCAGCACTTGCACTCTGTTGGCTGGATGTTTCCTCCTTGCTTTCATCTTTTGCCCTCGTTTCATTTCATTCATACTTTTGCTCTAGATTTTCAGGTTAGGTAGGCAATGTTCTTAATTACAACATATGTGCTGCCATATTACAAGATGTTAGGTGGGATTGCAACAAATTAAAAATGCACCAAACGATCATATCCCTTTTTCTTTTAATGCTTATTTGGATAAAAAAATTTGATATATATGAGGAAGTTGATCGAGGATACCAAAAGGAGGTTCAAGCTTTCCCATTAAGAAGAAGAAACAACTTAGAATTTTCAAAAAAAGAATTTCGTATAATTTCATAATCAGTGGTGAAATCAAAAATTTTTTCAAAAATATTCATTTAAAATATATAAAAATTAAATATAAAAATTAAAATAATATATTATTCATATTACATGATTTTATTTTATTGAAAATTGTCTACTCATAAAAAAAAAAAAAAGCAGTCAGCATTTTTTAAAACTTTGATTTTTTTTTCTTGCAAATCTGTCATTGTGTTGCCAAAAACATTGGAGGTTCAATCGTTTTTGAGTTTACTGTGTTTATTATATAATTGTATTTATTAATTTCATGGATGAAAAAAATTAAAAAATTAGAGATGTTGAAAAATTCTCTTTCGAAATTTCTTCTCCTTCCATGTTTGGAGGTGTTCATGACAACTCACCCATAGCCTTGCATCTTCCTTTGTCCTTAATAATAGAATTGATTTGATTGATAAATCTTTGTAAGATTACTCTTTCAGACAAGTTGATAGATGAGCAAAGCTTAGTGAAAATTTTCATTCTTTTGAGAAAATTAATTTTTTATTTAATTGTTATTTGTACGAATGCATAATATGAAATAAAAAGTGGAAGAAAAGAAAAGATATAGTGATAAAGATTAATTTACAAAAGCAAAACTATAAGCCTTATCACCATTGACCCATTATTCATTCCTTAAAATTCAAAATGGACAAGCAATAAATATGTCTGTCTTCCACCTATTTTGATTCAACTCTTATAGAAATAGCTCAAACTCATGATTTGTACAAACACGTGGTTGGAAAAACGCATTTGAACTTATCTCTTGAGATCAAGGGAGATATGTAGCTACAATAACAGTACCTAATATGAAGTACTTGTCTATAAATAACGTGTAAGCAAATCTCAAACTCCATAGTTTTCCCTTCATTTTTTCTTTATAGAGAGCCAACAAAAAATGAAGAATCTTCATATCCTAATTTCACTCATTTTTCCTACCTTGTTTCTCTTCTCATGCTCTATATCTCTTGTGTTATCTTTTTCCCCTCCTGATCTCCAAAACCAATGCCTTCATCACCAGAAATCTGCTCTGCTACAATTGCACCATGATCTTTACTATGCCCCAAATTTTACTTTCTCTTCCAAAGTTGAGCTTTGGGATCCCAACACTGACTGTTGCTCTTGGAAAGGAATTACATGTGATGCTTTGGGTCATGTGATTGAACTTGATCTCAGTTACAAAAACTTTTCAGGCAGCTTTCACTCCATTTTCAATCTCCATCATCTTCAACGCCTTAATCTTGCTGGAAACAATTTTAATACTACTCTGTTTCAATATGAGTTTGATAGATTCCCAAATTTAACTCATCTCGACCTTTCAAACTCATGTTTCCATGGCCAAATTCCAGTGGAGATTTCATACTTAATAAGGTTAGTTTCTCTTGATCTATCTAATCAAGATTCTTGCTATCTACGGTATAATCAAATTCTTGATCCAAATTTCTGGTACGATGATCTTCCTGACAACCTTCAACAACCTCTGAAACTAGAAAACCCAAACTTCAAGTCATTAATCCAAAATTTGAGACCTCTTACAGACCTCTATTTGGATAGTGTGAACATTTCAACTCAAAGTAGTGAATGCTGTGAGACCACATCCATAATACTTCCTAACTTGCATGTGTTAAGTCTGTCGAATTGTGGGTTGACAGGTCCATTTTGTTCTTCACTCTCAAGACTTCCTTTTCTTTCCAAACTTTTCCTTGGTAGGAACCCGATCTCTTATTTACCTCCCAATTTGTTGGAAATTTCCTCTCGTTTGATTTCTCTCAGTTTAGTGAATTGCAATTTGAGTGGGCATTTTCCAACAGAAATTCTCAAGTTGCCAAAAATAGAAAGCATTGACATTTCAAATAATTACGCTCTTGGAGGTCAGTTGCCAGAATTTCCATCAAACAATGCTTTACGGATCTTAACGATTTCTGATACAAATTTCAGTGGAAAACTACCAGAATCAATTGGTAATCTCAAGTTCTTGACAAATTTAAATCTTTTTTATGGCAATTTCTTTGGACAAATTCCATCATCAATTGCAAATCTCACAAACCTTGTGGAACTGAATTTAGGAGATAATAATTTCAGTGGTTTAATCCCTCCATTTCATAGATCTGGAGTTCCAAATCTTGGATATCTTTGTTTGTGGGGGAACCACCTCTCTGGATCAATACATTCTTCGTTATTTACTCTCCCATCATTGCATACATTGCTTCTTGAAGTAAATCAATTGGTTGGTGAAATTCGTGAGATCCCCATTGCGTCTTCTTCATTGATTGAAGTATTGTATTTAGGCTTCAATAGCTTTAGTTGCGTAAAGCTCGACGTATTCTTCCAACTCAAGAACTTAAGTTGTCTTCAACTTTCCAATATAAATTTATCAATTGAAGGCAACATCACAAGCCTTGCTTTTCCCCAATTAGAGATGCTGTATCTACACTCATGCAACCTTACTGAATTTCCAGAATTCATCAAAACACAAGACAAGTTGGCTTTTCTATATCTTCCTGACAACCAAATCCATGGTTTTGTGCCTAATTGGTTGTGCAAGACCACTCTTTTGAGTTTAGACCTTTCTTTCAATACGATTGATTTTCCAACAGATGTTCCTTTTGGTGATGCAAACTCCTCTTTTCCAATGTTGAGTTACTTGCGTTTACGATTCTGTAACCTAAGTATGTTTCCAGAGTTTTTAAAGAGTCAAACTAGTTTAAAAGATCTTGACCTTTCAAATGACAAAATAAGTGGTGCAGTACCAAACTGGGTGTGGAAGAAAAGTTTGTGGTATCTGGATCTTTCTAACAATTCTCTCTCATCTTTGGACCAATTTTCGCTCAACCAATCTCTAACTTCTTCACAAGGCTCTTTATCAAGACCTATTTGCAATTTGAGGCAACTTGAGACCTTTAATGCATCCTTTAACAAATTAAGTGGGCCAATCCCAAGTTGCTTGGGCAATATCAGTTCTCTCAGATCTTTGGATCTACAGAAAAATAATTTCAGCGGCAACATACCGGATTTTGCGAAAGCAACCCAATTATATTGGCTTCAACTCAATGACAATAAATTGAAAGGAAAGTTGCCAAGATCATTGGCCAATTGCACAATGCTCGAAGTTTTAAACCTTGGAAACAATACTTTGTATGATACATTCCCTTCGTGGTTGGGAAAATTGCCTTGGTTGGTGGTTCTTATATTGAGAGCAAATAGGTTTTACGGTCCAATTAAACATGTGAAAAATTATTTTCAAGACTTGGATGTGTTAGACGTTGCTTTTAATAATTTTTCTGGGCAATTACCAATTGAATTCTTTCAAACCACTGAACTAAGGTCACTCATAATCAGTGAGAATAAGTTGGAAGGGAAGTTGCCGAGGTCATTAGCCAATTGCAGAAATCTTGAAGTTTTGGACCTTGGAAAAAATATGATACAGGACACATTTCCTTTTTGGTTGGTGAAATTGCCTTTTTTGAAAGTTCTTGTACTAAGAGCAAATAGATTTTATGGTCCAATTAAAATTTTTGGGGATGAAGATACTTTGCCAGAGTTACACATACTAGACCTTGCTTCCAATAACTTTTCAGGTGAGTTATCCGTTGGATTTTTTCAATCTTTGAAGGCAATGAGAATGATGACTGATGGCAACAGAGCTAAGCCAGATTATATTGGAGATGATTACTACCAGACTCTGTAACAATTGTGAATAAAGGGTTTGTAATTTTTTACGAGAAAATCTTAACCATCCTTATCTTGTCTTGACCTTTCCATAATAGTTTCCAAGGGAGAAATACCATGACGAAATACAAACCTCCCAAGTCAGCTCAAAGTGCCTAAACTTATCTTCAACAGCTCCTTGGCCCAATTCCTTTAGCACTTGAAAACGTTAACTGAGGCTTGAGTCGTTGGATCCTCTCCCAAAAACAAACTCTCTGGAAGGATTCCTCTACAGCTTACAAGCCATAACATTTCTTGAAAGTATTGAATGCTCTCTTACAAACCAACTTGAGGGAAGCATACCACAAAGGCTACATTCGGTACATTTTCAAACGATTCTTAACAAAGGGAATCCAAGATTATGTGGGCTGCCTCTGACAAGGAAATGCAATCAAGATGGTCCTGGAATGCCAACCCCTAAGGAAGATGCAGATTCATGGGTAGATGGTTTATCTGACAGGAAAATTGTGTTGATAGGGTATGGATGTGGATTGGTCATTGGATTATGTACTGGATATACAGTGCTGAATGAGTTGGGGAACAAATGGTTGGAAAGGTTTACACGGAATTGGAATCGAAAATGGAGAAGATCAAGGTGACTCAATCAAAATTCAAGTTTCAATGTCATTTGGTAAGCATTCTAGAATACTTAATAACTCAAAAGTTTTGTTACTGATTCTGTGAACTGTAGCCTAAAAAAATAAAATTATTTAAATGCTCTCTTATATTGTCATTTATCTGCACTAACTAACTAATAACTTACTAAAGTGATTGCATTCAAAATTTAATTCAAGAACATTTCAACTTTATGTCTCGTTCCCTTTTTGAAACTTGGTAAAAAAAATTGCCTGCAAACTAGGAAGTCCTTTGAATTTCCTAACCTCATTTTACAAATGAAAATTAATTTTCAAGTTAGTAATTTGTACAAGACCTGTGGGTGACTGGTATTTAGAGTTAGATTGGGGCTGTCGGCCATTTTAAGAGCAAAGTTTTGGCATTTATTTTCCTTAGATTGACTTGGAATGCTCATATATATTTTATTTGGCAGGAGCACAATCAAAGGAAGTTTGGCAGGCCATCTAGATATATAGATGCTATTGTTTCAGCTATCAAAAGTTCCTTTTGGCTTCGATTCAATAACAGGATTGCAGTCTCCAGTTCACTCTTCCTTTTTCAACAACAGAAATTGTGCCTGAATGTTTTTGGCCTGGTGTTATGGTATTTGTGTCTCAGTTCTTTCTCTTATGCTCGAGGATGATTGAAGGTAATGTCTGGTTGTATTGTGCTTCTCTTCTGTTCTATCTATAGGTTGGTGTTCTACTGCTGAGTTATGGGGTTCCCCTGTTGTGTAACTCTGTTTTTATTAACTAATTTCTGGCTTAGCAAAAAAGAATGTGTCTGAATTGGGGACTGGTTCCTCTATGTTGCTTAGTTTAATTAGTTTACTTTATTAGGTTGCTCTTTGACGTTTGTAAGGTCTTGATAGCCTACTGTTTATTTGTAGCAGGTCTACTGCTTTTTTTGGATTAATAAAAATCATTTATCCAAAAAATTTTCTTAAGGAAAATCTTATTATTTTTTAAGCTCTTCAGTATTATTATATCTAAGTGGTCATGTCAGCAATCACATAATAGGTTTTACACATGAAAGCCCAGTTTGCCACATTATTACCCAAGAGGTATAAAAGTAAATCAGACGAGTTAGGTGATTGACTACTCAACCCTCTTTACTCTCTTTAACTACTTCCTGCTCTTTTACATTTTCTTGCTTCTGGTGTATCTTACTATCTTATCTTGTGCGTCGGAGCATGCCTCAAAATAACATGTTCGGCACCCCTGACTTTCTATTCTGTGACAGGTCACACATACTCTCCTCTCAACCTCCAGTAGGACTTTCCGACTACCAGACCAGGAATTACATTAACAACCAAGAATTACATTAACGAAATCAATGATTCAACTCAACTATTTGCATTGCAGGAATCTGATACAAGCCATGGCATGTACAAAAATGACTATGCCTACTACTTTAACTGCCAAAACTAGAAGTTTCATCTGCTAACACAGAAAAATCTTTACAGACCAAGCTCAAGCTAAGATGCTTTATTCCTGTATTAGCTACTACATCACTACAGAGAAAGAAGAAAAAAGAACAAAGCTTCCAGTTCCAGGTATAAAGCTCGACAATTCCAAAGGATATTATTTCATTGCCCCTAATAACTATAGATTTGACTATGGCGAGAGAGATTTAAATATTTCCTTTATTATTTTCTTAACTTTAATCCCGTATCATCCTTTGTTTTTCTGCTTCTGGACTCCCACACAGACAAAAACAAATGGCTTTTTGTAAGCTCTATTGCTATTGCTATTGCTATCCGATTGATATCCATATAGAATAGACCTTCACTAAACAAAAACATGTGGGCAATACAAAGAAACTTTTAACAACTTGAAAGTTATGTGAATGCCATTCTTAATTATTAATGTGGACTTGATTAATATGATTTAATTTTATCTTTAGAAAAAGGTTAGTGGTAAAATCTTTGTTTATGAAAAAGAGCATCCAGTAATTTTCTTATGATTTTTCCCTTTACTCTCAATCACTTATTCCTGGTCAACATTGAGTTTACTGCATACAAAACTTGATTGTTTCTAACAAAATGGAGTAACTTCATCGTTTGAATTGTCAGGCCAATGATTTGAGAAGATACTAGGAAAAGGAAAGCATGGGTTGCCAAATACAGTTCCAGAAAGGATATGACTTCCTGACTAAAGCTTGTTCTGCTTATCTGTTTCTTACAAAACTGATGTTCGGCTAAACATTTTTGTCCAGTCAGAGCAAAAATGACAGCTGTGTTGAAAAGTGAAAACCCATCCAAGGTGGGACATGGAAATTTGTATTGGGTAACAGAGGAGATCACTAGTTTGAACAGAGATTGTATCAGGCACCAAAGCAGCCCTTTCGACCAGCAGATCAGGATAATCAATGACTCAACACACTTTGCAGTGCAAGAAGATATACCAGCCATGGCATGTACAACAATGACTAGGCGTAACCACGTTAATTGCCAAACAAGAAGTTAATTGCATCTACTAACACAGAATAATTGTCGACAACAGACCAAGATCAAGCTAAGATGCTACATCACCATAAAAACACTGAAAAGGAATAGAAGAAAGCTTCTGGTTTCCAGGTCTCAAGCTCGACAATTCCAAACTAACTTTGATGGTGTTTTAATTTCCCTAACAACTATAGAGGGTAAAAAGGGAAACTAAAGGTCATACTAAGAATATGATGAGTATACATCAGCTGTTAAGAGCCAAAGATTACAATATCTTGAATTTAAGTTTAGGTTTGGTAGCTGATTTCATAATTTTTTTTGTCTTAAATGCAGGAAACTGTTTTTTCAAGGAAGAAACTGTTCATTAAAGCTTTCTATGCTTTGGACTTGGACAGCACAAAAATCACAGGTTCTATTAGCTGTCCCTACCCAACTGAAACTATCAGCAATCCTACAGCCTTAAACTCTGTGAAGTAACATCCTTCCTAGATCATGACCCTACCAGAATGTGTCATCTAGACATGGATTTTGATATGATCAAGATGAATTCTCGGCCATTGTGAAGGTTGTGAAGTTGGAATGCTGATTCTTGGAAAGTTGATTACTGCATTGCACTGCTATCTCGAGGTAGAAATGTTACGTCATGGGCAAAAGGCAGCAGTGGCAGCAGACACAGAAACAATACTTACCTAAATACTTGGTAAAAAAACACCAATTCCAGCAGCAACAATGATTTTAAAGAGCTCATCACTGCATAATCCAAAATTCCCCCCAAGATCTAGCTCGGAATACATTTTGTTCAATAAGGTATGCAGACAAGTAAATCTTTCCACTAAAATGGCAAAACAAAGAAATAAAAATATTAATGGCAGCAGGAGTTGAAAAAAAGCATCAATGGACTTATCGTTACCCTCTTCAGCCATCTTTCTACGTATCTCATGAGCAGTATTGAAAATGCCAAGGGTGGGTTGGTTGCACATAAAGCACTTGTTTGTTCTTTGTGTGATGCTGAAAAAACCAAAAGATGCAGTTGGTTAGTTTACATTCGAATGAGAATAAAAATGTAAATTATACTGACATGAGGCACCAAAAGTTGATGATGTAAAGTTAAAATATGTCCTATTTCTATAGCTGAAAAAAGTTGGACCACATAAAATATTCTTTGTATGTAAGTAACCAAAAAAGTTTTGCATCTAAGTGATGCATTAACAACAAACATAACAAAAACTAATAGATGTTAACCTAGCACAAAAAAGACACTAAAAAAAATTAATCCACGTGAAAAGGCATTGAGGGCACCTTTAAAGCACAATGCTGGCAGAAGTAGTACTTGCACTTCCACAAAAGGTTGCCAGCAACTAAAACATGCAGAGGGCAACGAATCATCATCGTCATCATCACTCTGGTCTACCCCTGCCTCATCATCATCATCATCGCCACCCAAAGCCAGATTTCTCTTCCTTGCTTTCTCTGCTTCTTCCCGGTCCTTCTCTAACTGCCATCCAGACTTGTAATCTCCACGATCATGCATAAACTTACATGAATCTCCGTAACCACAGTAACCAGTTTCTTTGTAGTCTTTACCGATGTCAGGCTGATAATCAAATGCTGAAGATGTGGGCAAAAGCCCTATCCATGCCACCTGCTTTCTCACTGGCAACTGTTTGCTCTCTTCGAAACCCAGCCTTATGATCCACATAGCCATGCATTCCTTTATACAACTTCTCTCCCCCAGCTTGTGTTTTTCCCCTTCAAAGCCTCCAAAAACTTCCTCGCGTATCGCGCGAGCATCTTTTGTAAACTCAGTCTCAGTTTCTAAGGTTGCCATAGCTCTGCTATCATTTTGAACTTGAATTTCCTTCGAAGACTCAAATTGAAAATCGGTTTGTCAGATTCTGTATTTGATTCAGTGGGAGTAGCACTCCTGGAGGATCCAGTTGAAAAGAGTCAGGCTTCAAAGCGTTTTTCTGATTGTGAAACAAAGATGTGCCATTTCTGGAGTCTTCATCTTCATCTTCATATTCATTTATTGTCCTTTTCCTTATGGTTTTTTGCCCTTTGTTGGCTTCCTAAAGAAATTGCAGACTGAAAAGTCAAAGAGTTAGCCATATAAGTAAATATACATATACACCTTTAAAAAGAATTAAAAAAAAGGAACAAATTTTACCTTGCTCAGATTGTTGAGGTTCTGTTTCAGATTGCTGAGGTTCTTTTCCTGGCTACTGGGGCTCGCTTGAATCAGTCATCTTAACAGAAACAAGAGAAAAGGTTTATAGATTCCTTGCCTCAAGCAAGATGAACTTCAATTCTCATTCACGACTGTTGCTCCAATCACTTGAAAGAAGGTTTTAAACTAAGTGAGTGAAAATCCTTATTACTATTAATTAAGGTAATGAAACAAACGTGATCAACACACTAACTGGTGTCATAATTAAATTTCCATAGACAAGATCAAGCATTCTCTCATGAAAGGCTAAATGCTCAATTTGTTTACCCAAATCATAAATTTCTATTGATGTAAGAAAAAGAAGGAATTAAATTTTTTATCCAAATAACAAAATATTTACAGTACTCACCTGAACAAGAAGTCTAAAACGCCCAATACATTTAACTTTTACCCACGATTGACTAATCCGAATTGAAATTACCCAACAAGAAGAGATCGTCCTTCGTCAATTAATTCCTTTCGATCATCGGATTTGGGATTTTTTGAAATCAGAATTGGAATTGGATAGGAATCGACTGAAGGATTGAAGAATTGGGTATGAATCGACTGAAGGATTAAAGAACGAAGGAGTAAAGGAGGAACCCAAAACGCCAAATTCTTTTATCAGGCTTTCGGATTCTTTTTCGGCCTTCTTACTTGTTTTGAAAATCAGTCAATTTTTTGTCCAAATTGCACACGCGAATAATTCCTTCCCATGTTGGCAATGCCCGTCGGAATAATCTTTTGCACCAATTGGACTTTTGTGTTGGTTGTCCTTTCAAACTAGCTTTGACGAAAACGCAAAAAAATTGCTTCCTCTAAACTGCTAAATTTCTCCAATAAAAGAATTTTCGTTTCTGATGACTTTGTTTTTATTCAAATTCGATGAAAAATCTAATCTTTTTATCTGAATAAGAATAAAAATATGTATTTAAAATTTTAAAATAAAAACGAAAATAAATATAATTTTAAATTTTTATCGAACATAATAACAAAATTTTTTTAGTTTTTAAGTTGTAAATATGGGCCGATCAACCCATTAACTCCCCCAACAAAAATAAAAATATAAATTTAAAAATATTAATATAGATATAAAGTAAAAAAATTAAAAATGAGAATAAAATTGTTGTATCCATCCCATTGACATCCATTATTTCAGCATTTGTATAAGCTTCATATTTCTGCGCTGCAATGTCTTTAAGGGTAAACAAAAGATCAAGAAGAGAAAGTTAATCAAATTGACAGGCTCTCAACTCCCAGATGATATTTTAATCAATAGACCGCTGAAGATACCAGTCAAATCTCTCTTAAACATTCAAATGTGTAATGCAAACCATGGCGGTCTTTGATCTCTGACCCTCAATTTCCCAAACTGCACCTCAAGTGAGCGCTCCATGGAGCAATGTGCAATCCAATAACAATGACTTATCATTCCATTCTTGTTGGTAAAGTTATCTATCAAACTCACCTGGTAGCCACAAGACAAATATTTTCTGTCAAACAGACCTATCAACAAGACCCTCAAATTCTTCAAATTATGATTGTTGAAAGATTTAAGATGATAATCTCGGTTTAATTAAAGCTAAACATGTACAAAACTTCCAAACGTTTACAACATTAACCTGTTGATATGGTGCATAAGATCTTTCTGTGTAGAATTTAAAATATGCTTACTACATCAATAAGACACCTTAAGAAACAAACTAGCCATCCACTCCTGCCTTCAATATTTAAGTGAGCTTAAATGGTTACAATTGCTATCACAGATTCAGAGAAAATATTTTACCAATATCCAAAGGTTAGAGTCCTAGTCATTTTCATTAAATTTTAGGTGAACAAATTCCTCTTAACTGTCTCTGGACACACAACACTGGCTGGCTGACAATTTCTTTCCTTTTTTTTTTTCTATATAAAAAGAGCTGAATCAGCATGCATATCCATTTGCACTGGTTACTCCTAAATTGTTTCATACAGCCCATATGTGGGGTAAAAATAAGTCATATTAAGAAAAAAACTAGAAATCTAATAACATTTATTTCTGTTTTGCTGTTTATAAAGGACGACATAAAGGAAGTCAATCAAATAAACTCATCTAGGTCAATACCTTGTCCATCATTTGGACAATTATAATATTTATTAACTGATAACACGTACTCTATACAACATTCAGTTAGTCAAATTTACCATATAGGTGAACATGTTTATATCTTCAGAAGATATTTCTGGCTAAAAATATTAAATTGCATACCTCTTCAACAAGATCCCCAGCTATTCCTCTTAGAACTTCACATGAACTGTTCTCACTAAATAATTCATTGATCCAAAAACTCATGTCTTTATAACAGGGAGAATACTGCAAAAACTGTGGAGGAGTCAAGTCATGTTTCTGTAATAGGTATTAAATAACAAAAGGAATATACAGTGGAAACAAAAGAAACCATTTGCTTAATTTATACCTTTGAAAAGGGTTTAAACTTTACTCCAATTGGCCTTCGGAAAACTGCAGTCAAGTAGCTTAATCAGACTTGGGCGGAGATATTAAATTAGGAATCCGTGAACTTCAACATTCAAATCATGAAGCTACATTCAGAGGCTAGCTGTGAGGTAAATCGCTCATCAGTTCAGCCAAAAAGACGAATATCTGGTATGTCAAATCAAACCATTGCTTGCCGCTCCAATCCAAGTCCAAAGGCCCGAGCAACACTGTTTAATCTACCATGACTTTTCAATATTTCTTGCTCCATTACCCTGCAACCCAAAACCTCCATCTAGGTCACTGGTAAGTTATGCTCGGTGCTAAAGTTATCACATGCAATAGCCATTGATTTAAAAAGATTCATATTGAACAGCAATCAATAAAAATAAAAGGGCTAACAACACAGAGTACAAACATGTAGGTAAGGTATTAGAAACGTCCAAATCTTGATTTATCTTAATAGAATTTATCATTACAATAATAAGCATAGTGTTCACCCCTAAATTTGGCTGTCAAACAATCATAAAAGAATTTTTTGACAAAATGACCATAAGCATTGCAATAAAGCAAGGGAAAAAGGCAAAAAAATGAATCAAGATTCTTCCGACTAAATAACTCGATCTTAAAGAAAATACTAACAATATCCTCTAAAAGGGATAAAGAGAATACCTTGAAATAGATTTCAACTTCATAAGGACTGGTAAATGGGAAATAGGCATTGATCCAACGCATCTCCACAGCAGCTGGAATGTTAACAGAGTGAGGCTAATTGGCTTCCACATATAGCAGTACTTACACAGTACATTATCAACCCCTGATGCAAACACATCATGATTAACTTTATAAAATTTTGCAAGTGATATGAATTTATAGCAGTTTGGTTTAGATACTTTCCCATGAAAAGTTTTATGAGTAAAATACATTTAGGTCTTTGAGTTTAAGGTATAATTCAACTCAGGTCTATTAATTTGAAAATTGGACATCCTGACTCAAATTTTTTATTAATAAGACACTAAGATCTTTCAATTAACTTCATTAAAAGATTCATTAAGAAGATCATTTTGACCCGTTAAAAATCAATATCCTTAAATATTCATATAAAATAATTATTTATAATTAATAAATTTTTAAAAAATAATATAAATATATTAATAATATATTATAAAAAAGATTTTAGGTGCAACATATAAAAACAAACTTCACATTATAATAAGAAAAATGTTATAATAAGAAACTGTGTAACATATAATAAGCAAATACTCACATAAAATAATTATTTTTTAATAATAATTTTCTCTTAAAATATAATAATTTATTAATAATATATAAAAAATAATTTTAGGTGCAATATATAAGAACAAAATTCAAAATTATAGTAAGAAAAAATGTTATAATAAGAACATGTAACATATAATAAAAAAAAATTTGTTGAAAAAAATGTTATTTATAATAAGCAAATACTCACATAAAAAATTATTTATAATAATAATTTTTAAAATTATATATAAAATATATAATAATATATAAAAAATTTTAAGTGCAATATATAAAAATAAAATTCAAAATTATAATAAGAAAAAAATTGTTATAACAAGAACATGTAACATATAATAAAAAAAATATTTGGTTGAAAAAAATGTTATTTATAATTGTGAATTTTGTTTTCATGTAAGAGCATGTAAATATAATAAGTTAATACTCACATAAAATAATTATTTATAATAATAATTTTTCTTGAAATATATAAAATATGTTAATAATATATAAAAAGATTTTTACGTGCAATATATAAAAATAAAATTCAAAATTATAATACGAAAAATGTTATATTAAAAACATGTAACATATAATAAGAAAAAATATTTGATTGAAAAAAATGTTATTTATGATTGTGAATTTTTTTTTTATATTTTGCACCTAAAATTTTTTTTATATATCATTAATATATTTTATATATTTTAAGAAAAAAATTTAATATTATAAATAATTATTTTATGTGAGTCTTTTAAGATATTGATTTTTTAAATGTAAAATGATCTTTTAATGAGCCTTTTAACTAAGCTAACTAATAGAAAGATCTTAGTGTATTATTAATTAAAAAGTTTTGGGACAAGAAGTCTTTTTTTCAAGTTAATAGATCTAGTTAAATTATGCTTAAAACTCAAAAACCTATATGTATTTTACCAAAAGTTTTGCTATTGCACATAGGACTGGATGTCTTGCACATTGGTACATATATCTCCATGGTATCCCCAAAAAAAATTTGCAAATCTGTAATGATTTCTTGTTACAATAATTGCCACGTCTTGCCAAATCAGTTAGTGCATTCAAGATGTAAATCACAAATTGGACTCAATATGATCTCTTAATCCCTATATCTCTTTCGGATAGAAATGCATGACCATTTGCAAAATTGTAATCCCTCAACAAAGCTTTGACTCTAAAAATTGCCAGATAGGTGACAAGCCAGGCCCTCTAGACTTTTCTTTAAGTCCTAGGCTGCAAATGGTGTGGGATCCAGACCAGATGATGCCTCCCAATTATTTGGAGTAAAAACACGAACCCCTTCCATCTGTATGGTAAAAGGGCGTATGTTTCAGAGGGAAAAAAATAAGGAACCTTAATTTATGAACATGGCCATCTTACAACAAATGTTACATGTCAAATCACAGCTGTTCATCATGTGAACCTACGAAGGAGCCCATTGTAAGGCCCAACATATGGATGGCTGTGCTACGCATGTAGCATGTGATGCAAAATTCACATGTACTTGGAATAATTTCTGAAGCGAAGAAAATTTTTAAAAGCTAGTCAAAATTAAAGAGATTTTCAACAAAATGAAACATGATGAAACACAGGGTAATGAGTAGAATCTATAGAAGATCTACGGTAACATCGCCAGTTACAAGGAAATGAGTGTATCCTCTTCTCAACAGCTCTGCTTGATGAGCAGTATGACACCTCAATATAATTTGAGAGTCAACATAGTATGTATCATTATAGCTCCTGCTTACGTGATCAGCATGCACCAGGACGTCATCAAAATTCTGCAAAAGGAAATAAATATATTTCTCAAATCATTATCCAAGGATCCAAAATAAATAATATGATACAACATATATTGTGTATAAAAGGTTTCTTCATTTTGCAAATTATTTCATCAAACAGGTGACAACAGGTTTCTTCCTTTCAGAGGAGCACAAATTAAAACGAGGCATAACTTTCTTACTTGTAATCCAATTATGAGCATATAAAATTGGACACAAATGGAGGTCCAGAACGGTCAATTACAATTTTGAACAATTCTAATGAGTACATGAGCTTAGAAAGGCATGAAAAAATTTCTTGAAACTGTTAACTTCAATTTTAAGGAAATCAAACTTGACTATAAGTATCCAAATTAATACATCCTTGAAAACTTACGGGCAAAAAAAGACCCTATTGGCTGGTCATACTGCTTGCATAGCTCCAAAAACAGCTCTGTGGAAATATAAAAGCCTTTTTAGATTGGAGAGATGGAATGATATTCAAAATCACATGGTCAAATTAAAAAGGTGACTAGAGACCGTGTATTGTGGAACAACAACATGCTTTAATGGGCCATATGTACGGAGAGAGCAATGTCCATAAACTCAATATTTTAGCAAAACTATTGTTTCCCTTGCACTCACTAACACACACACAAGCACACACATGGGTTCAAGCCTACATGGTAACATATGTAATCCTAAGTTAAAACACAACCTTTGGGGATCTACAAAAGCCCATACAGATACAAATTTCAGAGACTTTTTTTTTTATTATTTTTAAAGATCCTCGACCAATTATTCCAAAACAGAGCATAAGATTGATCGTACAGGAATATTTAAACTCAAATACTATTTTGGAGGATGAAATACAGAGGTGGTGCTGATGTTAATAACAATGGACATTGAAGATTGAACACTGTCAAACAACATAGAGGAGGAAATATAGCGGCTTTTTTTGTTTTTTTTCTTCACAGCCTATTTCAGGTTTCAGGGTTGGTTTTATTTGTTGATTTCATTCTTTTAAATATATTTTTTTTTAAATATTTTTTTAAATATTTTTTTAAGCACAGTATTTTTTTCTTTTAAATATTTTTTCTATGATCCTTGTTATACTTTCACTGTGTAGAAAGATTCTATTCTTAGCTAAGCATAACTCTTTTTTTTTTTTTCAATTATTTGTGTTTTTTTAGGCTTTATCATGTGTTGGGTCTTTTCTGTTTTACCCATATTTCATTTAATTTTATGATTTGAATCGAACAACTATGTGAATAGGAATATTGAGTTATGCCAAGCAGTACTTTCTCTGACTATTACTATACATAATTGTCAATTTGTCATTCAATTGCTAGCTGTTGAATTTGCTGCAAAAGAATGGTTATTGCAGTTGGAATCTCTTGTTATTATAGGGAAGAATGTGAGGGTTGAAAAGGGAAAGAAAAATGAAATGAAATGAATAGTTGGGTGGAAAGTGTTACCTTTTATGGAGTTCTAGCTTGCAATCATCATTTGTTTAATTGTACATTTTGCATTTTCCAACAATTGAATGGAGCAAGTTTTTCGGATTTCCATTTCATTGCTTTCAAGTACCTTGGTCTAGATAAGTTTCGTCCGTGTTTCCGGTTCCCAAAATGATTTAACATATATGACATAACAGGTTCTTCTTGCAAATTGGGACTTGAATGTTTATGTGAAAAGGTGGTTATAATCTGATCTTTTCTTTGTTGCATCCATATTCTGCAAAGATCTTTTGCCCTGTCTCTTTGTTCACTTCCTGGGTCTCAGTATTTTGTTGGTTTGCTTATGGTAGAGTTTGATCTCGTGCTTTTCCATTTTCACTTGGCCCCCACTATTCCTCCCCTTCCTCTCTAGCTTTTGAAATTGCATTTAGAGCCTTGGTTGTTGTAGTAGATCACAAGCATACTTTAACATTATGTTCAAGCTGTTTAATTGTAGGTTCAAATTTCTAGTGTTAAAGTTTGATTAAGTTTTGATTTCTTATATAAGCCTTGTTTTAACCCCCCCCCCTTTTTTTAGAGGGAGAGGGGGTCCGGAGAAATAAAAATAGCCCTTATATTAGTGCGTACAAATGTATGTATGTATACGGTATATATAAACATTGGTATAAAAAATATGTTATATACAATGTTTGTATAAAAATTGTGTAATCCCAAAATAAAATATAAATTTCAAACACTGTACATACATAAATTCTAAAAAATTCAAAAAATTAAATTCAATAAATAAAATATAACTTAATGACCAGAAATAGAAAAAACTAAAAAAGGTAACTACCGAGAACATAAAATTGCTTGTGCACAATTAATGCATTAGCGAACCATATGAAGTTCTTGGTTATTTTGCCTTATTTAGTATTTGTTTGATTGGGTTTTTGCTATTTGCTTTTTGCTTCCGAAAGCAAAAAAGCAAAAATAGCATTTCCATAAGCAATAAAATTTTGAAGAGTTATACACAAAATATTTAAATTTTTTATGATTAACTACATGATTCTACTTCTATATATACTAATTGTGTTATAATTGATTTTATACTTTAATTATTTTTTCTGTTTTAGATCAGTTATGACATATATATATTTTACCTTTTGCTTTTCCTTTCCAGTAAAATATATATGTTTTATTCATGTTCGTAGGGAACTTACCAGACTTCTTGGCCATGTTCTAGAAATGCCAGTATCTAACGAGTTTGCTTTGAATATGGCAGCTAACAACATCAGTGAATCTTAGGTTTGTTGATGCAAATCATGGCTAACAGATTCACTTGAAGCCTACTTATCTAAAGATTTTTCGATTTTTAGAGGATGAAATGCAAAGGTGGTGCTGATGTTAATAATGTTGGACATTGAACACTGTCAAACAACATAGAGGTGGAAATATACCGACTTTTACAGGTTTCAGGGTTGGTTTTATTTGTTGACTTCATTCTACTACTTTTTTTTTTGGAAAGATATATGCGAACATCTTATGTAAAAATGCAACTTGATGCAGATAATTTGTAATTTTGGGGAAGAGAAAGAAGGAATGAAATTGAGAAACTAGTGGTTTTTCTTTGAAATTTTGCCATGATGTAAAGTTGTTCTAGTCAGATTTTCTTGATATTATGATGCTTAAGAAATCCAGATAGTACTGATATCTTGCCCCGAAATAGTTTATTCTTTAACTCCATCTATTTCATCTGGTTTGTTTATGGGAATAAAAGCATAGTCTTTATTAGTTGCAAAATTTTCATTTATTTTACCTTCAAATTTATAGAACAATTAAATTATTAATTGACTTGTTAGTATTTGTTGAATCATATAACTTAGAAAATGCAATTAGTTAGTGGAGTTTTTAGATTATACAAGTTAGAGGGCTGTCACAAACCCTTTTACAAATATACTAAAAAATTATATAAAAAAAATTAAGAAATGTGATAAAGCAAAGAAAAGAATTAAAATCTCATAAAAAATTCTCATACTATCATTTTCTTTGTGAGTCCAAAATTAAAATATCAATTTTTTAGAAACTATAATTTTATGATAGGTGATTCAAAATACATCATCATTTTTTTTCTCTACATCCAATTTTAAAAGTTTTTTTAAGTGAAATTACTTATTTACCCATCTCATTTTAATTTTAAAACTTCTAGATATGCATTTATGATAAATTATATAACTTTTCAAATTTTCATATCCGGTAAGTTAAAAAAATTATATTTAGGATTGAAAAAAAATGGTTAAGATGAAATATCTTATAGAAAGTATGATATTCTAATACCATTAAAAAAATTTAAAAACTCTATTAATCATATATAAAGAAATCAAAATATATATAAATTATCTTTTATACATGAAATTTGTGAAAATAGAAGATTGTCTTTTTTTTTTTTCTTGTATATAAAGTTGTCAAGCTTTGAACTTTAAACTATTAAAACTAAAAGTTCAATATTTTACTAACAAATTACATGGTTATTGGCTCATTGAATTTTTAAATCAATGCATCACTTTAAAATATAGTAATAATAAAAAACCCAAAAAAAAAAAATGCACATATCGTGAAATCTAATAGTACATTAGGAACAAAAGCATAAGAAACAAGTTGCTTAATCAACAAATTGATTGGCCAAAAAAATCGATAAATTAAAAACCTGTGTTTTATCTTTGCTGAAAAGTTTGAAAAAAAAATCTAAACAACACATTCACTCCCATTTCTCAAACTTGTCTATTTTAAAAATTGTGATTTTATAATGATGGAATAAGAAAGAAAAAGATAGATCTTATCGGAATGCATGGGTCAAAATCATAGTCCTTGCTTCGTACTTAGTCTTGGCATCAAGCATGCAAATGTGTCAATCTTTTTGCCCCCTTTTTTACTTCAAAAACATAGTGATGTTAGCAATTGCTTTAGTCTAAGTCATTGAAAAGACTAAAATATAACAATATTAATTAATATGCTTAAAATTAATTCCCAGCCAATTTAATTGGAAGACAAAAAAAAACCACCATTGAGAAAATTGCTATTTTTTTGTCTTTTTTAAAAGATAGACTTGACTTAAGCAAACTGTTAAAAAGATTATTTTTGACAGAATAATGATGGGGCAAGAAGACTTAGACATTTGCATGATGGAAGACTTGAAAGTATAAAGTAAAGAAAAGATAAATACCAATAAAAAAAATCTCATACTATCATTTTCTTTGTTAGTCAAAATTAGAATATCAATTTTTTTGTGAAGTATAATTTTGTGATAGGTGACTCTAAATACACCATCATTTTTTCTCTACATCCACCTTGTTTAAAAATTTTTTAAGTGAAATTACTTATTTACTTATCTTGTTTTAATTTTAAAACTTCTAAATATGCATTTCTGATGAGTTATATAACTTATAGAATTTTCATATCCAAAAAGTTAGAAAAAGTTACATTTAGGTTTGAAAAAAAATAGTTAAAAGAAAATATCTTACAGAAAATATGAGATTTTAATACTGTTTATAAAATTTAAAAACTCAATTAATCATCTGTGAAGAAATTAAAAAAATATATATAAATTATCTCATATACATGAAGTTTTTTCATTTGAAGATTGTCTTTTTTATATATATATATATATATATATGTGAGATTGTTAGGATTTGAATTTTAAATACTGAAACTAAGAGTTTAGTATTTTACTAATAGAATATATAGTTATTAGCTCATTGAATTTTTAAATTAGAGGATATCTTTAAAATATATTAACAATAAAAAACTGAAAAAATGCACACACCATAAAATCTAATAGTACATTAGGAACAAAAGCATGAGAAAGAAGTTGCTTAATCAACAAATTGATTGGCCAAAAAAATCAACAAATTAAAAACCAGAGTTTTATTTTTGCTGAAAGGTTTGAAAAAAAATCTACAGAATATATTCTATGGAAGAAAATGACAGATACTATGGGAATGTATTGGTCTAAGTCTTAGTCTTTGTTCTATACTTAATTTTGGCATCAAGCATGCAAATGAGTCAATCTTTTTGCACCCATCTTTACTTCACAAAAATAATCTTAGCAGTTACTTCAATCTAAGTCATTAAAAAGACTAAAATATAACAATAATAATTAATATACTTAAAATCCATCCCTTGTGTGTCAATTTATCTGGAAGACAAAAGACAACTTTCATTGAGAAAATTGTTGTTTTTTTTTTTTTTGTCCCTTTTAAAAGGCAGACCTGATGTAAGCAAATTGCTAAGAAGATTATTTTCATAAAGTAATGTTAGGGCAAGAAGATGTAGACATTTGCATGATGGGAATACTTAAAAGTATAAAACAAAGAAAAGATTAAATACCAATAAAAAGATCTCATACTATCATTTTCTTCGTGGGTCCAAAATGAAAATATCAAATTTTTTATAAAGCATAATTTTGTGATGAGTGATTCTAAATATGCCATCATTTTTTTTCTATATCAATTTTTTTAATTTTTAAGTGAAATTACTTATTTACTCATCTCGTTTTAATTTTAAAGCATCTTGATATAACTTATTGGATTTTCATATCCAGTAAGTTAAAAAAAGTTACATTTAGGTTTGGAAAAAAATAATTAAGAGAAAATATCTTGCATAGAGTATGAGATTCTAATACCATTTATAAACTTTAAAATCTCTATTAATCATATATGATGAAATTGAAATATATAAAAATTATCTCGTATATATGAAATTTGTGAAATTAGAAATTTGTCCTTTTTTTTTGTAATGTGAGGTTATCAAGATTTGAACTTTAAACTACTAAAATTAAGAATTCAACATTTACTAACAAACTCATGGTTATTTGCTCATTTAATTTTAAATAAAAAAATCTCTTTAAATATATTAATAGTAAAAAAACTAAAAAATAAAAAAAATGGCACATACCATGAGATCTAATGGTACATTAGGAACAAAGCATGAGAAAGAAGTTGCTTAATCACCAAATTGATTAGCAAAATAATAATATAATAATAATAAAATAAATTAAAACCTATCTTTAATTTTAACTGAAAAGTTTGAAAAAATTATCTAAAGAACACATTCACTCCCATTTCTCAAACTTGTCTATTTTGGAAATTGTGATTTTATAATGGTGGAATGAGAAAGAAAAAGATAGATCCTATCAGAATGCATGGGTCTAAATCATAGTCTTTGCTTCATACTTAGTTTTGGCATCAAGCATGCAAATGTGTCAATCTTTTTGCCCCTATTTTTACTTCAAAAAAAAAAATGATGTTAGCAATTGCTTTAGTCTATGTCATTGAAAAGACTAAAATATAACAATATTAATTAATATATTTAAAATCCATTCCCAGTCTGCAAATTTAATTGGAAGACAAAAGACACTCACCATTGAAAAAATTGCTATTTTTTTTGTCTTTTTTAAAAGATAGACTTGACATAAGCAAACTGCTAATAAGATTATTTTTCATAGAGTAACGATGGGGCAAGAAGACTTACACATTTGTATGATGGGAAGACTTAAAAGTATAAAGTGAAGAAAAGACTAAATACCAATTGAAAAAATCTCATACTGTCATTTTCTTTGTTAGTCCAAAATTAGAATATCAATTTTTTTTGTAAAGTATAATTTTGTGGTGGGTTATTTTAAATACACCATTATTTTTTCTCTACATCCACCTTTTTTAGAAAATTTTTAAGTAAATTACTTATTTACTTATCTTGTTTTAATTTTAAACCTTTTAAATATGCATTTCTAATGAGTTATATAACTTACAGAATTTTCATATCTGGTAAGTTAGAAAAAATTACATTTAGGTTTGAAAAAAAAATAGTTAAGAGAAAATATCTTATAAAAAGTATGAGATTTTAATACTGTTTATAAAATTTAAAAACTCTATTAATCATATGTGAAGAAAATTAAAATATATATATAAATTATCTTGTATACATGAAATTTTTTCATTTTAAGATTGTCTTTTTTTTATAATTTTTTTATAGTGAGATTGCTAGGATTTGAATTTTAAACTACTAAAACTAAGAGTTTAGCATTTTACTAATAGACTATATGGTTATTAGTTTATTGAATTTTTAAATTAGAAGATATCTTTAAAATATATTAACAATAAAAAACTAAAAAAAAATGCACATACCGTGAAATCTAATAGTACATTAGGAACAAAAGCATGAGAAAGAAGTTGCTTAATCAACAAATTAATTCACAAAAAAAAAAAATTAGCAAATCAAAAACATGTGTTCTATTTTTGTTGAAAGGTTTGAAAAAAAAATCTACAAAATATATTCATTCTCACTTCCCAAACTTGTCTATTTTGAAAATTGTGATTTTATAATGGTGGAATAAGAAAGAAAATGATAGATAATATGGGAATGTATCGGTCCAAGTGTTAGTCTTTGCTCTATACTTAGTTTTGGCATCATGCATGCAAATGTGTCAATCATTTTGCCCCCATATTTGCTTCACAAAAATAATCTTAGTAGTTGCTTTAGTCTGAGTCATTAAAAAGACTAAAATATAACAATAATAATTAATATACTTAAAATCTATTCCTTGTGAGCCAATTTAACTAGTAGACAAATGACAACTTTCATTGAGAAAAAATTTTTTTTTTTTTT
>NW_019168026.1:12900391-12969206 GCF_002303985.1 Durio zibethinus | reverse complement strand
TAGTTTCTCAATTTCATTCCTTCTTTCTCTTCCCCAAAATTACAAATTATCTGCATCAAGTTGCATATTTACATAAGATGTTGGCATATATCGTTCCAAAAAAAGAAGTAATAGAATGAAGTCAACAAATAAAACCAACCCTGAAACCTGTAAAAGTCAGTATATTTCCACCTCTATGTTGTTTGACAGTGTTCAATGTCCAACATTATTAACATCAGCACCACCTTTGCATTTCATCCTCTAAAAATCGAAAAATCTTTAGATAAGTAGGCTTCAAGTGAATCTGTTAGCCATGATTTGCATCAACAAACCTAAGATTCACTGATGTTGTTAGCTGCCATATTCAAAGCAAACTCGTTAGATACTGGCATTTCTAGAACATGGCCAAGAAGTCTGGTAAGTTCCCTACGAACATGAATAAAACATATATATTTTACTAGAAAGGAAAAGCAAAAGGTAAAATGTATATATGTCATAACTGATCTAAAACAGAAAAAATAATTAAAATATAAAATCAATTATAACACAATTAGTATATATAGAAGTAGAATCATGTAGTTAATCATAAAAAATTTAAATATTTTGTGTATAACTCTTCAAAATTTTATTGCTTATGGAAATGCTATTTTTGCTTTTTTGCTTTCGAAGCAAAAAGCAAATAGCAAAAACCCAATCAAACAAATACTAAATAATGCAAAATAACCAAGAACTTCATATGGTTCGCTAATGCATTAATTGTGCACAAGCAATTTTATGTTCTCGGTAGTTACCTTTTTTAGTTTTTCTATTTCTGGTCATTAAGTTATATTCTATTTATTGAATTTAATTTTTTGAATTTTTTAGAATTTATGTATGTACAGTGCTTGAAATTTATATTTTATTTTGGGATTACACAATTTTTATACAAACATTGTATATAACATATTTTTTATACCAATGTTTATATATACCGTATACATACATACATTTGTATGCACTAATATAAGGGCTATTTTTATTTCCCCGGACCCCCTCTCCCTCTAAAAAAAGGGGGGGGGGGGGTGTTAAAACAAGGCTTATATAAGAAATCAAAACCTAATCAAACTTTAACACTAGAAATTTGAACCTACAATTAAACAGCTTGAACATAATGTTAAAGTATGCTTGTGATCTACTACAACAACCAAGGCTCTAAATGCAATTTCAAAAGCTAGAGAGGAAGGGGAGGAATAGTGGGGGCAAAGTGAAAATGGAAAAGCACGAGATCAAACTCTACCATAAGCAAACCAACAAAATACTGAGACCCAGGAAGTGAACAAAGAGACAGGGCAAAAGATCTTTGCAGAATATGGATGCAACAAAGAAAAGATCAGACTATAACCACCTTTTCACATAAACATTCAAGTCCCAATTTGCAAGAAGAACCTGTTATGTCATATATGTTAAATCATTTTGGGAACAGGAAACACGGACGAAACTTATCTAGACCAAGGTACTTGAAAGCAATGAAATGGAAATCCGAAAAACTTGCTCCATTCAATTGTTGGAAAATGCAAAATGTACAATTAAACAAATGATGATTGCAAGCTAGAACTCCATAAAAGGTAACACTTTCCACCCAACTATTTCATTTCATTTCATTTTTCTTTCCCTTTTCAACCCTCACATTCTTCCCCATAATAACAAGAGATTCCAACTGCAATAACCATTCTTTTGCAGCAAATTTAGCAGCTAGCAATTGAATGACAAATTGACAATTATGTATAGTAATAGTCAGAGAAAGTATTGCTTGGCATAACTCAATATTCCTATTCACATAGCAGTTCGATTCAAATCATAAAATTAAATGAAATATGGGTAAAACAGAAAAGACCCAACACATGATAAAGCCTAAAAACAAATAATTGAAAAAAAAATGAGTTATGCTTAGCTAAAAATAGAATCTTTCTACACAGTGAAAGTATAACAAGGATCATAGAAAAAATATTTAAAAAAAAAAAATACTCTGCCTTTGCCAATGTAAGGTTTCCAAAAATTAGCTGCAATTGCTCCAGCTCCTAATTACAGTGTACTGTAGAAACAGAAGATATAAAAAAAAAACCCATATTTTACATTTAAAAAAAAAAGAAAGAATTTTTTACGATTGAAAATAAAAGTGGGCATGAGGAAAATTTTACCTGGAAAAAGAAGAAAAGAAGGGGAAATTTTGATTAAAAACCCCATAACTTTAAATCCCTTTTGACAACCTTTTTTTTTTTTTTTTAATTTTGCTTTTCTCAGTTAATTGTTTTGTGTATCGTTCTATAATCAGTTTAAGATTCGCACAAATTGCCCAATTGTGTTTTGGTGCAAAAGTCAAACGGAAGCCCGATTTCGGTTTTAATGGACCCATCTCATGTAAGAAAAACGGGTCTTTTGAAATTTTGATATTCTAATTTTGAACTCACAAAGATAGTGATAGTATGAGATTTTTTTCTATTAGTATTTTATCTTTTCTTTGCTTAATATTTTAAGTCTTCCATCATGCAAGTGTCTTCTATTAGTATTTTTTTCTTTTCTTTGCTTTATACTTTTAAGTCTTCCATCATGCAAACATTTAAGTTTTCTTGTCCCATCATTAATAATATATGAAAAATAATTTTCTTAACAATTTACTTAAGTCAAGTCTTTCCTTTAAAAAAGATAAAAACATAGCAATTTTACTCATAGAAAATTATCTTTTGTCTTCCAATTAAATTGATAGATTGAGAATGGATTTTAAATATATTAATTATTATTATTATATTTTAATCTTTTTAATTGCTTAGAATGAAGCAACTGCTAAGATTATTGTTTTGTAAAGTAAAGATGAGAAGCAAAAGGACTTGACATATTTGCATGCTTCATGCCAAGATTAAGTATAAAGCAAAGACTAATACTTGTCTTTTTTTTGTTTATTTTTTTAAACTTTCCTTTAATTTCTATGATAAACGCATTAAATTTTGAGTAAATTAGACCACAAATCTATATTTTTTTATAATATTTTACTGTCATTCACAACTTTTAATATTTAATTTTTGAATCACGATAAATTATTATCTTTTACATGAATAATTTGTTATTTGATCCTGATTTCACTTATCTAATAATTGATCAAGGTTTAGCCTAACACATAAGACTAACATAGTTTTTGTTCTTAATATGACTTATTTTTACCCCACATATGGGCTGTATGAAACAATTTAGGAGTAACCAGTGCAAATGGATATGCATGCTGATTCAGCTCTTTTTATATAGAAAAAAAAAATAAAGAAAGAAATTGTCAGCCAGCCAGTGTTGTGTCTCCAGAGACAGTTAAGAGGAATTTGTTCACCTAAAATTTAATGAAAATGACTAGGACTCTAACCTTTGGATATTGGTAAAATATTTTCTCTGAATCTGTGATAGCAATTGTACCCATTTAAGCTCACTTAAATATTGAAGGCAGGAGTGGACGGCTAGTTTGTTTCTTAAGGTGTCTTGTTGATGTAGTAAGCATATTTTAAATTCTACACAGAAAGATCTTATGCACCATATCAACAGGTTAATATTGTAAAAGTTTGGAAGTTTCGTACATGTTTAGCTTTAATTAAACCGAGAATTATCATCTTAAATCTTTCAACAATCATAATATGAAGAATTTGAGGGTCTTTGTTGATAGGTCTGTTTGACAGAAAATATTTGTCTTGTGGCTACCAGGTGAGTTTGATAGATAACTTTACCAACAAGAATGGAATGATGAGTCATTGTTATTGGATTGCACATTGCTCCATGGAGCGCTCACTTGAGGTGCAGTTTGGGAAATTGAGCGTCAGAGATCAAAGACCGCCATGGTTTGCATTGCACATTTGAATGTTTAAGAGAGATTTGACTGGTATCTTCAGCAGTATATTGATTATAATATCATCAGGGAGTTGAGAGCCGGTCAATTTGATTAACTTTCTCTTCTTGATCTTTGTTTACCCTTAAACACATTGCAGCACAGAAGGTTGAAACTTACAGCAAATGCTGAAATAAAAGATGTCAATGGGACGGGTATAACATTTTTTATTCTCATTTTTAATTTTTTTACATTATATCTATATTTTATATATATTTTAAATTTATATCCATTTTTATTTTTGTGGAGATTTAATGGGTTGAACAGCCCATATTTATAACTTAAAAAAAATAAAAAATTTTCATTATTATGTTTGATAAAATTTTAAAATTATATTATTTTAGTTTTTATTCTTAAATTTTAAATACATATTTTTATTCTTATTCAGATAAAAAGATTAGATTTTTCATCGAATTTGAATAAAAAAAAAGTCATCAGAAACGAAAATTCTTTAATTGAAGAAATTTAGCAGTTTAGAAGAAGCAATTTTTTTTGCGTTTTCGTCAAAGCTAGTTTGAAAGGACAACCAACACAAAAGTCCAATTGGTGCAAAAGATTATTCCGATGGGCATTGCCAACATGGGAAGGAATTATTCGCGTGTACTACACGTGCTTTTAATTGCTGAGCCAGAATATTATGTAGAGGACGTGTAATTTTCAGGTGAGGTGGCATGCACGTAGGCAAGCTGTTGTCTACCTGTGCAATTTGGACAAAAAATTGACTGATTTTCAAAACAAGAAGGCCGAAAAAGAATCGGAAAGCCCGATAAAAGAATTTGGCGTTTTGGGTTCCTTCTTTACTCCTTCGTTCTTTAATCCTTCAGTCGATTCATATCCAATTCTTCAATCCTTCAGTCGATTCCTATCCAATTCCAATTCTGATTTCAAAAAATCCCAAATCCGATGATCGAAAGGAATTAATTGACGAAGGACGATCTCTTCTTGTTGGGTAATTTCAATTCGGATTAGTCAATCGTGGGTAAAAGTTAAATGTATTGGGCGTTTTAGACTTCTTGTTCAGGTGAGTACTGTAAATATTTTGTTATTTGGATAAAAAATTTAATTCCTTCCTTTTCTTACATCAATAGAAATTTATGATTTGGGTAAAAAAATTGAGCATTTAGCCTTTTCATGAGAGAATGCTTGATCTTATCTATGGAAATTTAATTATGACACCAGTTAGTGTGTTGATCACGTTTGTTTCATTACCTTAATTAATAGTAATAAGGATTTTCACTCACTTAGTTTAAAACCTTCTTTCAAGTGATTGGAGCAACAGTCGTGAATGAGAATTGAAGTTCATATTGCTTGAGGCAAGGAATCTATAAACCTTTTCTCTTGTTTCTGTTAAGATGACTGATTCAAGCGAGCCCCAGTAGCCAGGAAAAGAACCTCAGCAATCTGAAACAGAACCTCAACAATCTGAGCAAGGTAAAATTTGTTCCTTTTTTTTAATTCTTTTTAAAGGTGTATATGTATATTTACTTATATAGCTAACTCTTTGACTTTTCAGTCTGCAATTTCTTTAGGAAGCCAACAAAGGGCAAAAAACCATAAGGAAAAGGACAATAAATGAATATGAAGATGAAGATGAAGACTCCAGAAATGGCACATCTTTGTTTCACAATCAGAAAAACGCTTTGAAGCCTGACTATAAGTTAGTCTTTTCAACTGGATCCTCCAGGAGTGCTACTCCCACTGAATCAAATACAGAATCTGACAAACCGATTTTTCAATTTGAGTCTTCGAAGGAAATTCAAGTTCAAAATGATAGCAGAGCTATGGCAACCTTAGAAACTGAGACTGAGTTTACAAAAGATGCTCGCGCGATACGCGAGGAAGTTTTTAAACGAACAGAGGAGGCTTTGAAGGGGAAAAACACAAGCTCTGGGGGAGAGAAGTTGTATAAAGGAATGCATGGCTATGTGGATTATAAGGCTGGGTTTCGAAGAGAGCAAACAGTTGCCAGTGAGAAAGCAGGTGGCTTACATGGACCTCTTAGGGCTTTTGCCCACATCAGGGTTTCAGCAAGATTTGATTATCAGCCTGACATCGGTAAAGACTACAAAGAAACTGGTTACTGTGGTTACGGAGATTCATGTAAGTTTATGCATGATTGTGGAGATTACAAGTCTTGATGGCAGTTAGAGAAGGACTGGGAAGAAGCAGAGAAAGCAAGGAAGAGAAATCCGGCTTTGGGTGGCGATGATGATGATGATGAGGCAGGGGTAGACCAGAGTGATGATGACGATGATGATTCGTTGCCCTCTGCATGTTTTAGTTGCTGGCAACCTTTTGTGGAAGTGCAAGTACTACTTCTGCCAGCATTGTGCTTTAAAGGTGCCCTCAATGCCTTTTCACGTGGATTAATTTTTTTTTAGTGTCTTTTTTTGTGCTAGGTTAACATCTATTAGTTTTTGTTATGTTTGTTGTTAATGCATCACTTAGATGCAAAACTTTTTTGGTTACTTACATACAAAGAATATTTTATGTGGTCCAACTTTTTTCAGCTATAGAAATAGGACATATTTTAACTTTACATCATCAACTTTTGGTGCCTCATGTCAGTATAATTTACATTTTTATTCTCATTCGAATGTAAACTAACCAACTGCATCTTTTGGTTTTTCAGCATCAGACAAAGAACAACAAGTGCTTTATGTGCAACCAACCCACCCTTGGCATTTTCAATACTGCTCATGAGATACGTAGAAAGATGGCTGAAGAGGGTAACGATAAGTCCATTGATGCTTTTTTTCAACTCCTGCTGCCATTAATATTTTTATTTCTTTGTTTTGCCATTGTAGTGGAAAGATTTACTTGTCTGCATACCTTATTGAACAAAATGTATTTCCCAGCTAGATATTGGGGGAATTTGGGATTATGCAGTGATGAGCTCTTTAAAATCATTGTTGCTGCTGGAATGGTGTTTTTACACCAAGTATTTAGGTAAGTATTGTTTCTGTGTCATGCTGCCACTGCTGCCTTTTGCCCATGACGTAACATTTCTACCTCGAGATAGCAGTGCAATGCAGTATCAACTTTCCACGAATCAGCATCCAACTTCACAACCTTCACAATGGCCGAGAATTCATCTTGATCATATCAAAATCCATGTCTAGATTACACATACTGGTAGGGTTATGATCTAGGAAGGATGTTACTTCACAGAGTTTAAGGCTGTAGGATTGCTGATAGTTTCAGTTGGGTAGGGACAGCTAATAGAAGCTGTGATTTTTTGTGCTGTCCAAGTCCAAAGCATAGAAAGCTTTAATGAACAGTTTTCTTCCTTGAAAAAACAGTTCCTGCATTTAAGGCAAAAAAATTATGAAATCAGCTACCAAACCTAAACTTAAATTCAAGAAATTGTAATCTTTGGCTCTTAACAGCTGATGTATACTCATCAAATTCTTAGTATGACCTTTAGTTTCCCTTTTTACCCTCTATAGTTGTTAGGGAAAATTAAACACTATCAAAGTTAGTTTGGAATTGTCGAGCTTGAGACCTGGAACCAGAAGCTTTCTTCTATTCCTTTTTTGTGTTTTTATGGTGATGTAGCATCTTAGCTTGATCTTGTCTGTGTCGACAATTATTCTGTGTTAGTAGATGCAATTAACTTCTTGTTTTGGCAATTAAAGTGGTAGGCCTAGTCATTGTTGTACATGCCATGGCTGTTATCATCTTCTTGCACTGCAAATAGTTGTGTTGAGTCATTGATTATCCTGATCTGCTGGTCGAAAGGCTTGCTTTGGTGCCTGATACAAATTTCTGTTCAAACTAGTGATCTCCTCTGTTACCCAATACAAATTTTCCATGTCCCACCTTGGATGGTTTTCACTTTCAAATACAGCTGTCATTTTTGCTCCTGACTGGACAAAAAATGTAGCCGAAACATCAGTTTTGTAAGAAACAGATAAGCAGAACAAGCTTTTAGTCAGGAAGTCATATCCTTTTCTGAACTGTATTCTGGCAACCCATGCTTTCTTTTCCTAGTATCTTCTGAAATCATTGGCCTGACAATTCAAACGATGAAGTTACTCCATTTTGTTAGAAACAATCAAGTTTTTATATGCATAAACTCAATTTGACCAGGAATAAGTGATGAGTGTAAGGGGAAAAAATCATAAGAAAATTACTGGATGCTCTTTTTCATAACAAAGATTTTACCACTACTTTTCTAAGATAAAATTAAATCAATTAATCAAGTCCACATAATAATTTAAGAATGGCATTCACATAACTTTCAAGTTGTTAAAAGTTTCTTTGTATTGCCCACATGTTTTTGTTTAGTGAAGGTCTATTCTATATGGATATCAATCGTATAGCAATAGCAATAGAGCTTACAAAAAGCCATTTGTTTTTGTCTGTGTGGGAGTCCAGAAGTAGAAAAACAAAGGATGATACGGGATTAAAGTTAAGAAAATAATAAAGGAAATATTTAAATCTCTCTCGCCATAGTCAAATCTATAGTTATTAGGGGCAATGAAATAGTATCCTTTGGAATTGTCGAGCTTTATACCTGGAACTGGAAGCTTTGTTCTTTTTTTTTCTTTCTCTGTAGTGATGTAGTAGCTAATACAGGAATAAAGCATCTTAGCTTGAGCTTGGTCTGTAAAGATTTTTCTGTGTTAGCAGATGTAACTTCTAGTTTTGGCAGTTAAAGTAGTAGGCATGGTCATTTTTGTACATGCCATGGCTTGTATCAGATTCTTGCAATGCAAATAGTTGAGTTGAATCATTGATTTCGTTAATGTAATTCTTGGTTGTTAATGTAATTCCTGGTCTGGTAGTCGAAAGTCCTACTGGAGGTTGAGAGGAGAGTATGTGTGACCTGTCACAGAATAGAAAGCCAGGGGTGCGGAACATGTTATTTTGAAGCATGCTCCGACGCACAAGTTAAGATAGTAAGATACACCAGAAGCAAGAAAATGTAAAAGAGCAGGAAGTAGTTAAAGAGAGTAAAGAGGGTTGAGTAGTGAATCACCTAACTCGTCTGATTTTACTTTTTATACCTCTTGGGTAATAATGTGGCAAACTGGGCTTTCATGTGTAAAACCTATTATGTGATTGCTGACATGACCACTTAGATATAATAATACTGAAGAGCTTAAAAGATAATAAGATTTTCCTTAAGAAAATTTTTTGGATAAATGATTTTTATTAATCCAAAAAAAGCAGTAGACCTGCTACAAATAAACAGTAGGCTATCAAGACCTTACAAACGTCAAAGAGCAACCTAATAAAGTAAACTAATTAAACTAAGCAACATAGAGGAACCAGTCCCCAATTCAGACACATTTTTCTTTTGCTAAGCCAGAAATTATTAATAAAAACAGAGTTACACAATAGGGTGAACAACAGGGGAACCCAATAACTCAGCAGTAAAACACCACCCCATAGACAGAACAGAAGACAAGCACAATACAACCAGACATACCGCCAATCATCTTAGGCGAGCAGAAGAGAATGAACTGATACACAAGTACAGTAACACCAAGCCAAAAACATTCAGACACAATTTCTGTTGTTGAAGAGGAAGAGTGGAACTCGAGACTGCAATCTTGTTATTGAACTAAGCTAAAAGGAACTTCTGATAGTTGAAACAATAGCTTCTATATCTTTGGATGGCCTGCCAAACCCTTTGATTGTGCTCCTGCCAAATAAAATATATATGAGCATCCCAAGCCAATCTAATTAATTACAATAGATGCCAGAGCTTTACTTTACTCTTAAGATGGTTGACAGACCAATCTAACTCAAAGTACCAGTGACCCCCAAGTCTTATACAAATTAATTACTTGGAAGCTAATTTTCATTTGTAAAATGAGGTTAGGAAATTCAAAAGACATCCTAGTTTGCAGGCAATTTTTGTTCTTAGTTTGAAAAGCATTGCCAAGTTTCAAAAAGGAAAAGAGGCATCAAAAGTTGAAACGTTCTTGAATTAAATTTTAAACACAATCACTTTAGTAAATTATTATTTAGTGCAGATAAAAGATAATATAAGAGAGCATTTAAATAATTTTATTTGTTTAAGCTACAGTTCACAGAGTCAACAGAAAAACTTTTGAGTTATTAAGTATTCTAGAATACTTACCAAATGACATTGAAACTTGAATTTTGATAGAGTCACCTAGAAGATCTTCTCCATTTTTTATTCCGACTCTGTGTAAACCTGTCCAACCATTTGTTCCCCAACTCATTCAGCACTGTATATCCAATACATAATCCAATGACCAATCCACATCCATAACCCATCAACACAATTTTCCAATCAGACAAACCATCTACCCATGAATCTCCATCTTCCTTAGGGGGTGGCATTCCAGGACCATTTTCATTGCATTTCCTTGTCAGAGGCAGCCCACATAATCTTGGATTCCCTTTGTAAGAATCGTTTGAAAATGTACCAAATTGGTAGCTTTGTGGTATGCTTCCCTCAAGTCGGTTGTAAGAGAGATTCAATACTGCAAGAAAAGTTAGGCTTGTAAGCTGAAGAGGAATCTTTCCGGAGAGTTTGTTCTGGGAGAGGTCCAACGACTCAAGCTCAGTTAAGTTTCCAAGTGCTAAAGGAATTGGGCCGAGGAAGCTGTTGTGGGACAAGTTTAGCACTTTGAGTGACTTGAGCTTTTGTATTTCTTCCGGTATTCTCCCATGGAAACTATTATTGGAAAGGTCAAGACAAGCAAAGATGGTTAAGATTTTCTCGTAAAAAAGTTCAAACCCTTTATTCACAATTGTCACAGAGTCCTGGTAGTAATTATCTCCAATATAATCTGGCTTAGCTTGGTTGCCAACAATCATCATCCTCATTGCCTTCAAAGATTGAAAAAATTCAACAGGTAACTCACCTGAAAAGTTATTGGAAGCAAGATCCAGTATGTGTAACTCTAGGAAAACATTTTCATCCTCAGAAATTTTAATTGGACCATAAAATCTATTTGCTCTTAGTACAAGAACCTTCAAAGATGGCAATTTTACCAACCAAAACGGAAATGTGTCTTGTATCATATTTTTTCCAACGTCCAAAACTTCAAGCTTTGTGCAATTGGCTAATGACCTCGGCAACTTTCCTTCCAGTTTATTCCCACCAATTTTGAGTGACCTTAGTCGAGGGGCTTGAAAGAATGCAGTTGGTAATTGACCAGAAAAATTATTGAAAGCAATGTCTAGTACATCCAAATCTTGAAAATAATTTTTCACATGTTTAATTGGACCATAAAACCTATTTGCTTGCAATAGAAGGACCTTCAAAGCAGGCAATTTTCCCAACCACAAAGGGAATGTGTCGTACAGAGTATTGTTTTCAAGGTTTAAAACTTGGAGGATTGTGCAATTGGCTAATGACCTTGGCAACTTCCCTTCCAATTTATTGTCATTGAGTCGTAGCCAATATAATTGGGTTGCTTTTGCAAAATCTGGTATGCTGCCGCTGAAATTATTTTTTTGTAGATCCAAAGAGCCGAGAGAACTGATATTGCCCAAGCAACTTGGGATTGGCCGGCTTAATTTGTTAAAGGATGCATTAAAGGTCTCAAGTCGACTCAAATTGCAAATAGGTCTTGACAAAGAGCCTTGTGAAGAAGTTAGAGATTGGTTGAGCGAAAATTGGTCCAAAGATGTGAGAGAATTGTTAGAAAGATCCAGATATCTCAAACTTTTCTTCCACACCCAGTTTGGTACTGCACCACTTATTTTGTTATTTGAAAGGTCAAGATATTCTAAACTACTCAACATTGGAAAAGAGGAATTTGCGTCACCAAAAGGAATCTCTTTTGGAAAGTCAATCGCATTAAAAGAAATGTTTAACCATGAAAGAGTGGTCTTCCACAACCAATTAGGCACAAAACCATGGATTTGGTTGTTAGAGAGATCTAGAAAAGCCAACTTGTCTTGTGTTTTGATGAATTCTGGAAATTCAGTAAAGTTGCATGAACTTAGGCATAGCTCCTCTAATTGGGGAAAAGCGAGGCTTGTGATGTCGCTTTCAATTGATAAGCTCGTATTGGAAAGGTAAAGAACCCTTAAGTTCTTGAGTTGGGAGAACATGTCAAGCTTCACAGAACTAAAGCTATTGTCGCCTAAAGACAATATTTCAATCAAGGAAGAAGATGCGTTGACAAACTCATCAATTTCACCGACCAATTGATTTCCCCAAACAATCAAGTCCTGCAATGATGGGAGAGTAAATAAAGAAGAATGCATTGATCCAGAGAGGTGGTTCCCCGACAAATAAAGATGTGCAAGATTTGGAACTCCGGATCTATGAAATGCGGGGATAAAACCACTGAAATTGTTACTGGACAGATCCAGTTCCACAAGATTAGTAAGATTTGCAATTGATGATGGAATTTGTCCAAAGAAATTGCAACCATAGAGATCTAAATTTGTCAAGAATTTGAGATTGCCAATTGATTCTGGTAGTTTGCCACTGAAATTTGTTTGAGAAATCGTTAAGATCCGTAAAGCATTGTTTGATGGAAATTCTGGCAACTGACCTCCAAGACCGTAATTATTTGAAATGTCAATGCTTTCTATTTTTGGCAACTTGAGAATTTCTGTTGGAAAATGCCCACCTAAATTGCAATTCATTAAACTGAGAGAAACCAAACGAGAGGAAATTTCCAACAAATTGGGAGGTAAATAAGAGATCGTGTTCCAATCAAGGACAAGTTTGGAAAGAAAAGGAAGTCTTGAGAGTGAAGAACAAAATGGACCTGTCAACCCACAACTCGACAGACTTAACACATGCAAGTTAGGAAGTATTGTGGATGTGATCTCACACCATTTACTACTTTGAGTTGAAATGTTCACACCATCCAAGTAGAGCTCTGTAAGAGGTCTCAAATTTTGGATTAATGATTTGAAGTTTGGGTTTTCTAGTTTTAAAGGTTGAAGGTTGAAAGGAAAATCATAGTACCAGAAATTTGGATCAAGAATTTTGTAATTGTGCAGATAGCAAGAATCTTGATGAGATAGATCAAGAGAGACTAACCTTGTTAAGTATGAAATCCCCACTGGAATTTGGCCATGGAAACATGAGTTTGAAAGATTGAGATGAGTTAAATTTGGGAGTCTATCAAACTCATATTGAAACAGAGTGGTGTTAAAATTGTTTGCAGCAGGATTAAGGCGTTGAAGATGATGGAGATTGAAAATGGAGTGAAAGCTGCCTGAAAGGTTTTTGTAACTGAGATCAAGTTCAATCACATGACCCAAAGCATCACATGTAATTCCTTTCCAAGAGCAACAGTCAATGTTGGGATCCCAAAGCTCAACTTTGGAAGAGAAAGTAAAATTTGGGGCATAGTAAAGATCATGGTGCAATTTTAGCAGAGCAGATTTCTGGTGATGAAGGCATTGGTTTTGGAGATCAGGAGGGGAAAAAGATAACACAAGAGATATAGAGAATGAGAGGAGAAACAAGGTAGGAAAAATGATTGAAATTAGGATATGAAGATTCTTCATGTTTTGTTGGCTCTCTATAAAGAAAAAATGAAGGGAAAATTATGGAGCTTGAGATTTGCTTACACGTTATTTATAGACAAGTACTTCATATTAGGTACTGTTATTGTAGCTACATATCTCCCTTGATCTCAAGAGATAAGTTCAAATGCGTTTTTCCAACCACGTGTTTGTACAAATCATGAGTTTGAGCTATTTCTATAAGAGTTAAATCAAAATAGGTGGAAGACAGACATATTTATTGCTTGTCCATTTTGAATTTTAAGGAATGAATAATGGGTCAATGGTGATAAGGCTTATAGTTTTGCTTTTGTAAATTAATCTTTATCACTATATCTTTTCTTTTCTTCCACTTTTTATTTCATATTATGCATTCGTACAAATAACAATTAAATAAAAAATTAATTTTCTCAAAAGAATGAAAATTTTCACTAAGCTTTGCTCATCTATCAACTTGTCTGAAAGAGTAATTTTACAAAGATTTATCAATCAAATCAATTCTATTATTAAGGACAAAGGAAGATGCAAGACTATGGGTGAGTTGTTCATGAACACCTCCGAACATGGAAGGAGAAGAAATTTCGAAAGAGAATTTTTCAACATCTCTAATTTTTTAATTTTTTTCATCCATGAAATTAATAAATACAATTATATAATAAACACAGTAAACTCTAAAACGATTGAACCTCCAATGTTTTTGGCAACACAATGACAAATTTGCAAGAAAAAAAAATCAAAGTTTTAAAAAAAATGCTGACCTGCTTTTTTTTTTTATGAGTAGACAATTTTCAATAAAATTAAAATCATGTAATATGAATAATATATTATTTTAATTTTTATATTAATTTTTATAATATTAAATGGAATATTTTTTAAAAAAATTTGATTTCACCACTGATTATGAAATTATACGAAATTCTTTTTTTGAAAAATTCTAAGTTATTTCTTCTTTCTTATGGAAAAGCTTGAACCTCCTTTTGGTATCCTTATCAACTTCCTGCAATAATACAATTATTTTTATCTATATAGAGCATTAAAAGAAAAAGGGGTATGATCGTTTGGGTTGCATTTTTAATTTGTTGCATCCCACCTAACATCTTGTAATATGGCAGCACATATGTTGTAATTAAGAACATTGCTACCTAACCTGGAAAATCTAGAGCAAAAGTATGAATGAACGAAACGAGGGCAAAAGATGAAAGCAAGGAGGAAACATCCAGCCAACAGAGTGCAAGTGCTGAAACTGAGTTTCCATGTATTCAGTTCCCTGGTCTATTGATGTCAAGTCAGAGATTAATGGATGCCTTTGGTTTTTATATTTTTCAATAAATGAATTGAAATTTTAAAAAATAGTAAAAGAAAAAAAATACAAACCAAACGAAATCTAAATTATATTTTTCAGTTTAGGGTTTTTATTTTTTTTAATAAATGAATTGAAAACAAAAAACAAATAGTAAAGGAAAAAAATACAAACCAAATGAAATCTATATTATAATTAATCATCTTAAATAATTAGCAATTAATTGCTTGATGGAATCTTATCTATAAGAATTGAGAAAGCACAATGAAAGAGTCAAGATGTTGATGGTAGTATTCAATCAGATACTTAAATTTTTAATTATTCAAAAATAATAGGATCTAAATTTTTGATTATTTGAAAATAATAGGATGAAAGAAAAACTTTAGGATTTGAAAATTATCTTTTTTTTTTTTTCAAAGTCCTTGAATCAATTGAAACGTCAGAGAAAAAATTTGTGTTCTTCAAATTTTTTTTTCAAAATTTTCAACGAAAATAAAACATGATTTTTTCAATTGTTGATTAGGCAACTTGTTTCTCTTGCTTTTGTTTGTAATATACTATTAGATTTAATGGCAATTGTATTTTTTAATTATATGAACTTTTTATTTTTTAACTTATCGGAATATATAACAATCCTCCAACTTCATAAATTTCACATAATTTATAGATATTTATATATATTATTAGTAGAGTTTTAAAGTTTTATAAATGGTGCTAATATATTATCACATGTTTTATTTTTTTTATAATTTTTAATATATAATATATGTTGTTTATTACTTGAAAGCTTATCTTGATATATAATCACGCACATCTTTCAGAAATGGATTATTGAAAATTTTCTTCCTTAAAGTCTTGTTTGCTTGCCGTTTATTTTCATTTGTATGGACACAATGTTTAAACTAATAAACAAAATATTTTCTATGTAAAGAAAATTAACAAAAAAAAAAAACTAAATAACTACCACTTGACAATCCGCACATTTATTTTGACATTTCCAATGATCGACGACCTTACCACTTCCAAATTAAATTAAATTTTTACTACCTCATATAACTTGAGCATTTAAATAAAATGAATTGTTCTAATTGTAAAAACTAAGTTAGATATAATGCTGAATTGAACGAGTCTTAAATATCATTGTTTGCTGCAGGCATATGCATTAGTATTTATGCCATGTGAGCTTTTTTTTTTTTGTGTTATTAATTTTTTACAGAGTTTAAGAAAAAAATTTTGATTTTAATATTTTTAAGATTAAAATTCAATTTTTTATAAGATTAAAGTTTCATGATTTTTAATGTCAAAAGTAAAAAAAAAATCATAAAAAATAATTTTAAAATATAAAAAGTAAGAGTTTGAGTTATTCCAATAAAGAAAGATGATATAATTTTGAGATATCTAAAACAAAAAAAAAAAAAACAAGAGACTGTGGGAATACTATATTTAGACATTACCATTAGAATCATTAATAAGTTCTCTATAGTAAATGATGATAAAACTTTATTATAAATCAAATTATAAATAAATAATAAACTTAAAAAGAGTTACATATATGTCGAACTTTGGATAGTTATAAATCACGAAGTAAAAGTTTTAAAAAAAATCAGCATAATTGTTAAAGTAAAATATGTATTGTAATGTGAGAATCTAATATCGAGTGTCATATCATATCGTAAATATTATAAATAGTTTTTATAATTTTTAAAATTAATTATGAATAATATATATATAAATCAAATAAAAGTTTTTAAAAAATACTCTACATATTAATGGGATTAAGTGATTAATGGACATAAATATAAAATATGATTATTTTTCAAACTTTCATCACATTCTATTTTCAAAAAATATATATGTTTGATATGTTGTTAATTTATAAATATTATATGCTATATGTGAATCACAAAAGAAAATTCTAAATATATTCCCATTTTGTCTCTCCACACCCTTTTTATTTCAAAATTATTTTAAATGAAATTATTTAATTACTCTTTCTCTTTTCTCTTCACACTTCTTCTACTTTTAAGCTTTTGGATTTACAAAATTCAAAACTTTTAAGAGTTTTCATAGTTGTAAATCTAGAAGCTCTTAAAAGCCTCTAGATTTGTATATCCAAAAGCTTTTAAAAGTTTCCGGATTTGCATATCTAGAAGCTTAAAATTTTCTATAAGATATTTTTTCTTAACTATTTTTTTTTAGAACCTAAATGTAACTTTTTTTTTAACTTATTGGATATTAAAATCTAGTAAGTTATAAAATTAAAACAAGATGGATAAATAAGTAATTTCACTTAAAAAGTAAAAAAAAAAATGGATCTAGAGAAAAAATGATGGTGCATTTAGAATCACCCATCACAAAATTATACTTTATAAAAAAAATTGATATTTTAATTTTGGACTCAGAAAGAAAATAATAGTATGAGTTTTTTTATTGGTATTTAGTCTTTTATTTGTTTCACATTTTTAAGTCTTCCCATCTTGCAAATGTCTAAGTCTTCTTGTCCCATCATTACTCTATGAAAAAAAAAAAACAATTTTTAACAATTTGCTTAAGTTAAGTCTATTTTTGTAAAAAGACAAAAAAAATAACAATTTTCTCGATGGAGGTTTTCTTTTCTTTTCTAGTTAAATTGGCATATTGAGAATGGATCTTAAGTATATTTATATTATTATTATTATTATTATTATTATTATTATTATTATTATACTTTAGTCTTTCTAATGACTTAGACTGAAGCAACTGCTAAAATTATTATTTTTGTGAAGTAAAGATGGGGGCAAAAAGACTAACATTTGCATGCTTAATGCCAAGACTAAGTATAAAGCAAAGACTAAGACTTAGACCAATACATTCCTATAGTATCTATTATTTTCTTTCTTATTCCACCATTATAAAATCCTAATTTCCAAAATAGATAAGTTTGAGAAGTGAGAATGAATATGTTCTTTAGATTTTTTTTTTCAAAACTTTCAACAAAAATAAAACACAGGTTTTTATTTTGTTGATTTTTTTTTGCCAATCAATTTGTTGATTAAGCAACTTGTTTCTCATGCTGTTGTTCCTAATATACTATTAGATCCATGGTGTGCTCTTTTTTTTTTTTTTGTTTTTGTTTTATTGTTAATATATTTTTAAAAGATCCTATGATTTAGAAATTCAATGAACCAATAACCATGCAGTATGTTAGTAAAATGCTAAACTCTTAGTTTTAGTAGTTTAAAATTCAAATCTTGACAACCTCACAAGCCAAAAAAAAAAAAAAAAAAGACAATCTTCTAATTTCACAAATTTTATATATACAAGATAACTTATATATATATATATATATAAAACAATTTCTTCACGTATGATTAATACATGATTTAAATTTTATAAATGGTATTAGATTCTCATACTTTTTATACGTAAGATATTTTCTCTTAACTATTTTCTTTTTCAAACCTAATTGTAACTTTTTTAACATATCGAATATGAAAATTCGGTAAGTTATATAACTTATAAAAAATGTATATCTAGAAGCTTTAAAATTAAAATGAGATGGATAAATAAGTGATTTTACTTAAAAAATTAAAAAAAAAGTGTATGTAGAGAAAAAAAATGGTGTACTTAGAATCACCTATCACAAAATTATACTTTATAAAAAAATTTGATATTCTAATTTTGGACCCATAAAGAAAATGATAGTATGAGATTTTTTTTATTGGTATTTATTCTTTTCTTTGCTTTATACTTTTAAGTCTTCTCATCATGCAAATGTCTAAGTCTTCTTGCGCCATCATTACTCTTGTGAAAAATAATCTTCTTAGCAGTTTGCTTAAGTCAAGTCTATCTTTTAAAAAAGACAAAAAAAAACATAGCAATTTTCTTAATGGATGTTGTCTTTTGTCTTTTAGTTAAATTAACAAACTGAGAATGGATTTTAAGTATAGTAATTATTATTGTTATATTTTAGTATTTTTAATTACTTAGACTGTAGCAACTACTAAGATTATTATTTTTGTGAAGTAAAGATGGGGGCAAAAAGACTGACACATTTGCATGCTTGATGCCAAACTAAGTATAAAGTGAAAACTAAGACTTAGACCAATACATTCCCATAGTATCTATAGATTTCTTTCTTATTCCACCATTATAATGTCACAATCTCCAAAGTAGACAAGTTTGAGAAGTGAGAATGAATGTGTTCTTTAGATTTTTCTTTTCAAACTTTTCAACAAAAATAAAACATAGGCTTTTAATTTGTTGATTTCTATTTTTTTTTTTGCCAATCAATTTGTTGATTAAGCAACTTGTTTCTAATGCTTTTGTTCCTAATGTACTATTAGATTTCATGGTATGTACATTTTTTTTATTCTTAATATATTTTAAATAGATCCTCTGATTTAAAATTTTAATAAGCCAATAACCATGCAGTATGTTAGTAAAAAACTAAACTCTTAGTTTCAGTAGTTTAAAGTTCAAATTCTCACAACTTCACATACAAAAAAAAAAAAAAAAACAATCTTTGGATTTCACAATTTTCATGTATATTTTGATTTCTTCACATATGATTTATAGAGGATTTAAACTTATAAATAGTATTAGAATCTTATGCTCTTTATCAAATATTTTCTGTCAACTATCTTTTTCCAAACCTAAATGTAACTTGTTTTAAGCTTCCGAATATGAAAACCCATATGTTCTATAACTTATCATAAATGCATATCTAGAAGTTTTAAAATTAAAATGAGATGGATAAATAGGTAATTTCACTTAAAAATTAAAAAAAAAAGTAGATGTAAGGAAAAATGATGATGTATTTAGAATCACCCATCACAAAATTATACTTTTATAAAAAGTTGATATTTTAATTGTAGACACACAAAGAGAATGATAGTATGAGACTTTTTTATTGGTATTTAGTCTTTTCTTTGCTTTATTCTTTTAAGTCTTCCCATCATGCAAATGTCTAAGTCTTCTTGCCCTATTATTACTCTATGAAAAAGAATAATGATGGGGCAAGAAAACTTAAACATTTGCATGATGGAAAGACTTAAAATTATAAAGCAAAGCAAAGACTAAATACCAATAAAAAAAATCTCATACTATCAATTTCTTTGCAAGTCCAAAATTAGAATATCAATTTTTTTAATAAAGTATAATTTTGTGATGGGTGATTCTAAATACACCATCATTTTTTCTCTACATTTACTTTTTTCTTAATTTTTAAGTGATATTACTTATTTACCCATCTCATTTTAATCTTAAAGCTTCTAAATATGCATTTTTGATAAGTTACATAACTTATCAGATTTTCATATCCCGATAAGTTAAAAAAAGGTTACATTTAGTTTGAAAAAAAAAGTTAAGAGAAAATATCTTATAAAAAGTATGAGATTCTAATACTGTTTATAAAATTTAAAAACTCCATTAATCATATGTGAAGAAATTGAACTATATATATAAATAAATTATCTTGTATACATGAAATTTGTGGAATCAAAAGATTATTTTTTTGTATGCGAGGTTGTCAAGATTTGAACTTTAAACTACAGAAATTAAAAATCTAACATTTTACCAACAAACTACATGGTTATTGGCTCATTGAATTTTTAAATTAGAGGATCTTTTTAAAATATATTAACAACAAAAAAAACTAAAGAAAGAAATACATATACCATGAAATCTAATAGTACATTAAGAACAAAAACATAAGAAACAAGCTGCTTAATCAACAAATTGATTGGCCAAAATAATCAATAAACTAAAAACCTGTGCTTTTTTTTTGCTGAAAAGTTTGAAAAAAAAATCTAAATCATTCTCACTTTATAAACTTGTCTATTTTGGAAGTTGTGATTTTATAATGGTGCAATAGGAAAGAAAATGATAGACACTATAGGAATGTGTTGGTCTAAGTCTTAGTCTTTGCTTTATACTTAGTCTTGACATCTTTTTGCACCCATCTTTACTTCACAAAAGTAATAATCTTAACAGTTGCTTTAGTCTAAATCATTAAAAAGACTAAAATATAACAATAATAATTAATATACTTAAAATCCATTCTCAGTCTACTAATTAAAATGGAAGATAAAAGATAACTTCCATTGAGAAAATTGCTATGTTTTTTTTTTTTTTTTTTTTAAAAGACAGACTGGACTTAAGCAAACTGTTAAGAAAATTATTTTTCCACAAGGTAATGGTGGGGCAAGATGACTTAGACATTTGCATGATGGGATGACTTAAAAGTATAAAGTAATGAAAAGAATAAATACCAACAAAAAAAAATCTCATACTACTATTTTCTTTGTGAGTTCAAAATTAGAATATCAATTTTTTTTATAAAAGTATAATTTTGTGAAGGTCGATTCTAAATACACCATCATTTTTTTTCTACATATACTTTTTTTTTATTTTTAAGTGAAATTACTTATTTATCCATCTCATTTTAATTTTAAAGATTCTAGATATACATTTATGATAAGTTATATAACTTATTAAATTTTCATATCTGGTAAGTTAAAAAAAGTTATATTTAGGTTTAGAGGAAAATAGTTAAGAGAAAATATCTTACAGAAAGTATGAGATTCTAATACCGTTTATAAAATTTAAATCCTCTATTAATCATATGTGAAGAAATCAATAGATATATGTGCGTATGTATATATATATAATTATCTCATATACATGAAATTTATGAAATCATAATATTATCTTTTTTTTTTTGTATGTCAGGTTATGAGGATTTGAACTTTAAACTACCAAAACTAAGAATTCAATATTTTACTAATAAATTACATGGTTATTGGCTCATTGAATTTTTAAATCAGAGAATCTCTTTCAAATATATTAACAAGAAAAAAACTAAAAAAATAAAATAATGCAGACACCATGAAATCTAATAGTACATTAGAAATAAAAACATGAGAAACAAGTTGCTTAATCAACAAATTGATTGGCTAAAAAAAAAACCAACAAATTAAAAACCTATGTTTTATTTTTGTTGAAAAGTTTGAAAAAAAAATCTAAAGAACACATTCATTCTTACCTTTGAAGCTTGTCTATTTTGAAGATTGTGATTTTATAATGGTAGAATAAGATAGAAAATGATAGATACTATGCGAATGTATTGGTTTTAGTCTTTGCTTTATACTTAGTCTTGGCATCAAATATGCAAATGTGTCAATCTTTTTGCCCCCATCTTTACTTCACAAAAATAATAATTTTAGCAGTAGCTTCAGTCTAAGTCATTAAAAATACTAAAATATAACAATAATAATTAATATACTTAAAATCTATTCTCAATTTGCTAATTTTACTAGAAGACAAAAGATAACCTCTATTGAGAATATTGCTATGTTTTCGTAAGATTTTTTTTAACTATTTTTTTTCAAACCTAAATGTAACTTTTTTTAACTTACTGAATATGAAAATCCGGTAAGTTATATAACTTATCATAAATGTATATCTAGAAGCTTTAAAATTAAAATGAAATGGAAAAATAAGTGATTTCACTTACAAATTAAAACAAAGTGTATGTAGAGAAAAAATGATGGTGTTTTTAGAATCACCTATCACAAAATTATATTTTATAAAAAAATTTATATCTAATTTTGGACTTACAAAGAAAATGAGAGTATGAGATATTTTTTATTGGTATTTATTCTTTTTTTTGCTTTATACTTTTAAGTCTTCCTATCATGTAAATGTCTAAGTCTTCTTACCCCATCATTACTCAATGGAAAATAATTTTCTTAGCAGTTTGCTTAAGTCAAGTCTATCTTTTAAAAAAGACAAAAAAACATAGCAATTTTCTCAATGAAGGTTGTGTTTGCATGCTTGATGCCAAGACTAAGTATAAAGCAAAGACTAAGACTTAGACCAATACATTACCATAGTATCTATCATTTTCTTTCTTATTCCACCATTATAAAATCACAATTTCCAAAATAGACAAATTTGAAAAGTGAGAATGAATGTATTCTTTAGAATTTTTTTTCAAACTTTTCAGCAAAACTAAAACACAAGTTTTTAATTTGTTGATTTTTTTTGGCCAATCAATTTGTTGATTAAGCAACTTGTTTCTCATATTTTTGTTCCTAATGTACTATTAGATTTCATCACATGTGCATTTTTTTATATTTTTTAGTTTTTATTATTAATACATTTTAAAGAGATCTTTGAGTTAAAAATTCAATAAGCCAATATCCATATAGTCTAATTAGTAAAATGCTAAACTCTTAGTTTTTTAGTAGTTTAAAGTTCAAATCTTGACAACTTCACAAAGAAAAAAAAAACCAATTTCTAATTTCGCAAATTTCATGTGTATGAGATAATATTTATATATTTCGATTTCTTCACATATGATTAGTAGAGGAATTAAATTTTATGAATGGTATTTTCTGTAAGATATTTTCTCTAAACTATTTTTTTTAAGCATAAATGTAATTTTTTTTAACTTATCGGATATAAAAATCCGGTAAGTTATATAATCTATTAGAAATGTGAATTTAGAAGCTTTAAAAATAAAACTAGATGGGTAAATGGTAGTATCACTAAGAAAATTTAAAAAAAAAAGTGAATGTAGAGAAAAAAAATGATGGTATATTTAGAATCACCCATCACAAAATTATACTTTATAAAAAACTTGATATTTTAATTTTGGACTTCCAAAGAAAATGATAGTAATGAGATTTTTTTTTATTGATATTTAGTCTTTTCTTTGCTTTATTCTTTTAAGTCATCCATCATGCAATTGTCTAAGTCTTCTTGTCCCATTATTACTCTATGAAAAATAATCTTAACAGTTTGCTTAAGTCAAGTCAATCTTTTAAAAAAGATAAAAAGCACAACAATTTTCTTAGGAGAGGTTGTCTTTTGTTTTCCAGAAAAATTAGCATATTAGGAATGGATTTTAAGTATATTAATTATTATTGTTACATTTTAATCTTTTTAATGACTTAGACTGAAGCAACTGCTAAGATTGCTACTTTTGTGAAGTAAAGATGGGGGCAAAAAGACTTACACATTTGCATGCTTGATGCCAAGAATAAATATAAAGCAAAGACTAAGACTCAGACCAATACATTCCATAGTATCTATCATTTTCTTTCTTATTCCACCATTATAATAATATCACAATTTTCAAAATAAACAAGTTTGAGAAGTAAGAATGAATGTGTTCTTTAGATTTTTTCATCAAACTTTTTAGAAAAAATAAAACATAGGTTTTCAATTTGTTGATTTTTTTTGCCAGTTAATTTGATTATTAAGGAACTTGTTTCTCATGCTTACCTATGTACTACTAGATTTCATGATATGTCCTTTTTTTTAAGTTTTTTATTGTTAATATGTTTTAAAGAGATCCTCTCATTTAAAATTCAATGAATCGACAATCACGTTGTCTATTAATAAAATGCTAAACTCTTAGTTCCAATAATTTAAAGTTCAAATCTTGATAGCCTCATGTACCAAAAAAAAATCCTTTAATTTCACAAATTTCATTTATACAAGATAATTTTTATATATTTCAACTTATTCACATATGATTAATAGAGTTTGTAAATATTAATACATATCCTAATATTTTTATGTAATTTTTAATATATTTATAAAAGGGTTTGTGACAACCCTCTAACACTTATAATCTAAAAACTCTACAAACTGATTGCATTTTCTAAGTTATATGATTAAACATATACCAACCAAGTTAATTAGTAATTTAATTGTTTGAAAATTTTAAAGGTAAAATGAATGAAATTTTTGCAGCCAATAAGGAATATGCTTTTATTCCCAGAAACAAACCAGATGAAATGGATGAAGGTGAAGAATGAACTATTTTGGGACAAGAAATCACTAGTATCTGGATTTTTGAAGCATTATAACATCAAGAAAATCTGACCACAGCAACTAAACATCAGCATCAAGTTGCATATTTACATCAGAGCAGTCAAATGATTCCACTGATGTTTTCTCCTCTATTCCCTCTAAGTGACACAACATATCAAACTCAGCTTTGAACTCTTCATACTGTGACCCAAATGGTAGAGAGAACCAACTTGATAATTTGGAAAGAACATGCCATGAACATATAACATGTTCTGTATTTGGCGATTCTCTTGCAATAGCATCTCTTAGGCTAGAATCAATAACCATTAGAATCAATCAACCCATTTTGAAACTAATTATACCAAAAACAATTAAGTTAAACAAGGGTTAACTCAACTAATTAATACTGATAGCCTGAGCTCCATTCACTAAAATAGCCATATCTCAAGATATCCAACTTAGAATTAAGATCTTTTTAGCATCGTTAGAAACTAGACTCGATAAGCTTACTAACTATATATAGCCCATCTCATGATTCTTTATAGATTAATTATAAAAATTTTATAATGCACATCATATACTCCTATCAAATAGCATGTATACCTTCTAATAAAAATTACACATTTATTCATATGAAACTCCAAATTCAATTCCACTTATTTCGTTGGAAAGTAGACTTAATAACCTTTTCAAACATATATGGCTCAATTCTTAATTCCTTGTATAAAAGTTAAGACAATTTTCACAATTCAACCATGATGATGCTACCATACAGTTTATATATCCTTAAGTAAAAATTAGATAACTCTTCATAAAAAACTTGGATTTGACTTCCGTTTATTTCATTAGAAAGTAGATTTAACCGCTTTCCAATGATATATAATAATCATAGCAATAATCTATCTATTAATACAAAATTCTATTTTAATTCACTATTGTAAATCATAGCATCTCATCCAAAAACCAAGTTTCTCCTTCAATCTTTAAAAACTCAAATCCCCACTTTTAGCCTTTAAACTCCATCAATAATCATCAATAAATCTTAAGAACATAAAATAAACAAAGCCCAATAATTTTCCCAAATGGATCATGAAGATTAATAAAAGATTTTGTAATTTTCTTAGTTTTTCTCTCAAAACTTTAACTCCATTTAAAAGTAACCAAAATGGTATATTTTTCTTAAATAAAAAGAAGACATATACCATTAAGAGATTAACTCGATTGTCATCTCCGATTTTGGATCTTGTACTTGATTTTTTATACTTTCTAATCTTAAGAAAGATGGGGAAGAAAAACTGTCATTTTCTTTTTGTTTCACAATAACTAGATTTTTTTCTAGTAAAATAGCTCAGTTACTTTTTCTGTAGTAATTAACCTTTTAATTAACTTAATGAACTTTAGTAATAGTCTAGTCAAATTATCATTTGGGCTGGGATATTACAAAATCACATGTCTAGTTTGATTCTATTTTTCCTATCTCGTGGGTGACTACATGGCTAACCGGGCTTCCATGTGTAAGATCGACTATATTGCTACTGATATTTCCACTTAAGTGCAACAATAACAAAGAGCTTAAAAGATTATAACATTTTCGTTAAAGATAAACAAAGAAAATGAGACGGAAGAAATCCTATATTTAAATGTTACAGTATGATTAATAAGTTTTCTATTTAAAAGATGATAAAACGTTATTGTTAAATTAAATTTGAAATAGATGGATAAACTTATAAAAGTGTTACATATATGTCAAACTTTGGATAATTATAAGCTCCGAAGTAAAAGTTGAAAAAAGAATATTAGTATAATTATTAAATTGAAATAGGTATTATAATTTGAGAATCTAATATTAAGTATCATACCATATCGTAAATATAATAAATAAATTTTAAAATTAATTACAAATAATATATAAATATAAAATAAATTTTTAAAAAATATTATACGTATTAATGGGATTGAGTAATTAATAAACAAAAAGATTTATTATTTTTCTAACTCTCAACATATTTTGTTTTAAAAATAATTTATATTTGAAACATTGTCAATATATAAATATTATATGTTATAAGTGAATCACAAAATTATACTTTATAAAAAATTATTATTCTAATTTTGGACTCACAAAGATAACAATAGAATGAGATTTTTGTTGCTATTTAGCCTTTGCTTTGCTTTATACTTTTAAGTCTTCCCATGCAAATGTCTAAGTCTTCTTGCCCCATCATTACTCTATGAAAAATAATTTTCTTAATAGTTTGCTTAAGTCAATTCTATCTTTTGAAAAAGACAAAAAAAAATAGTAATTTACTTAATGGAGGTTATCTTTTGTCTTCTAATTAAATTGACAAATTGAGAATGGATTTTAAGTGTATTATTGTATTTTAGTCTGTTTTATGACTTAGACAGAAGTAAATGCTAATATTATTATTTTTGTGAAGTAAAGATGGGGCAAAAAGACTTAACACATTTGCATGCTTTATGCCAAGACTAAATCTAAAGCAAATACTAAGACTTGTCATTCTTTCTTTGGTTTTACTATTCCTTTTAAAACTTCCCTTAATTTCTATGATAAGTCTTAGTCTTTCCTTTATACTTATTTTTGTGAAGTAAAGATGGGGACAAAAAGACTGACACATTTGCATGCTTCATGCCAAGACTAAGTATAAAGCAAAGACTAAGACTTATCATTTTTTCTTTGGTTTTACTTTTCTTTTTAAAACCTCCCTTAATTTCTATGATAAGTCTTAGTCTTTGCTTTATACTTATTTTTGTAGAGTAAAGATGAGGGCAAAAAGATTGACACACTTTCATCTTGCAGTAATACACATCCTAAGAAAATTATCTTTCCATGATTATCTATACCAAACCATATCCAAGAAGCAATCCGTAAGTGATAGAACAATATGTAGTGTCAAAGGTACCAGCATCAACAAATACTGTATATGCTGGAATAGAATCTGCATATGACCATGAAATATTTTCAACCTTACTATTTTCATCTGTAGTATAATCATAAACAAAATTATCTTCCCTCTCTGCCATAGCCTTGCCGGCCTCAAGAAGTTACAATGTATCATTTTCTCTTTTCTCGGTAAGCAAAGCATCACTTTCTTGAACAGTCTTTTCACATGTCCGTACAAAATTCCTAGCATCCTTCTTGATAAAAGGCAACTGTCCGCGCTGGACTCCCTTTTCTAATTCCAAAACTTTCATGATACCATTGACAGGAAACCCAGCTTTGGAGAGTAAAAGAATTCTTTCCTGATCTGCTTCCTGTATTTTCCGATATGCAGGAAGCAAACTGACTTGGTCATCTTCCAATAATTCATGGTTATTTACATTACTAAATTGTGAAACACACCATTGAGTAACATCATGGATGACTTTTTTTGTGGAATAAAATTTTGCATCACATCCACATCGCACTGAATTCCAGTCTCCTGGATGCTCCACATTGACCTTTTTTCTTAGTTGGTTAAACCCATATCTATAACAGATAAACTCTCGATGGTAGATCCCTAAATTCTAGCTTTCTCTGGAGCATGCTTTTGTTATTGAAAATCCATTCTTCCGTGCAAAATTGCTATAGTACTCGAAATAATCATCATCACCTTTGAATATTTGACATACATATGGCATAAAGACAGCTTCTGATGATAAGGATGTTGAAGCTGTCTCATTCTTTATTACCTGAGAGTGCTGAAAGCTTACTGATGTCTGATCTTCTCCTTCATACTTAACATAACACTTCCAATCACCACATGGACACTGCTGATGTCGAATCCATCTTTTCCAATAGGGAAGTGAAGGGGCTTAGCAGAAGTCCTGAACACCTTCCAATTTCAGTAAGGATATTTTTCAGTATAATTTTTCTCACATTAATAAAATTTTGGCCCCTGCATGGGTGAGAATATCGTTGCCCTTCCACATAAAAGTCCTATAAAATGGAAACAGTTTTGTACTGGAAAATCTTTTATTCAGGGTAAGTTTTAACCAAAATTGAATCGGTAAATGATTAATTTGTTTGTAATGGATACTTATAAATGCAATACTTGCCAACTTTTGACTCCATACCAAAGGGTTAAAGTTTCAATATGTCTCCCAACTGCTTAAAAGAAACAACTAAGAGTATAAAAGAAACTATAAGTCCCCATCTAGGTGGAGCTTCTACTTTTTGCTTCTTGCTTTTAGAAGAATTACCAGAAAGGAAAAGCCAAGGTGAAAGAAAAAACGATATCATAATTGATCTAAAACAGAAAAAATAATTAAAATATAAAATCAATTATAACATATTTAGTCTATATAGAAGTAGAATTATGTAGTTAATCATAAAAAATTTACATATTTCAAAATTTTATTGCTTGTGGAAATGCAATTTTTGCTTTTTGCTTTAGGAAGCAAAAAGCAAATAGCAAAAATCCATTCAAACGTACTCTAAATAAGACAAAACAACCGAACTTCATATGGTTTGCTAATGCATCAATTTTGCATGAGTAATTTTATATTCTCGATAGTTCCGTTTTTTAGTGTTTTCTGTTTTTGGTTATTAAGTTATATTCTAATTTTATTGAATTTAATTTTTAGAATTTTTTTAGATATGATTTATGTATGCACAGTGCTTGAAATTTACATTTTATTTTGCAATTACATGATTTTTTATAGAAACATCGTAAGTAGCATATTTTTTAAGCCTATTTTATGTATACCATATACATACATCCATACATCCATACACACTAATATAAGGGCTATTTATAATAGTTTTAATAGTTTATGTATAACTCTTAGTTTTAATAGTTTAAAGTTCAAACCCTGACAATCTCATATTAAAAAAAATCTTTTAATTTAAAATATTTCTTGTATGTGAGATAATTTATATATATATGTATATATTTCTCCACATATGATTAATAGAGTTTTTAAATTTTATAAACATTAAATCTCATACTTTCTATAAGATATTTTCTCTTAATTATTTTTTTTCAAACCTAAATGTAACCTTTTTCAATTCATTGGATATGAAAATCCAATAAGTTATATAACTTAAGAAATGCATATCTAGAAGCTTTAAAATTAAAACGGGATGAGTAAATAAATAATTTCACTTAAAAATTAAAAAAAAAAGTGGATGTAGAGAAAAATATGATGGTGTATTTAGAATCACCCATCACAAAATTATACTTTATAAAAAAAAGTGATATTCTAATTTTGGACTCACATAAAACATGATAGTATGAGATTTTTTTATTGGTATTTAGTCTTTTCTTTGCTTTATACTTTTAAGCCTTCCTATCATGCAAATGTCTAAGTCTTCTTGCCCCATCATTACTATGTGAAGAATAATCTTCTTAGCAATTTGTTTAAGTTAAGTCTATCTCTTAAAAAAGACAAAAAAACATAACAATTTTTTCAATGGTGGTTATCTTTTGTTTTTCAATTAAATTGGCAAACTAAGAAAGGATTTTAAGTATATTAATTATTATTGTTATATTTTAGTCTTTTTAATGATTTAGATTGAAGTAACTGCTAAAATTATTATTTTTGTGAAGTCAAGATGGGGGAAAAAAGATTAATACATTTGCGTGTTTGATGCCAAGACTAAGTATAAAGCAGGACTAAGATTTAGACCAATGCATTCCCATAGTATCTATCATTTTCTTTCTTATTCCACCATTATAAAATCACAATTTTCAAAATAGACAAGTTTGAGAAGTGGGAATGAATGTGTTCTTTAAATTTTTTTTTCAAACTTTTCAGCAAAAATAAAATATAGGTTTTTAATCTATTGATTTTTATTTTTTGCCAATCAATTAGTTGATTAAGCAACTTCTTGCTCATACTTTTGTTCCTAATGTACTATTAGATCTCATGGTATGTGTATTTTTTATTTTTTAGTTTTTTATTGTTAATATATTTTAAAGAGATTCTCTTATTTAAAATTAAATGAGCAAATTAATAACCATGTAGTTTGTTAGTAAAATGTTGAACTTTCATTTTCAATAGTTCTTAGTTCAAATCCTGATAACCTCACATAAAAAAAAAAAAAGAAAATTTTATAGTTTCACAAATTTCATGTATACGAGATAATTTATATATTTCGATTTCATCATATATGATTAATAGAGATTTTTAAGTTTATAAATGTTATTAGAATCTCATCCTTTATGCAAGATATTTTCTCTTAACTATTTTTTTCAAACCTAAATGTAACTTTTTTCTAACTTACCAGATATGAAAATCCAATAAGTTATATCTATATGCTTTAAAATTAAAAAAAGATGGGTAAATAAGTAATTTCACTTAAAAATTTAAAAAAAAAATTGATATAGAGAAAAAAATGATGATATATTCATAATCACCCATCACAAAATTATACTTTTTAAAAAAATTGATATTTTAAGTTTGGACTCACAAAGAAAATGATAGTATAAGATGTTTTTATTGGTATTTAATCTTTCCTTTGTTTTATACTTTTAAGTCTTCCCATCATGTAAAGGTCTAAGTCTTCTTGCCCCATCATTAATATGTGAAAATAATCTTCTTAGCAATTTGCTTAAGTCAAGTCTACCTTTTAAAAAAGACCAAAAAAAAAAAATAATTTTCTCAATGAAAGTTATCTTTTGTCTTCTAGTTAAATTGGCACACAAGGAATGGATTTTAAGTATATTAATTATTATTGTTATATTTTAGTCTTTTTAATAACCTAGACTGAAGCAATTGCTAAGATTATTTTTGTGAAGTAAAGATGGGGGCAAAATGATTGACACATTTGCAAGCTTGATGCCAAAACTAAGTATAGAGCAAAGACTAACACTTAGACCAATACATTCCCAAAGTATCTATCATTTTTTTTTTCTTATTCTACCATTATAAAATCACAATTTTCAAAATAGAGAAGTTTGAGAAGTGAAAATGAATATATTCTGTGGATTTTTGTTTTTCAAACCTTTCAGCAAAAATAAAACATAAGTTTTTAATTTGTTGATTTTTTTTGGCCAATCAATTTGTTGATTAAGCAACTTATTTCTTATGCTTTTGCTCCTAATGTACTATTAGATTTCATGGTATCAGCACTTTTTTAGTTTTTTATTGTTAATATACTTTAAAGATATCCTTTAATTTAAAAATTCAATGACCTAATAACCTTATGATTTGTTAGTAAAATGCTAAACTCTTAGTTTCAGTAGTTCAAAATTTAAATCCTGACAATCTCACATATAAAAAAATTAAAAAAAAAAAAAAGACAATCTTCGAATGAAAAAATTTCATGTATATGAGATAATTTTTATATATTTTTTAATTTATTTACATATAATTAATAGAGTTTTTAAATTTTATAAACAATATTAACATCTCATACTTTCTATAAGATATTTTCTCTTAATTATTTTTTTTTTTCCAACCTAAATGTAACTTTTTCTAATTTACCAGATATGAAAATTTTGTAAGTTATATAACTCATCAAAAATGCTTATTTAAAAATTTTAAAATTAAAACAAGATGAGTAAATAAAGTAATTTCACTTAAAAATTTTTTTAAAAAGGTGGATGTAGAGAAAAATGATGGTGTATTTAGAATCATCCATCACAAAATTATACTTTACAAAAAAAAAAAAATTGATATTCTAATTTTGGACTAACAAAGAAAATGATAATATGAGACATTTTTTATTGGTATTTAGTCTTTTCTTTACTTTATACTTTAAGTCTTCCCATCATGCTAATGTCTAAGTCTTCTTGTCCCATCATTACTCTGTGAAAAATAATCTTCTTAGCAGTTTGCTTAAGTCAAGTCTATCTTTTAAAAAAGACAAAAAAATAGCAATTTTCTCAATGGTGGTTGTTTTTTATCTTCTAATTAAATTGGCAAATTGGGAATGGATTTTAAGTATATTAATTAATATTGTTATATTTTAGTCTTTCAATGACTTAGATTGAAGCAATTGCTAACATCATTATTTTTTTGAAGTAAAAATAGGGGCAAAAAGATTGACACATTGCATGCTTGATGCCAAGACCAAGTATGAAGCAAGGACTATGATTTAGATCAATGCATTCCGATAGGATCTATCTTTATCTTTCTTATTCCACCATTATAAAATCACAATTTCCAGAATAGACAAATTTGAGAAATGGGAGTAAATGTGTTCTTTAAATTTTTTTTTTCAAACTTTTCAACAAAAATAAAAGACAGGTTTTTAATTTGTTGATTTTTTTAGCCAATCAATTTGTTGATTAAGCAACTTGTTTCTTATGCTTTTGTTCCTAATGAACTATTATATTTCATGTTATGCACATTTTTTTTCAGTTTTTTACTGTTACTATATTTTTAAGTGATGCACTAATTTAAAAATTCAATGAGCTAATAACCATGTATTTTGTTAGTAAAATGTCGAACTCTTAGTTTTAATAGTTTAAAGTTCAAATCTTGACAACCTCATATACAAGAAAAAAAAAAAGACAATCTTTTATTTTCACAAATTTCATGTATACGAGATAATTTTTATATATTTGAATTTCTTTATATATGATTAATAGAGTTTTTAAATTTTTTCAATGGTTTTAGAATCTCAAACTTTCTGTAAGATATTTTCTCTTAACTACTTTTTTTCCTAACCTAAATATATCTCTTTTAACTTACCAAATATGAAAATCTGAAAAGTTATATAACTTATCAGAAATGCATATCTAAAAGTTTAAAATTAAAATGAGATGGGTAAATAAATAATTTCACTTAAAAAATTTTTTTAAAATGGATATAGAGTAAAAAAATGATGATGTATTTTGAGTCACCCATCATAAAATTATAGTTTATAAAAAAATTGATATTCTAATTTTGGACTCACAAAGAAAATGATAGTATGAGATTTTTTTTATTGATATTTAGTCTTTTCTTTGCTTTATACTTATAAGTCTTCCAATCATACAAATATTTAAGTCTTCTTAACCTATCATTACTCTGTTAAAAATAATCTTCTTAGCAATTTGCTTAAATCAAGTTTGTCTTTTAAAAAAGATAAAAAAAAAAATTTTCTCAATGGAGGTTGCTTTTTGTCTTCCGGTTAAATTGGCACACAGGGAATGAATTTTAAGGATATTAATTATTATTGTAATATTTAGTCTTTTTAATGACTTAGACTGAAATAACTACAAAAATTATTATTCTTGTGAAGTAAAGATGGGGGCAAAAAGATTGATACATTTGTATGCTTGATGCCAAAACTAAGTATAAAGCAAAGACTAAGACTTAGACCAATGCATTACCATAGTATCTATCATTTTCTTTCTTATTCCACCATTATAAAATCACAATTTCCAAAATAAATAAGTTTGAGAAGTGCGAATAAATGTGTTCTTTAGATTTTTTTTTCAAACTTTGAGCAAAAATGAAACACAGGTTTTTAATTTGTTGATTTTTTGGGCCAATCAATTTATTGATTAAGCAACTTGTTTCTCATGCTTTCGTTCCTAATTTACTATTATATTTCATGGTATGTGCATCTTTTTAGTTTTTAATTGTTAATATATTTTAAAAAGATCCTTTGATTTAAAAATTCAATGAGCCAATAACTATATAATTTGTTAATAAAACGCAAAAACCTTACTTTCAATAATTTAAGTTTAAATCCTAACAATCTCACATAAAAAAAAAAAAAGACAATCTTCTTCTTTTGCAAATTTCATATATACGAGATAATTTTTATATATTTTGATTTCTTCACATATGTTTAATAGAGTTTTTAAATTTTATAAACAGTATTAAAAAATTATCACATATCTTAATTCTTTTATATAATTTTTTAATATATTTGTAAAAGGGTTTGTGACAGCCCTCTAACTTGTATAATCTAAAATCTCCACTAACTGATAACATTTTCTAAGTGATATGATTCAACAAATACTAACCAAGTCAATTAATAATTTAATTGTTCGATAAATTTGAAGATAAAATGAATGAAAATTTTGCAACCAATAAGGAATCTGCTTTTATTCCCAGAAACAAACCAGATAAAATAGATGGAGTTGAAGAATGAACTATATTGGGGCAAGATTTCAGTAGCATCTGGATTTCTTAAGCATCATAACATCAAGAAAATCTGACTAAAACAACTTCATATCATGGCAAAATTTCAAAGAAAAACCACTATCTTCTCAATTTCATTCCTTCTCTCTTCCCAAAATTACAAATTATCTACATCAAGTTGCATATTTACAGAAGATGTCGGGTATATATCTTTCCAAAAACAAAAGTATTAGAATGAAGTCAACAAATAAAACCAACCCTGAATCCTGAAAAAGTCAGTATATTTCCACCTCTATGTTGTTTGACAGTGTTCAATGTCCAATATTATTAACATCAGCACCACCTCTGTATTTCATCCTCCAAAAATCTAAAGATCTTTAGATAAGTAGGCTTCAAGTGAATCTATTAGCCATGATTTGCATCAACAAACCTAAGATTCACTGATATTGTTAGCTGCCATATTCAAAGCAAACTCGTTACATACTAGCATTTCTAGAACATGGTCAAGAAGTTTGGTAAGTTACAAATGAACATGAATAAAACGTATATATTTTACTAGAAAGGAAAAGCAAAAGGTAAACAATAAATATATCATAACTGATCTGAAACAGAAAAAATAATTAAAATATAAAATCAGTTATAACACAATTAGTATATATAGAAGTAGAATCATGTAGTTAATCATAAAAAATTTACATATTTGTGTTTAAACTCTTCAATATTTTATTGCTTATGGGAATGCAATTTTTGCTTTTTTACTTTCGGAAGCAAAAAGCAAATAGCAAAAACCCAATCAAACAGCCTCTAAATAAGGCAAAACAACCAAGAAACCTCATATGGTTCGCTAATGCATTAATTTTGCACAAGTAATTTTATGTTCTTGATGGTTCCCTTTTTAGTTTTATTTGTTATTTGGTCATTAAGTTATAACTCTAATTTTATTGAATTTAATTTTTAGAATTTTTAAGAAATAATTTAAGTGTGCACAGTACTTGAAATTTACATTTTATTTGCAATTACACAATTTTGTATTATAGAAACATCGTATGTAGCATATTTTTTAAACCTATGTTTATGTATACATATACATACATACATACATACATACATCCATATACACTAAAATAAGTGCTATTTTTATCTCTCCCAAACCTCCTCTCCCTCTAAAAAAGGGGGTAAAACAAGGCTTACACAAGAAATCAAAACTTTAATAAAACTCTTAACACTTGAAAGTTGAACCTAAAATTCAACAGCTTGAACATAGTGTTATGTATGCTTGTAATCCACTATAACAACCAAGGCTCTAAAAAGCAATTTCAAAGGCTAAAGAGGAAGAAGAGGAATAGCGGGGGCAAAGGGAAAATGGGAGAGAAGGAGATCAAACTCTACCATAAGCAAACCGACAAAATACTGATACCTAGGAGGTGAACAAAGACAGGGCAAAAGATCTTTGCAGAATATGGATGCCACAAAGAAAAGATCAGATTTTAAACACCTTTTCACATAAGCATTCAATTCCCGATTTGCAAGAAGAACCTGTTATGTCATGTATATTAATTCATTTTGAAAACAGAAAACACTGACGAAACTTATCTAAACCAAGATACTTGAAAGCAATGAAATGGAAATCCGAAAAACTCGCTCCATTCAATTGTTGGAAAATGCAAAATGTACAATTAAACAAATGATGATTGCAAGCTAGAACTCCATAAAAGGTAACACTTTCCACCCAACTATTTCATTTTATTTTGCTTTCCCTTTTTTCAACCCTCACACTCTTCCCCATAATAACAAGAGATTCAAACTGCAATAATCATTCTTTTGCAGCAAATTTAACAGCCAGCAATTGAATAACAGAATTGACAATTATGTACAGTAATAGTCAAAGAAAATACTACTTGGCAATACTCAATATTCCTTTTCACATAGTAGTTCAATTCAAATCATAAAAATAAATGAAATATGGATAAAACAGAACAAAACCAACATACAATAAAGCCTGAGAAACACAAATAAGAAAAAAAAATTTATGCTTAGCAAAAAATAGAACCTTTCTACACAGTGAAAGTCTAAAAAAGATCACAGAAAAAAGAAATTAAAAAAAAAATCAAATACTCTGCCTTTGCCAATGTGGGGCTTCCAAAAATTAGCTGCAATGACTCCAGCTCTTGAATTACAGTGTCACTGCAAAAACAGGAGATAAAATCAATTAAAAAAATTTTAAGATTGAAAATAAAACTGGGCATGAGGAAGTTTTTACCAGGAAAATGAAAAAAGGAAAGGAAAATTCGATTAAAACGCCCTAACTTTAAACCCCTTTTGACAACATTTTTTTAAAATTTTGCTTTTCTCAGTTAATTGCTTTTCGTATTTTTCTTCAAACACTTTATGATTCACAAAAATTGCCAAATTCGGAATCCATCATTGTATTTTTAGTGCAAGAAGTCAAAGGGAAGCACGATTTCGGTATTAATGGGCCAGCCCATGTAAAAAAAAGAGTCTTTTGACCCATAGGCTTATCCATACTAATTCGGGTAATTAATTTTGCTCTTTTTGGCTGATTATTAATTTTATTTATATGTATGAATTTTTTTTACAATCTTTTTTTTTTTGAAAAACAAACATTATTAAAGCCCTAAATTCTTATTTTTTTTTTCGAGGTATTAGTTTTTCTTTCCTCAATGATTGTTTCTTAATTTTTGTTGTTTGATCAATGAAAGAGGAATTTCTTTTGTTAATTAAATTTGTGTTTAGAAATTTGAATTCAAAAGAAAGGGATATAAATTTCAAATGTTAATATAAATTTTTTAAAAAAATAAAAACAAAATATGATTATACTTAAATTCATGAGTTCTTATTTATACATAAAAAGTGTGCCATCTATTGTGCATTATGTAGGTTTTTTTTTATATATAATATAATGAAAAGGGTAATAAGTATTGTGCTAGATCTCTTTTTTTTTTCGATAACAATTTAGACGAGAAGCAAAATTAGTTTCCGTGAAATTAAAAATAACGATAATAAAAAAACTAATTATTATTATGGTGAGATTAGATATAATAGCATAGAGATTAAAATCAATAATGAAATATATGTGAGATACAAATATATAAATGATGATGAATCCATATTTTGACTTGAATTCTATCACAGTGAGTCAGTGATGGCATCTAAAAGGGACTAAATAGTTTCTTTATAGATGATTTAATGTTAAGTAAGCAACAAATTATTCTTAACCCAACAGCCAACATAAGATGCTATTACTTCTTTTGTTTTCAGTTTTTAAACATTGAACAATTTGAAAATACATCAACTTCATTGTCATTGAGTTTTATTTATATTTTTAAGGAAATTGAAGGTATTATTTCAGTTTTTATTTAGTTCCTCACCAGTCACCAAGTCTTTGCTTTACCCCGTCAAGCTGATCTTGACTTCAAAACATCCTGTCCAAAATTGAAGATAGTGATCCTGTCCATATAGTTTCTCCATACTCACTAGCTTCTCCCAATCATTTTCTTGCTGCCAAGTTATATGAAATGAAAGCTTCACAAATCTGCTTTCAACCAAATTGCTATGTACAGCTTTTGAATCCTCGGCATTGGTGGAAGCTATTTGCAGGGACTTTTGGTCATGGAGCTCATGCTTATGGGTTAGACATTGTCACCAGTACAATCAATATTGTAGCAAATGGAAGGTTTTTGAAGTATGATTCCATTTTCTGAATCGTTGCAGTACGCCCATTTCATTATTGATATGAAGTCATTAAGGTTTTTTTCTCTTATTTAATGGATTAAGCAGGTAATTAATATCTGTTTGCTTATTATTACTTGCTAATTTTCCATCTCTGAAGCTTCACTTCAATCAGGAAAGATCTTCGAGCCAATTTTGCAGATTGCAGAAGCACATTTCTTTTGTTGAGTTTTTTTCCATTTTTCCGTTTGATTGCATATCAAACTCTACTAAGAATTTTGGTTTCTAAACATCAAAACTGGGTTTCAACAGAGATAATTTGCAACTTGCATCAAATTAAGACAGTAGTAGCAGACACTTTAGATTAATTGATTGTCACACTACATTTTCCAACAAATCAAAACACATTAACTCTTTGTATTCCCCATTGCATACTAAAATCAATCTATTTACATTAAAAAAAATCAGCAAATAAGTCGTTTCCGCTGCAGCTAATAATTCAAATGTGCACACATATTTGACAACAAATGTACTGTAATCAAAGGAAAGGTTGTAACATGTAAATTGATGATGGCACTTACATGAAGAAATATAAGCCCCATGAAAAGAGGACGCTAAAACTGCAGGAAAGAAGCCTGCATAAAGCCCTTTCAAACCCTGCATGACAAACCCACTAAACTTTTAGCATATATCAAAAGAAAAACAGCATACAAAAGAGAAACGTTAATCTCCAATGAAAGCGAGAAAGACCTCAAATTTACATGAGAGAAAAGAAATATAAGTGCCTAAGCCTAATAAATGATCAAGAACAAAAAAGATAAAAAAAGTAATCTAGCAGTAATTAAAAATGCCTTATTCTTAATAATTTGATCAGATCTAATATTTAATAACTGATCAATCAGCACTATCAAAAGAAATTTTTTTAACATGAAATAAAGAAAGACGCGGAAGACGATCAAATAAATAGAAGAAAAGGAATAACTTGAAACTCGTATAGATGTCCAAATAAAAGGGGGAAGTACTCACTGAGGGATTAATGATTCTCCTCCATTGCCACTTATTGACATTTTATTTTAAAAAAATAATAAGAAAGAAGAACTATTCCTTCTGTTTAATGTATTTTCTGCATCAAATTAAGATCATTATCTTAATAACTGTGTATGTTAACTCAAATTATTTTGATTTTTCAGTCTGCAATTTCTTTAGGAAGCTAACAAAGGGCAAAAACGTCAGGAAAAGGACAATAAATGAAGATGAAGATGAAGACTCCAGAAATGGCACATCTCCGTTACACAATCAGAAAACGGCTTTCAAGCCTGACAATAAGTTATACTTTTCGACTGGATCCTCCAGGAGTGCTGCTGTCAATGAATCAAATACAGAATTTGACAAACCGATTTTTCAATTTGAGTCTTCGAAGGAACTTCAAGTTCAAAATGATAGCAGAGCTACGGCAACCTTAGAAACTGAGACTGAGTTTATATAAGATGCTCGAGCTATAGGTAAGAAAGTTCTCAAACGAGCAGAGGAGGCTTTGAAGGGGAAAACACAAGCTCTGTGGGAGAGAAGTTGTATAAAGGAATGCATGGCTATGTGGATCATCAGGGTGGGTTTGAAGAGAGCCGACAGTTGCCAGTAAGAAAGCTGGTGGCTCACATGGACCTCTTAGGGCTTCTGCCCACCTCAGGGTTTCAGAGAGATTCGATTATCAACCTGACATCTGTAAAGACTACAAAGAAACTGGTTACTGTGGTTACAGGATTCATGTAAGTTTATGCATGATCTTGGAGATTACAAGTCTGGATAGCAATTAGAGAAGGACTGGGAAGATGCAGAGAAAGCAAGGAAGAGATAGCTGGCTTTGGGTGGCGATTATGATGATGATGAGGCAGGGCTAGGCCAGAATGATGATAACACTGACGATTCATTGCCCTTTAAAATCATTTCCCTTGTCTGAATACCTTATTAAACGAAATCATTTCCCCGCTTGAGCTTGGGGGAATTTTGGATTATGCAATGATGAGCTCTTTAAAATCATTGTTGCTGCAGGCATGTGCTTTAGTATTTAGGTAAGCATTTTTTGTGTCAGTCCACAACAGACTTGTGAGTTGAGTGATAGTATTAAGCAGAGTAAGAATTAGGTTTTTACATGAACTTCCAAGAGTCGTCGAAAACAACTGAATGAGTAGACAATTGTAAAACTTGTAATGTATATACAAAATTGGCGTTCCTAAGATGCCAACAAACCCTATTGCTGCCTTTTACCCATGAAGTAGCATTTCTTGTACCTAGAGATAGCTGTGCAATCCAGTATTAACTTTCCAAGAATCGGCATCCAACTTCACAACCTTCATAATGGCCAAGAATTCAGCTTGATCAGATCAGAATCCTAGTCTCGATGACACATACTGGCAGGATCTAGGATGTTACTTCCAAGAGTTTAAGAATATTGGATTGCAGGTGGTTTCAATTGGGTAGGGACGGCATATGGAAGCTGTGATTTTTTATGCTGTCCAAGACCAAAGCATAGAAAACATTAATGATAAGTTTTCTTCCTGGAAAAATACGATTCCTGCATTCATGACAAAAAAAAAAGTTAAATTAGCTAGCAAACCTAAACTTAAACTCAGGAAATAGTAATATTTTTTGTTTCCTTTTTTCCCTCTAAAATTTTCTTTTTTAGCATGAGCTTTTGTTTTCTTTTTTCCCTGTAAAATTCCCAAATGACGAAATTCATGAGAATAAAGTATTTTTCTAGTTGATACCTACATTTCTAGTTAGAGATGGATTCAAAAGAGCAAGATCTTAGGGCTGCATGAGAAGGACAGTTGTAGGAGAAAGCCTCTAGCGGCAAAGTCTTCATATATGCACAATCACTCTGTCCAATGTGGCTTTTGTCAACCCCAAAGTCATCAAATATCTTTTCACCTACAAAATCTTCTAAACATAAATTCTGAGCTAATACTCAAAATAGGCTAAATATCAGAAGGCTTGACAACCTTCCTGGTTTACAGCATCAAGCTGACTACTAGAGAAAAAACTACCTATAAAATGACCAGTGATTGAAACATAGCATATCTTCTATAACTTCATCTTTTAATGATGGATTAGTGGCTATATCAGAACACTTAGCGCATCAATGTGAATATTGGCTATTTAGTTATGACGCTTTATTTCTATTAGATAGAGAATAAGTTACTGAAAGGATTCACTGGAATTCTAGCGAAGTGAGTATATATAAGTTACTGAATGTATTGCCCTCATGTTTTTGTTTAGTCAAGGTCTATTCTACATGCAAATCAATCAAATAGCAATAGAGTTACAACAAACCATTTGTTTTTGTCTGTGGAAGTGCTGAAGCAAAGAAACAAAGGATGATATGGGATTAAAGTTGAAGAAAATAATAAAGGAAATATTTCAATCTTTCTCGCCATAGTCAAATCTATAGTTGTTAGGGACAATAAAATATTATCGAAGTTATTCAAGCTTGATACCTGGAACTTGAAGCTTTGTTCTTTTCTTTTCGTTGTTTTTTTCTCTGTAGTGATGTAGCAGTTAATACAGGAATAAGGCATCTTAGCTTTAGCTTGGTCTGTGAAGATTTTTCTGTGTTAGGAGATGTAACTTCTAGTTTTGGCAGTTAAAGTGGTAGGCGTAGTCATTGTTGTACATGCCATGGCTTATATCAAATTCCTTCACTGCAAATAGTTGAGGTGAATAATTGATATTGTTGATGTAATTCCTGGTCTGATAGTCTAAAGTTTTACTGGAGGGTGAGAAGGAGAGTTTGTGTGACCTGTCACAAAGTAGAAAGTCAGTGTGCCAAAAATGTTATTTTGAGGCATTCCCCGACACTCAAGTTAGTAAGGTATACCAGAAGCAAGTAAATGAGAGAGAGTAGGAAGCAGTTAAAGAGAGCAAAGAGAATTCAGTAGTGAATCACCTGTCTTATCTGGTTCTACTTTTTATACCTCTTAGATGACGATGTGGCAAACTGGGCTTTCATGTGTAAGACCTACTTTGTGGCTGCTGACATGATCACTTAGGTATAACAATAATGAAGAGTTTAAAAAAAATAAGATTTTTGTTAAGAATTTCTTTGGATAAATGATTTTTATTAATCCAAAGAAAGCAGTAGACCTGCTACAAGTAAACAGTAAGCTATCAAAACATTACAAATGTCCAAGAACAATCTAACTTTTGCAAAGCAATCAAACTAAGCAACATTAAGGAACCAGTCCCCAATTCAGACACATTTTTCTTTTGCTAAGCCAGAAATTATTAATAAAAACAGAGTTACTCAATAGGGTGAACAACAGGGGAACCCCATAACTCAGCAGTAAAACACCACCCCATAGACAAAACAGATGACAAGCACACTACAACCAGACATACCGCCAATCATCTTTGGCGAGCAGAAGAGAAAGAACTGAGACACAGGTACCGTAACACCAAGCCAAAAACATTCAGACACAATTTCTGTTGTTGAAGAGGAAGAGTGGAACTGGAGACTGCAATCTTGTTATTGAACTAAGCCAAAAGGAACTTCTGATAGTTGAAACAATAGCTTCTATATCTTTAGATGGCCTGCCAAACTTCCTTTGATTGTGCTCCTGCCAAATAGAATATATATGAGCATCCCAAGCCAATCTAATTAAGGACAATAGATGCCAAAGCTTTGCTTTGCTCTTAAGATGGCTGACAGCCCAATCTAACTCAAAATACCAGTCACCCACATGTCTTTTACAAATTACTAACTTGGAAACTTATGATTGTCATTTATAAAATGAGGTTAGGAATTCAAAGGACATATCCTAGTTTGCAGGCAATTTTTGCTTTTAGTTTTAAAAGCAATGCCGAGTTTAAAAAGGGAATGAGATGTCCAAAGTTGAAACCTTCTTTAATTAAATTTCAAATGTAATCACTTTAGTCAAATTTCAGTTACTGCAGATATATTTATCACACTTATAATGCAAGAGAATATTTAAATAATTTTATTTGTTTAGGCAATTAAATACAGCTCAAAGAATCAAGAAGAAAACTTTTGAGTTATTAAGTATTCTAGAATGCTTACCAAATGAATTTGAAGCTTGAATTTCGACGGAGTCACCTAGAAGATCTTCTCCATTTTTGATTCCGATTCCATGTAAATCTATCCATCCATTTGTTTCCCATCTCATTCAGCACTGTATATCCAATAGATAACCCAATCATCAAGTCACATCCATACCCAATCAGTACGATTTTCCAAACAGATATACCATCTACCCATGAATCTTCATCTTCCTTAGAGGGTGGCACTCCAAGACCAACTTCTTTGCATTTCTTTGTCAAAGGCGGCCCACACAATCTTGGGTTTCCCTTTGTAAGAATCGTTTGAAAATGTATTGAATTGGTAGATTTGTGGTATGCTTCCCTCAAGTTGGTTGTAAGAGAGATTCAATACTGCAAGAAAAGTTAGGCTTGTAAGCTGTAGAGGAATCTTTCCGGAGAGTTTGTTCTGGGAGAGGTCCAACGACTCAAGTTGAGTTAAGTTTCTAAGTGCTAAAGGAATTGGGCCAAGGAAGCTGTTGTAGGACAAGTTTAGCACTTTGAGTGATTTGAGGTTTTGTATTTCTTCCGGTATTTTCCCATGGAAACTATTATTGGAAAGGTCAAGACAAACAAAGATGGTTAAAATTTTCTGGTAAAAAAGTTCAAACCCCTTATTCACAATTGTCACAGAGTCCTGGTAGTAATCATCTCCAATATAATCTGGTTTAGCTTTGTTGCCATCAATCATCTACTTCATTGCCTTAAAGATTGAAAAAATCCAACAGGTAACTCACCTGAAAAGTTATTGGAAGCAAGATCCAGTATGTGTAACTCTAGGAAAGCATTTTCATCCTCAGAAATTTTAATTGGACCATAAAATCTATTTGCTCTTAGTATAAGAACCTTTAAAGAAGGCAATTTCACCAACCAAAAAGGAAATGTCTTGTGTCATATTTTTTCCAACGTCCAAAACTTCAAGCATTTTGCAATGGGCTAATGACCTCGGCAACTTTCCTTCCAGTTTATTCCCACCAATTTTGAATGACCTTAGTCGAGGGGCTTGAAAGAATTCTATCAGCAATTGACCAGAAAAATTATTGAACGCAATGTCTAGTACATCCAAATGCTGAAAATAATTTTTCACATGTTTAATTAGACCATAAAACCTATTTGCTCGCACTACAAGGACCATCAACTCATGCAATTTTCCCAACCACAAAGGGAATGTGTCATGCAGAGTATTATTTCCAAGGTTTAAAACTCGGAGCATTGTGCAAATTGGCTAATGACCTTGGCAACTTCCCTTCCAATTTATTATCATTGAGTTGAAGCCAATATAATTGGGTCGCTTTTGCAAAATCTGGTATGCTACCGTTGAAATTATTTTTTTGTAGATCCAAATACCTGAGAAAACTGATATTGCCCAAGCAACTAGGGATTAGCCCGCTTAATTTGTTAAGGATGCATTAAAGGTCTCAAGTTGACTCAAATTGCAAATAGGTCTTGATAAAGAGCCTTGTGAAGAAGTTAGAGATTGGTTGAGAGAAAATTGGTCCAAAGATGAGAGAGAATTGTTAGAAAGATCCAGATACCGCAAACTTTTCTTCCACACCCAGTTTGGTACTGCACACTTACTTTGTTATTTGAAAGGTCAAACTCTTCTAAACTAGTTTGACTCTTTAAAAACTCTGGAAACATACTTAGGTTACAGAATTGTAAATACAAGATAATCAACATTGGAAAACAGGAGTTTGCATCACCAAAAGGAACCTCTTTTGAAAAATCAATCGCATTGAAAGAAAGGTCTAACCTCAAAAGAGTGGTCTTCCACAACCAATTCGGCACAAAACCATGGATTTGGTTGTTAGAAAGATCTAGAGAAGCCAACTTGTCTTGTGTTTTGATGAATTCTGGAAATTCAGTAAAGTTGCATGAACTTAGGTATAGCTTCTCTAATTGGGGAAAAGCAGGCTTGTGATGTTGCTTTCAATTGATAAGCTCATATTAGAAAGGTCAAGAACCCTTAAGTTCTTAATTTGGGAGAACATGTCAAGCTTAATGGAACTAAAGCTATTGTAGCCTAAATACAATGTTTCAATCAATGAAGAAGATGCATTGAGGCACTCATCAATTTCACCAAACAATTCATTTTCACTGAGATCCAAGGCCTGCAATGATGGGAGAGCAAATAAAGAAGAATGTATTGATCCAGAGAGGTGGTTGCTCCACAAAAAAAGATATGCAAGATTTGGAACTCCAGATCTATGAAACGCGGGGATAAAACCACTGAAATTGTTATAGGATAGACCCAGTTCCACAAGGTTAGTAAGATTTGCAATTGATGATGGAATTTGTCCAAAGAACTTACAACCATGGAGATCTAAAGTTGTCAAGAACTTGAGATTACCAATTGATTCTGGCAGTTTTCCACTGAAATTTGTAAAAGAAATCTTTAAGACACGTAAAGTATTGTTTAATGAAAATTCTGGCAACTGACCTTCAAGATTGTCATTTTCTGAAATGTCGATGCTTTGTATTTGCAATAAGAAAACTTCTATTGGAAAATGCCCACTCAAATTGCAATTCACTAAACTGAGGGAAACCAAACGAGAGGAATTTTCTAAGAAATTGGGAGGCAACTAAGAGATTGAATTCCCACCAAGGAAAAGTTTGGAAAGAAAAGAAAGTCTTGAGAGTGAAGAACAAAATGGACCTGTCAAACCACAATTCGACAAACTTAACACATGCAAGTTAGGAAGTACTACAGAGGTGGTTTCACACCATTTAGTACTTTGAGTTGAAATGTTCACACTATCCAAGTAGAGCTCCGTAAGAGATCTTAAATTTTGGATTAATGTCTTAAAGTTTGGGTTTTCTAGTTTAAGAGGTTGTTGAAGGTCAAAAGGCAGCGGATAGTAGTAGAAGACGTAGTTGTATGGATGGAGCATTTGGTTATACCGTTGATAGCAAGAATCTTGATTAGATAGATCAAGAGAGACTAACCTTGTTAAGTATGAAATCCCCACTGGAATTTGGCCAAGGAAACATGAGTTTGAAAGGTTGAGATGAGTTAAATTTGAGAATCTATCAAACTCATATTGAAACAGAGTAGTATTAAAATTATTTCCAGCAAGATTAAGGCGTTGAAGATGATGGAGATTGAAAATGGAGTGAAAGCTGCCCGAAAGGTTTTTGTAACTGAGATCAAGCTCAATCACATGACCCACAGCATCACATGTAATTCCTTTCAAAGAGCAACAATCAGTGTTGGGATCCCAAAACTCAACTTTGGAAGAGAAAGTAAAATTTGGGGCATAGTACAGATCACGGTGCAATTGCAATAGAGCAGATTTCTGATCATCAAGGCACTGGTTTTGGAGATCAGTATGAGTAGGGGAAAACGATAACACAAGAGATACAGAGCATGAGAAGAGAAACAAGGTAGGGAAAATGAGTGACATTAGGACATGAAAATTCTTCATGTTTTGTTGGCTTTCTATAAAAAAAAAAAAAATGAAGGGAAGATTGTGGAGTTTGAGATTTGCATACACGATATTATAGACAAGTACTTCATATTTCATACTGTTATTGTAGCTATATATCTCCCTTGATCTCAAGAGATAGGTTCAAATGTGTTTTTCCAACCACGTGTTTGTACAAATCATGAGTTTGAACCTTTTTTGTATGAGTTGAATCAAACTAGATGGAAGACAAACATGGTTATTACTTGTCAATTTTGAATTTTAAAGAATGAATAATGGGTTTCAATGATGATAAGGCTAATAGTTTTGCTTTTGTAAATTAATCTTTATCACTATATTCTTTCTTTTATTCCCCTTTTTTATTTCATATTTTGTATTTGTAAAAAAAAATAAAAAATTAATTTTCTCAAAGTTAGATAATGGTGGCACGTGTATATAGTAGGGAGGAATCCTCTCCATTCAATTAGATTTGATTGATTGGTTCTCTCTTGATATTCCGTTTAGGAATGATGATGGACAGTAAATAATTGAATATTTGATAAATTATCTGATCTGTTTATGTCTAATTCAAATATTTATAAATAGATATTGAATAGATTGAGATAGAATTTAGATAGTACCATTTGGATATTCAAACTCGTTTAAGTTTTAAACCATATGGTATCAATTATTTGAATATATTATCTATTTACATATGTAAAATATGCAAAATTTTATTTTCGAATCTTAACAAACAACCTTTACTTATTATTAATCAAGAGTAAATTTTAAATTTAAATTTAATTCTTGTTGAATTTATATTTTAGTAAAAAATTAAATTTAAGTAATTGGATATTTTAATGGATTCAAATATGAAACAGATGATGTTTATTTAAATGGTTTCATATTCAGATAATGATATTAAATTTAATCGAATATTTAAATGAATTTGAAGACCATGAAAATTAAATAGATTTAACTACAAATATCTAAACAATAACGGATATTCACTGTGTTGTCATTTTTACTTCTCCATTCTTACACGTAAATAAAACAAATTCGTTAAAGAGTTTTTCACTCTCTAAAATTAGTTAATCTATTATTTATTGTAATAATTTTATATTAAATGCAATAGGTGATGCTTAATAATTTTCATTTTTATTATTTTTAATGTATTGGATGAAGATATTATTTTATGTAATAACCTTAGAGTAAGCTTTTAGAGCATTGTTTGTGAAATCATTTTATTAATCTTTGAGAATTCAAAACAACGTATTAATAATTTAATATTGAATTTATCATATATATATATATAGTCCTTTTTATTATTTTTGTTTTTAATATTGTTAAAGAATATTGATTTGTGCAGTAAGAACTTAGAATGTATAGATTCATATTTTTATATTTTACAATACTTCAAATAAAAATATTAACCAATATTATTTTTAATGATAATGAACCTTAATTTTAATGAATAAGTGAACGTTATAAACGTGAACATTACAAATATAAAAGGGACAACATGATTGTGTTTCCATAGAACAAAAATTAATGGGATTTTCTATTAATGAATTAGTCTTCAATTCATCATGCATGGGCTTTTCTTTGCCGGTTAAGTCAGAAAAAGGACCTCAATGGGTGAATCTTTGTTTCAATCCCATTGTCAAGCTACACAAGAAATTAATAGTAACTTTTCTTTTTTTTTTTAATTGTTTAAAAAGAAATTTAATTTAAATTATTCAAAATTAAATAATAAGTGTTCAACTTCAATATCTAATCAGACTATATATTACCATTTTTACGTAATTATACTTATCTTTCCAAATGTCTTCAGTCATCACTTCTAAGTTTTTTTATTTTTTGTTATTTGTTTCTTATTTTCAATTCATTTTCTAATTAGCAATTAATTTTGTACCTACTATCTCCTTTTATTTTTTTATCTATCATTCCCTATTTGGATATTTTAAAATTATAATCTTCGTTTTTTTCAACACAAAATGCTATTACTTTTCTGTACAAGTGTATTCCAAAATCATTTTTATTTTTTAAATTACATTTTAATATTTAAAACCTCAAAATATAAATTTTATATAATAAATTTAAGTTTTTAATATAAAATACACTAATAATTAATAGAAATCTGAAACCCTAATGAAATTAAAAAAATAAATAGAATTTTAGAAATTTTATCCATGGTATCAAATACACTCTTACTTTATATTGTTTTAAACTCAATAAATTTTTTAACAAAAAAAAAAAGGAAATTAACCAATGAAATTACATAATTTTCTCACCTTTTAATCCTCCAATTAATGGATGCTTTTGGTTTTTATTTTTTTAATAAATGAACTGAGAACAAAAACAAATAGTAAAAGAAAAAAAATACAAACCAAATGAAATCTAAATTATATTTTTCAGTTTAGGGTTTTTATTTTTTTTAATAAATGAATTGAAAACAAAAAACAAATAGTAAACGAAAAAAATACAAACCAAATGAAATCTAATTATAATTAATCATCTTAAATAATTAGCAACTAATTGCTTGGTGGAATCTTATCTACAAAAATTGAGAAAGTACAGCGAAAAAAGTTAAAACATTGATGGTAGTATTCAATCAAATACTCAAATTTCCAATTATTTGAAAATAATAGGATGAAAGAAAAATTTAGAATTTGAAGATTGTCTTTATTTTTTTTTCAAATTCAATCAAATACTCAAATTTCCAATTATTTGAAAATAATAGGATGAAAGAAAAACTTTAGAATTTGAAGATTGTCTTTATTTTTTTTTCAAAGTCCTTGAATCAATTGAAACGTCAGAAAAAAAAGTTGTGTTCTTTAGATTTTTTCTTCAAAATTTTCAGCAAAAGTAAAACATGCTTTTCAATTTGTTGATTAGGCAACTTGTTTCTCTTGCTTTTGTTTGTAATATACTATTAGATTTAATGGCAATTGTATTTTTTTAATTATATTAATTTTTTACTTTCTAACATATTGGGATATATAACAATCCTCCGACCTCATAAATTTCACATAATTTATAGATATTTATATATATATATATTTGTATATATTATTAATATATATTGTCACATGTTTTATTTTTTATAATTTTTAATATATAATATATGTTGTTTATTACTTGAAAACTTATCTTGATATATTATCACGCACATCTTTCAAAGATGGATTATTGAAAAATTTCTTCCTTAAAGTCTTGTTTTCTTGCCATTTATTTTCATTTGTACGGACACAATGTTTTATCATAATAAACAAAATATTTCTATGTAAAGAAAATTAACCAAAAAAAAAAATCCTACCACTTGACGATGCGCACATTTATTTTGACATTTCCAATGATCCGACGACCTTACCACTTCCAAATTAAATTAAATTTTTACTACCTCATATAACTGGAGCATTTAATAAATGAAGTATGTTCTAATTGTGGAAACCAAGGTAGATATAATGCTTAATTGAACGAGACTTATACATCATTGTTGCTGCAAATATACGCATTAATATTTATGCATGTGAGCATTTTTCTGGGTTATTAATTTTTATGGAGTTTAAGAAAAAAACTTTAACTTTAATATTTTTAATATTAAAATTTAATTTTTTTATAAGATTAAAATTTCATGATTTTTAATGTCAAAAAGTTAAAAAGACACAAAAATAATTTTAAAATATAAAAAAAAAAGAGTTTGAGATATTCCAATAAAAAAAAAGATGACATAATTTTGAGATATCTAAAAAAAAAAAAAAGAGACGGTGGGAATACTACATCTAGACATTACCATCAGAATCATTAATAAGTTCTCTATTGCAAATGATGATAAAACTTTATTATAAATCTAATTATAAATGAAAGGATAAACTTAAAAAGAGTTACATATATGTCGAACTTTGGACAGTTATAAGTCACGATGTAAAAGTTCAAAAAACAAAAAAAGTAGCACAATTGTTAAAGTGAAAATATGCATTGTAATTTGAGAATCTAATATTGAGTATCATATCATATAGTAAATATTATAAATAATTTTTATAATTTTTAAAATTAATTATAAACAATATATAAATCAAATAAATTTTTTTAAAAAATTCTCTACATATTAATGGGATTAAGTGATTAATGGACATAAATAGAAAATATGATTATTTTTCAAACTTTCATCACATTCTATTTTCAAAAGAAAAATTTTATATTTGATACGTTGTTAATTTATAAATAATATATGCTATATGTGAATCACTAAAGAAAATTCTAAATATACTCCCATTTTGTCTCTCCACACCTCTTTTTTTTTTTCAAAATTATTTTAAATGAAATTATTTAAATACTCTTTCTTTTTTCTCTTCACACTCCTTTTACTTTTAAGCTTTTGGATTTACAAAATTTGAAAACTTTTAAAAGTTTTCAAATTTGTAAATCTAGAAGCACTTAAAAGTCTCTAGAATGCATATCCAAAAGCTTTTAAAAGTTTCTAAATTTGCATATCTGGAAGCTTAAAAATTTTGATAAGATATTTTCTCTTAACTATTTTTTTTTCAAAATCTAAATGTAACTTTTTTTATCGGATATTAAAATCTGGTAAGTTATAGAATTTATTAGAAATACATATCTAGAAGGTTTAAAATTAAAACGAGATGGATAAATAAGTAATTTCACTTAAAAAGTTAAAAAAAAAATGGATGTAGAGAAAAAATGACATAGCATTTAAAATCACCCATCACAAAATTATACTTTATGAAAAAATTGATATTCTAATTTTGGACTCACAAAGAAAATGATAGTATGAAATTTTTTTTATTGGTATTTAGTCTTTTCTTTGTTTTATATTTTTAAGTCTTCCCATCTTGCAAATCTCTAAGTCTTTTTGTCCCATCATTACTCTGCAAAAAAAAAATTCTTAACAATTTGCTTAGGTTAAGTCTACTTTTTTTAAAAAGACAAAAAAATAATAATTTTCTTAATGGAGGCTATCTTTTCTTTTCTAGTTAAATTGGCATATTGAGAATAGATTTTAAGTATATTAATTATTATTATTATTATTATTATTATTATTATTATTATTATCATTATTATAATAATATTTTAGTCTTTTTAATGACCTAGATTGAAGCAATTGCTAAAATTTTTATTTTTGTGAAGTAAAGATGGGGACAAAAAGACTAACATTTGCATGCTTGATGCCAAGACTAAGTATAAAGCAAAGACTAAGACTTAGACCAATACATTCCTACAGTATCTATTATTTTCTTTCTTATTCCACCATTATAAAATCATAATTTCCAAAATAGATAAGTTTGAGAAGTAAGAATAAATGCGTTCTTTAGATTTTTTTTTTCAAATTTTTTCATAAAAATGAAACATAGGTTTTTATTTTGTTGATTATTTTTTGCCAATATTAAGCAACTTGTTTCTCATGCTATTGTTCCTAATGTACTATTATATTCATGGTATGCACTTTTTTTTTTTTTGGTTTTTATTGTTAATATATTTTCAAAAGATCCTATGATTTAAAAATTCAATGAACCAATAACTATATAGTCTATTAGTAAAATGTTGAACTCTTAGTTTTAATAGTTTAAAATTTAAATATTGACAATCTCACAAAAAAAAAAAAGACAATCTTCTGATTTCACAAATTTCATGTATACAAGATAAGTTATATATATATATATATATATAACAATTTCTTCACGTATGATCAACAAAGGATTTAAACTTTATAAACGGTATTAGAATTCATACTTTCTGTACATAAGATATTTTCTCTTAACTATTTTTTTCAAACCTAAATATAACTTTTTTAACTTATCGAATATAAAAATCCAGTAAGTTATATAACTTATAAAAAATGTATATCTAGAAGCTTTAAAATTAAAATGAGATGGATAAATAAGTGATTTCACTTTAAAAAATTAAAAAAAAAAAGTGTATGTAGAGAAAAAATGGTGTATGCAGAATCACCCATCACCAAATTATACTTTATAAAAAAACTTTTTATTCTAATTTTGGACTCATAAAGAAAATGATAGTATGAGATTTTTTACTGGTATTTATTCTTTTCTTTGCTTTATACTTTTAAGTCTTCTCATCATGTAAATGTCTAAGTCTTCTTGCCCATCATTACTCTATGAAAAATAATCTTTTTAACAATTTGCTTAAGTCAAGTCTATCTTTTATAAAAGACAAAACAAAAAAAATATAGCAATTTTCTCAATAGAGGTTGTCTTTTGTCCTTCAGTTAAATTAGTAAACTGAGAATGGATTTTAAGTATATTAATTATTATTATTATATTTTAGTATTTTTAATTACTTAGATTGAAACAACTACTGAGATTATTATTTTTGTGAAGTAAAGATTGGGGCAAAAAGACTAACATATTTGCATGCTTGATGTCAAACTAAGTATAAAGCGAAAATTAAGACTTGGACCAATACATTCCCATAGTATCTATCGATTTCTTTCTTATTTCACCATTATAAAGTCACAATCTCCAAAATAGACAAGTTTGAGAAGTGAGAATGAATGTGTTCTTTAGATTTTTTTTTTTCAAACTTTTCAACAAAAATAAAACATAGGTTTTTAATTTGTTGATTTCTTTTTTTTTTTTTGCCAATCAATTTGTTGATTAAGCAACTTTTTTCTAATGCTTTTGTTCCTAATGTACTATTAGATTTCATGGTATGTACATTTTTTTATTTTTTATTCTTAATATATTTTAAATAGATCCTCTAATTAAAAAATTCAATAGGCCAATAATCATGTAATATGTTAGTAAAAAATTGAACTCTTAGTTTCAATAGTTTAAAGTTCAAATTTTCACAACCTCGCACACAAAAAAAAAAAACCCAAACTTTTGATTTCACAATTTTCATGTATATTTCTATTTCTTCACACATGATTTATAAGGGATTTAAATTTTATAAATAGTATTAGAATCTTTTGCTCTTTGTAAGATATTTTCTCTTAACTATATTTTTTCCAAACCTAAATGTAACTTGTTTTAACTTACCAGATATGAAAATCTGGTAAGTTCTATAACTTATCATAAATGCATATCTAGAAGTTTTAAAATTAAAATGAGATGGATAAATAAATAATTTCACTTAAAAATTAAAAAAAAAGTTGATGTAGAGAAAAAAATGATGATGTATTTAGAATTACCCATCACAAAATTATACTTTTATAAAAAGTTGATATTTTAACTATGGACACAAAGAAAATGATAGTGTGAGATTTTTTTTATTGGTATTTAGCCTTTTCTTTGCTTTATTCTTTTAAGTCTTCCCATCATGCAAATGTCTAAGTCTTCTTACCCTATTATTACTCTATGAAAAATAATAATGATGGGGCAAGAAAACTTAGACATTTGCATGATGGGAAGATTAAAAAGTATAAAGCAAAGAAAAGACTAAATACCAATAAAAAAAATTCTCATTCTATCATTTTCTTTGTAAGTCCAAAATTAGAATATCAATTTTTTAATAAAATATAATTTTGTGATGGGTGATTCTAAATACACCATCATTTTTTTTCTCTACATTTACTTTATTTCTTAATTTTTAAGTGATGTTACTTATTTACCCATCTCATTTTAATTTTAAAGCTTATAAATATGCATTTATAGTAAGTTACATAACTTATCAGATTTCATATTCCATAATTTAAAAAGGTTACATTTAGGTTTGAAAAAAAAGTAAAAAGAAAATACCTTACAGAAATTATGAGATTATAATGCCGTTTATAAAATTTAAAAACTCTATTAATCATATGTGAAGAAATCAAAATATATATAAAAATTATCTCGTATACATGAAATTTGTGAAATCATAAGATTGTCTTTTTTTCCTTTGTATGTAAGGTTGTAAAGATTTGAACTTTAAACTATTGAGATTAAAAATTTAGCATTTTACTAACAAACTACATGTTTATTGGCTCATTGAATTTTTAAATTAGAGAATCTCTTTAAAATATATTAACAATAGAAAGAACTAAAGAAAGAAAAAAATACATTTGCCATGAAATCTAATAGTACATTAGCAGTAAAAGCTTAAGAAACAAGCTGCTTAATCAACAAATTAAAAACTTGTGTTTTATTTTTGCTGAAAAGTTTGAAAAAAAAATCTAAAGAACACATTCATTCTCACTTTTCAAACTTGTCTATTTTGGAAATTGTGATTTTATAATGATGCAATAAGAAAGAAAATGGTAGACACTATAGGAATGTGTTGGTTTAAGTCTTAGTCTTTGCTTTATACTTAGTCTTGGCATCAAACATGCAAATATGTCAATCTTTTTGGCCCCATCTTTACATCACAGAAGTAATAATCTTAGCAGTTGCTTTAGTCTAAGTCATGACAAAGACTAAAATATAACAATAATAATTATTATACTTAAAATCCATTCCCAATCAACTAATTAAACTAGAAAATAAAAGATAAGTTCCATTGAGAAAATTGCTATGTTTTTTTTTTCTTTTTTAAAAGACAGATTGGATTTAAGTAAACTGTTAAGAAAATTATTTTTCACAAGGTAATGATGGGGCAAGATGACTTATACATTTGCATGATGGGAAGACTTAAAGGTATAAAGCAAAGAATAGAATAAATACAAACAAAAAAAATCTCATACTATCATTTTCCTTGTAAGTCCAAAATTAGAATATCAATTTTTTTAAAAGTATAATGTTGTGAAGAGTGATTCTAAATACACCATCATTTTTTTCTCTACATATACTATTTTTTTTTTAAGTGAAATTACTTATTGATCCATCTTGTTTTAATTTTAAAAACTTCTAGACATACATTTATGATAAGTTATATAACTTATTGGATTTTCATATCCAATAAGTTAAAAAAAAGTTGCATTTAGGTTTAGAAAAAAATAGTTAAACAAAATATCTTATGGAAAGTATGATATTCTAATACCATTTATAAAATTTAAATCCTCTATTAATCATATATGAAAAAATAGAAATATATATATGTATATAAATTATCTCATATACATGAAATTTGTGAAATCAGAATATTATCTTTTTCTTTTTTTTTGTATGTGAGGTTGTGAGAATTTGAGCTTTAAACTATCAAAACTAAGAATTCAATATTTTACTAATAGATTACATGGTTATTGGCTCATTGAATTTTTAAATCAGAGGATCTCTTTCAAATAAATTAACAACCAAGAACCCAAAAAATAAGATAATGCAGATACCATGACATCTAACAGTATATTAGGAACAAAAACATGAGAAACAAGTTGCTTAATCAACAAATTGATTGGCCAAAAAAAAAAACCCAGCAAATTAAAATCCTATGTTTTATTTTTGTTGAAAAGTTTGAAACAAAAATGTGAAGAACACATTCATTCTCACCTTTGAAACTTGTCTATTCTGAAGATTGTAATTTTATAATGGTGGAATAAAATAGAAAATGATAGATACTATGGAAATGTATTGGTCTAAGTTTTAGCCTTCGTTTTATACTTGGTCTTGGCATCAACCTGCAAATGTGTCAGTTTTTTTGCCCTCATCTTTACTTCACAAAAATAATAATCTTAGTAGTTACTTCAATCTAAGTCATTAAAATAATAATAATAATAATAATAATTAATACATTTAAAATCTACTTTCATTTTGCTAATTTAATTGGAAGACAAAAGACAACCTCCATTGAGAATATTGCTATGCTTTTGTAAAATATTTTCTTTGAACTATTTTTTTTTCCAAACCTAAATGTAACTTTTTTATAATTACTGAATATAAATATCCAATAAGTTATATAATTTATCAGTAATGTATATCTAGAAGCTTTAAAATTAAAACGAGATGGATAAATAAGTGATTTCACTTAAAAATTAAGAAAAAGAGTATGTAGAGAAAAAAAAATGATGGTGTATTTAGAATCACCTATCACAAAATTATACTTTATAAAAAAAATTGATATTCTAATTTTGGACTCACAAAGAAAATGGTAATATGAGATTTTTTTTTATTGGCATTTATTCTTTTCTTTGCTTTATACTTTTAAGTCTTCTCATCATTTAAATGTCTAAGTCTTCTTTCCCCATCATTACTTAGTGAAAAATAATTTTCTTAGTAGTTTGCTTTGTAGACACCCCAATCTGTCCGAGAGTTTACTTTTGATTTTTGCTAATAAAAAAATAAAAAAAACAAAAAAAAAGGTAGTTGAGTTTGTGTGAAATTGTTGGAATTGGTTTGTAAAGTTGGAGTTGGATTTGAGGTTGGAATTCAAAGGAAATTGGGATTCCTTTTTGGATTGAAATTCTCAAATTCAGAATCCTATAAATACATGCCCACACAGATCATACAAACACACAAAAAAAATTAGGGAGAGAGGCATAAATTAGAGAAAGCAGTCAAGAAAATTTTTTTAAGATTTTTTGGAGTTTTTAAATTTTTTTTTGAAAAAAAATCTAGAAAATTCCCAGATTTAACAACTTTTTCCAGTCTTTGTCTTAAGCCGAGTCATACCCCCAAGCAATGTCATTCTAGCCCTTATTGTGTCTATAACCATGTTGTTTCAGCCGCTGAGTTGAGCCACACGAAAGGTTTTTTTTTCTTTTCCATTTAATTTTATTATTTATTTATTGATTATTATTTTTTCCCTTATTTATTTATTGACTAAATTAAAATAAGTTATTTATTTAATTAAATATCCTTTAATTTTAAATAATCTCTTTAAAATAAAATTTTGAAAAAATATTTTTGAAGGAAAGTTGAATGTATCAATTTTCTTTGAACATAAAAATTGTTTTAAAAATATTTTTGAGGGAAAGTTAAAAGTATCAACTTCCCTTAAAAATAAAATTTTTCAAAAAATATTTTTAAGAAAAAGTTGAAAGTATCAATTTTCCTTGAAAATAAAATTTTCAAAAAAACATTTCTTGAGGAAAAGTTGGAAATACCAATTTTTCTTAAAAATAAAATTTGACGAAAAAATATTCTTAAGGAAAAATTGAAAGTATCAATTTTCCTTGAAAATAAAAAACCTTAAAATGCATTAAGGAAAAGTTGAAAGTATCAATTTTTCTTGTATAAAAGCATGAGTTTTTGTTTCTTATAAAACAACAAAAAAAAATCTATGTCAAAAGTCGAATTATTATTTCTTTTATCTTTTTCTTTCTTTGAAAAATTTTTAAACATTAAATAATCCGACGATGGAGCCTCTACAAGAGAAACAGTAGTTTTCTTGTATACTCTTGAGGTGAGGGAATTTTCTTAATTTTTTGTCAAAAGTATTGGAGTCAATTAAGAATAATTTTTAATAATTAATTACTTGGTAAATTTTTTAAGCTTAATGGATAACACGAAATCAAGTTGGTACCATCTTCCGATGGGAGTTGTGAGGGTGCTATAACCTTCCTCACACGTAACTGTATTCCCAGACTTAGTTTTGGTTTCGCAGACATTGAATTTATCTTTTAGAGATACCTAAGTCGAACTTAGGAATCCTCTTTAAAAGGGATAGATTCAATTAAGTGGCTGATTGCACCTAAACAAAAAAAAATTAATGGCGACTCCTCAAGTCAGTATCTAGCTATAGATTTACAGATCTATATATTATTACATACTTAAGTCAAGTTTATCTTTTAAAAAAGACAAAAACATAGCAATTTTCTCAATGAAGGCTGTCTTTTGTCTTCCATTTAAATTAGCAAATTGAGAATGGGTTTTAAGTCTATTAATTATTATTGTTATATTTTAGTATTTTTAATGATATAGATTGAAGCAATTGCTAAGATTATTATTTTTGTGAAGTAAAGATGGGGTAAAAAGACTAACACATTTACATGCTTGATGCCAAGACTAAGTATAAAGCAAAGACCAAGACTTAGACCAATACATTCCTATAGTATCTATCATTTTTCTTTCTTATTCCACCATTATAAAATCACAATTTCCAAAATAGACAAATTTGAAAAGTGAGAATGAATGTATTTTTTAGATTTTTTTAAAAACTTTTCAACAAAACTAAAACACAAGTTTTTAATTTGTTGATTTTTTTTGGCCAATCAATTTGTTGATTAAGCAACTTGCTTCTCATGTTTTTGTTCCTAATATACTATTAGATTTCATTGCATTTGCATTTTTAAGTTTTTTATTGTTAATATATTTTAAAGAGATCATATGAGTTAAAAATTCAATAAGCCAATAACCGTATAGTCTATTAGTAAAATGCTAAAATCTTAGTTTTTTAGTAGTTTAAAGTTTAAATCCTGAGAACTTCACAAAAAAAAAATCTTCTAATTTCATAAATTTCATATATACGAAATAATTTTTATACATTTCAATATTTTCACATATGATTAGTAAAGGAATTAAATTTTATAAATGATATTAGAATCTCATACATTTTGTAAGATATTTTCTCTGAACTATTTTTTTCTAAGCATAAATGTAACCTTTTTTTTAACTTATTGGATATTAGAATCCAGTAAGTTATATAACTTATTAGAAATGCGAATTTAGAAGCTTTAAAAATAAAACTTGAAGGGTAAATAGGTAGTATCACTAAGAAAATTAAAAAAAAAAAGTGAATGTAGAGAAAAAAAATGATGGTATATTTAGAATCACCCATCACAAAATTATACTTTATAAAAAAAACTTGATATTTTAATTTTGGACTCAAAGAAAATGACAGTAATGAGATTTCTTTTATTGATATTTAGTCTTTTCTTTTTGCTTTATTCTTTTAAGTCATCCCCTCATGCAATTGTCTAAGTCTTCTTGCCCCATCATTACTCTATGAAAAATAATCTTCTTAACAGTTTACTTGAATCAAGTCAATCATTTAAAAAAGATAAAAAAATAGCAATTTTCTTAATAGAGGTTGTCTTATATTAGAATCTCATCCCAATAAATTAGTCATATTGGGAAATGCATTTTTTTTTGAAATGTGAATTTAGAAGCTTTAAAAATAAAACTTGAAGGGTAAATAGGTAGTATCACTAAGAAAATTAAAAAAAAAAAAGTGAATGTAGAGAAAAAAATGATGGTATATTTAGAATCACCCATCACAAAATTATACTTTATAAAAAAAACCTGATATTTTAATTTTGGACTCACAATGAAAATGACAGTAATGAGATTTCTTTTATTGATATTTAGTCTTTTCTTTTTGCTTTATTCTTTTAAGTCATCCCCTCATGCAATTGTCTAAGTCTTCTTGCCCCATCATTACTCTATGAAAAATAATCTTCTTAACAGTTTACTTGAATCAAGTCAATCATTTAAAAAAGATAAAAAAAATAGCAATTTTCTTAATAGAGGTTGTCTTTCGTTTTCCAATTAAATTAGCATATTGGGAATGCATTTTAAGCATATTAATTATTATTATTGTTATATTTTAATCTTTTTAATAACTTCGACTGAAGCAACTGCTAAAATTATTATTTTTGTGAAGTAAAGATGGAGTAAAAAGACTTACACATTTGCATGCTTGATGCTAAGACTAAGTATAAAGCAAAGACTAAGACTTAGACCAATACATTCACATAATATCTAATCATTTTCTTTCTTATTCCACCATTATAATAATATCACAATTTTCAAAATAAACAAGTTTGAGAAGTAAGAATGAATATGTTCTTTAGATTTTTTTTCATCAAACTTTTTAGAAAAAAATAAAACACAGGTTTTCAATTTGTTGATTTTTTTTTGCCTGTTAATTTGTTTATTAAGGAACTTGTTTCTCATGCTTTCCTAATGTACTACTAGATTTCATGGTATGTGCATTTTTTTTATTTTTTTAGTTTTATATTATTAATATATTTTAAAGAGATCCTCTCATTTAAAATTCAATAAATCAACAATTAGGTGGTCTATTGGTAGAATCCTAAACTCTTAATTTCAATAATTTTAAAGTTCAAATCTTGACAACCTCATGTACCCAAAAAAAAAAAAAAGGACAATCCTTTAATTTCACAAATTTCATTTATATGAGATCATTTTTATATATTTCAATTTCTTCACATATGATTAATAGAGTTTTTAAATTTTATAAACGGTATTAGAATATTAACACATATCCTAAGATTTTTAATATAATTTTTTAATATATTTATAACACTTATAATCTAAAAACTCTAGTAACTGATTGCATTTTCTAAGTTATATGATTCAACTATACTAACCAAGTCAATTAGTAATTTATTTGTTTGATAAATTTGAAGGTAAAATGAATGAAAATTTTGCAGCCAATAAGGAATATGCTTTTATTCCCGGAAAACAAACCAGATGAAATGGATGAAGGTGAAGAATGAACTATTTTGGGACAAGAAATCACTAGTATCTGGATTTCTGAAGCATCATAACCTCAGGAAAATCTGACTACAACAACTAAACATCATGGTAAAATTTCAAAAGAAAAAAACAGTATCTCTCAATTTCATTCCTTCTCTCTCTTCCCCAAAATTAAAAATTATCTGCATCAAGTTGCATATTTACATCCGAGCAATCAAATGATTCCACAGACGTTTTCTCCTCTATTCCCTGTAAGTGACACAACATATCAAACTCAGCTTTGAACGCTTCATACTGTGTCCCAAGTGGTAGAGAGAACCGACTTGATAATTTGGAAAGAACATGCCATGAACATATAACATGTTTTGTATTTGGCAATTCCCTTGCAACAGCATCTCTTAGGCTAGATTCAATATCCGTTAGAATTGTTTGTGGACGTTTAACTCTCATAAAACGAAGAAAAGTCTGTTCAAAAGAAGAAAATCATAAATAGACAATAAGACAATTACAGATTGATCACAATTAATTATGTCCACGAAACTGTAAAGCCCGAGCAAAAGAATTAGAACTTTCATCTTACAGTAATACACATCCTAAGAAAATTGGCTTCCCATGATTATCTATACCAAACCATACTCCAAGAAGCAATCCATAGGTGATAGAACAATATGTGGTGTCAAAGGAAACCGCATCACAAAATACTGTATATGCACGAACAGAATCTCCATATGACCATGAAATATTTTCAAACCTTAAATTTCATCTGTAGTAATAATCATAAACAAAATATGCATCTGTAGTCTAGGTGGATTACATGATTGAAGTGTCAGTAATCAAAATCTATTATTGAGTTTTTTGGTTTGAATATTTGAACGGTAACATGCTTTGATATTTTGTTATTGGTGAAATCTGATCCATGACTTATAATTTATGAATGATTTAGTATGTTTGGATGGTGGGATTTGTAGATGTGGTGAGGTGATCTAACAAACAATGTTTCCGGATACAATTTTTTTCAAATCTGGGAATGTAGCTCCATAGCAGGAATAACCGAAGAATGGAATATATGACTATTTCAATACTAATTACCCCAACATGTTTGATGAGTTTGATAATCTCTGCCCAATTTTTTCTGCACAATCAATCTTATGCTCTGTTTTAGAATAATTGGTTTAGGATTGTCACATCCTGAGATTGAGACATAACACGGCCATATTACTTTGAAGTAAAATCCCAAAGCAATATGAAGCCTAATCCATAATCATTGAACAACTCTCAAGTATAATAAGGTTCTCATTAAGAAAATAACTAAATAACAAGTCTCCAAAGGTTCAAAGTCAAGTATTACAACTAAAAAAAACAATACTTTATAAAATCCTAATTTCTAAGTAGTTCTCCAATGGTTGATTCTTCTAGCTCCTCTCAAGACTAATCATACTTATCATTTATAATATTTGTAAAAGAAAAGAAAATAGGGAATGAGCAAACTATAGCTCAGTAAGTATAGGCTCACACATCTTACCAGATCAAACATCATTTTCATACGTACTATATAGATCATTCTTTAAAACATTTATCAACGCATAATGTCAAAAATAATTCAAATATCGGCATTCTATTAAGTATTCATAGATCGTAAATCAGTATCAAAACATGTCACCAAATCATAGATCAATTTATAAAAAAATCATTCATTACAAACCATCATTATCATTCATTTATTGTTAGCTATGGTTACTAATATAACCCGTGACATTGGCCGTATCAACAATTTCATCCTTATGATCATTGCTAACTATTATAACCCGCTAGCTAGGGCCTTACACTAACTACTATAACCCGTTAACAGGGTCGTATGATCATTTCTTTGCTAACTATTATAAACCATTAGCTAGGGCCGTAGAACTAGTTCTGGTGTCGAAGACTCCACTTCCTAGAGATGTAAAAACGTAGCTATCATAAAATCATTCTTTTAAACAAAAATCACTTTCTCATTTCATTCATAAACATGAACCATTATTTACATAGCAAAACACAAAACAATCATATGCTTGATCCTATTTTCATATGTCGAAAATAAAGAAATAAAACATTTATTCATTTAGAAAAACATATATATACATTGATTCAAAAACAAGCAAAGTGTGATTCTACTTACCTCTTTCCGATTCTGCCACATAGTTTTTTTCCCTCAATAATTAATGGCCTATTCAAGATAATTTCAACATAATAGTAGTTAATCAACCCATTTAAGACTGCTTATACCAAAACAATTAATCTAAATAAGAAATAACTCAAGTAACTAATTCTGGCAGCCTGCACTACTTTTACTAAAATGACCATATCTCAAGATATCAAATTCAGAATTAAAATCTTTTTAATGTGTTAGAAACTAGACTCGACAAGCTTTCTAACCATATATGAGCCATCTCGTGATTCCTTGTGGATTAATTATAAAAATTTTTGCAATCCACGTCATATGCTGCTGCCAGACAGCCTGTATCCCTTCTCCTAAAAATTACGTATTTATTCATAAGAAACTCCAAATTCAATTCTGCTTAATTCATTGGAAAGTAGAATCAATAGGCTTTTCAAACATATATAGCTTAATCTGTAAATTCTTGTATAAAAATTAAGAGGAATTTCGAAATTCCTCCCTATTGCTGCTACTAGGCAGCCTGCACATCCTTAGGTAAAAATTGGATAACTCTTTATAGAAAACTCGAATTTGACTCCCGTTTGTTTCATTAGAAAGTAGATTCAACATGCTTTTCAACGATATATAATTATCATAGCAATATTTAACCTTTTAATACAGAATATAACCTTAATCCATCACTACAAACACAAGATTCATATCAGGATTCATATGAAACAAAAATTTTCCTTTCTATTCTCATCAAATTTCTGTTTCAGCAATAAAATCACATTACCAACTTTCTCAACACTTAATTTGACCCTAATTAAAGCCTAAATTATCTGCCCGAAGAGAGATAATGGAACGATTACAAATTACACTTCAAGACTTAACAATCAATATTCTAAAATTGAAAGAGATTATTTACTTACCTTTGATAGACAATTTTCCTTGTAGATTAGTTCTTTCCCTTCACTTGGAATCCTTCAATTTATCTTTTCTGTATAAGAAATAGAGGAAAAATAAGTTTGTATTTTTCTTTCGATTAGTCGTCGACTGAAAACTAAATAAGTTAACCCTATTAAAAAAAATTGAGTTATTTATCAATAGGTCATCTACATTTCTCAGTCTTTACTAAACCCCCACTTAAAATAGCCCCCCCCCTTTTTTTTTACGGGTATTACAAGGATCTTTGAAAAATTTAAAAAAAAAAAGATCTGAATTTTGTATCTGTATGGGCTTTTGTAGATCACCAAAGGTTGTGTTTTAACTTAGGATTACATAAGTTACCCAGTAGGCTTGAACCCCTGTGGGATTGTGTGCGGGTTAGTGAGTGCAAGGGAAAGAATAGTTTTGCTAATATATTGAGTTTATAAACATTGCTCTCTCCCTACATATGGCCCATTAAAGTATGTTGTTCCAAAATACATGGTCTCTGTAGTGAGCTTTTTAATTTGACCAGGCGATTTTGAATATCATTCCATCTCTCCAATCCAAAAAGGCTTTTACATTTCGGTAGAGCTGTTTTTGGAGCTATGCAAACAGTATGACCAGCCAATAGGGTCCTTGTGCCTGCTGATCATGTAAGCAGGAGCTATAATGATACATGTTACGTTGACTCTCAAACTGTACTGAGGTGTCAGACAAGTGCTCATCAAGCAGAGCTGTTGAGAAGGGGACACACTCTTTTACTTGTAACTGGCGATGTTTACCTTAGAGATTCTATGGATTCTACCCATTTCCCTGTGTTTCATCAGGTTTCATTTTGTTGAAACTCTCTTTGATTTTGATTAGCTTTTTAAAATTCTCTTCTCTTAGGAAATTGTTCCAAGTACATGGGAATTTTGCATCCCCTGCTACATGCGCAGCACAGCCATCCATATGTTGGGCCGTACAATGGGCTTCTTAGTGGGTTCACAGGATGAACAATTGTATTCTTGAGGAAGGCCTTCAAACATAAGGAGGTGTTTGATGAAGGCCGATTCTTACTAATTCTCCAATACATTTTGTGATTTGGATAAAAATTTTAATTCCTTCACTTTCTTACATAAATAGAAATTTATGATTTAGGGTAAAATTGAGCATATAGCCTTTTCATGAGAGAAAGCTTGATTTTATCTTGTTATGACAACAGTTAGCTTGTTGATCATGTATCATTCATTACCTTAATTAACAGTAATAAGGATTTTGAGACACTTTGTTTAAAACCTTCTTTCAAGTGTTGAAGAAGCAATCGGAAACGATTTGAAGTTCATCTTGCTTGAGGCAAGGAACTTATAAAACCTTTGCTCTTTTTTCTGTTAAGATGACAGATTCAAGCGAGCCCCAGTATCTAGGAAAAGAACCTTAACAATCTGAACAAGTAAAATTTTTTTCTTTTTTTTTTTTTTTCCTTTTAAAGGTGTATATGTATATTTACTTATATAGCCGACCCTTTGATTTTTCAGTCTGCAATTTATTTAGGAAGCCAACAAAGGCCAAAAACATAAGGAAAAGGACAACAAAGGAAGATGAAGATGAAGATGAAGACTCCAGAAATGGCACATCTCTGTTGCACAATCAGAAAAAGGCTTGCAGCCTAACAATAAGTTATACTTTTCAACTGAATCCTCCAGGAGTGCTGCTCCCACTGAAACAAATACAGAATTTGATAAACCGATTTTTCAATGTGAGTCTTCGAAGGAAATTCAAGTTTGAAATGATAGCAGAGCTACGGCAACCTTAGAAACTGAGACCAAGTTTACAGAAGATGCTCATGCTATACGAGAGAAAGTTCTTAAACGAGCAGAGGAGGCTTTGGGGGAGAAAACACAAGGTTAGGGGGAGAGAAGTTGTATATGTTAGAAAAAATAAATAAGAGAAGAGAAATAATAGAAATTAATCTCAAACTCTCCAATCAAAAGTAGTGAAAATGGTTATACTAAAAGATTTATTTATAATAAATGAAAAGACATAAACTTATATTCAGATGATTATGATATTCTATATAATCATGACCTTTATGAATAATAATTTATTTATATTCAAATAGTTATGACCATATGTCATATGATAATTATTTTTATTCAAACATAATTATTTAAAATATGAATAAATTCATACAAAAATTAATTTTATCTATCAATAATTAAATCTTTCTATCCAATGTGAGATGCACCACATTCTAAACTACCAACAATACCCCATTAGTTTGGAATGTTGGTGCTTAATTTTTACCTTTCACACTAATAAATATTATGAATACAAGAAAGTATTTCTCGATTTAAACCTTCAATTAGTGTATATATCTTAAAATTCTAATAAAGTTGATGGTATCCGTATATTAAACGTCAACTCTTGGTATTAGAATTAAAGTATAACACATATAATTCTTATTTATTCTTTTGTAGGAGGTTTATAACCGTTTTTAGCACTGTTATGGCTATGTGCTTATCCTATTCATAAACATTTACAAGAGAGACCCAATTCGTCTTGTTGAAGCGGCACCACTTCTATGTTAATATAGGTAAGTTTCTATTATGTCTCCATTTTTTTAGACATTTAAAACTCCATTAAAAGTATAAAAACTTATCCTCCCCTTGCAATGGATCACACTAGTTTCTAAAATTTAAATGGATTTTATTAGTGTTTAATAGACATGTAATAATAACTTATTTTTACCCATTAAACTTTGTAATTACAGATTACTAATTCAAAGTTTAGTTCCCATTATCGGTGTCTAATAGTAAGGGTTTAAATCCATTCTAGTTGTAATACTACAAATCAAATATTTTGAAATTCAAATTTCTTTTATGGTAATTATCCCCACTTGAGATTGAATCTCTAATATAATTACTTCAGGCTAGTATGTTTTGTATATCATTTATATGCTTTGGACATTGTTGCCTAATTCTTATCATTTTAAGAAATGGTTGGTTTTGGTTGTGGCCACAACTCTATATTTATTAATTTCAACCACTCTATTTCCATACTTTTATACATTTTTAATACAATTATACTTCTAGTACAATTAGATAAACTCAATGAATAAACCAAACAATTTTAGTCCTTCTAAGATTTTTAAGGACTTTTTTTATGACTTTACTTTAATAAATGTTTAAACTTATTAGCTTATATAATTTGCTCATAAAATTTTAATAAAATCTTATAACACTATGGTGGTAATTTTTATTTATTTTGATTCTTATCACCCCCACCATGTGCAAGTATGCATTCTTTTATTAAAGAATATCTTATTCAATTGTCAAGATATCATATATATTTAATCAAATTGTCATTTCATTTATCTTTTAACTATTTGGTGGCTTTTTTCTTTTTAAGTAGGAGGCCTCCAAATCCATTCTTAATGAAAGATAATTAGCTGATATTTTAATATTTCAATAAAAGTTCTAAAACTTTTATATTTTAACTTAATATAAGAGTTTATATCAATAATTAGATTTCATATATAATCATGCTTCTATGATCTCTTTTTAAGACTTTTATGTCAATACATAAATATTTATATGAATCTATTTCATCATGGACACTATTAATAATTTTTTATTACCATGAACAAAACCACTTTCATCACCCAAATGGATCAAATAGCATTCTTTTTGCTATTATAAAAGTTTTCAAATTCATAAGATCTTTGAATCACTCATGGCTTCCAAAGTAAATATACTTTGAAATTTTAACTCTATAAAACCATAGATGATAAATCATTTGTACAATCTATGAAGTAGACCATATACGTAACAAAAATTACCACAACATGATCAAGATTGTGGCATCAATTTTGGCTTATGGCTATTCTACTCCCACCATAATAATCCACCTCATACCTAAAAATCATGTAGATTTGGCTATTAAAATTATCTCAGTTATAATGATGTCTTTTAGTGAAAGCCAACCATCTCAAATGTTATCATGAGTTTTCAATGCATATAGTAATTGCCCAATAGCCAATTCCCAAGTTCATGATTATTGAAACCTCTAAACTTGATTTCAAAATTTTATGAGAACTTTATTTCTCTCCACCATTGTGTAGCCTATATATCTTGTTATTTAACACCTTTTAATTGGTCAAAACATTTTTGGATATATAATAAATTAAAACTTTACTCATAAGACCAATATGCTTATTTACAATAGTGTCTAATAGTATATTTAACTCTAATTTTAAATATTTTCACAATCATTTGTGACCAATATGTTCATATCTAGATCACTATATCAAATGCAAGTCATAAACATGAATTCCAAATAATCATTTTCATACACTAATATAAACAATAATTATAATCCTAAAGTTCTACTCATAATTTCATGTAAAAATTCATGAATGAATTTCAATGTTGGTTAAATCATTGATTGCCTAACTCTAAGGCTACAGCTTTCACAAACCCAATTTATTAATTTAACGCCCATATGTTAATACTGGTATATAACCAAGCCACATCTTTGGCCATTTGTCCATGATACTATTAAAAACCCTCTAAAAACTTGTTCAGTTTTCATTTTAAAACAGCCTATAAAAGACCATTTTTTCAGGTACAAGAAGCAAAAATACCTTTATTTTCTTTAACCAATAATGTATTAATTGGATGATGGCATTCTATCTCCATAGTCATATCTTTCTTATATGAATAAGAAAGAAAATTTCATCCCATTTAGTTCATTTTCATATATATGACAAATTATACAATGTTTTCTATGCCATCACAAATGGAATTAAACACAATCATGTATTGGTGCCTTGGAACACTGAAT